>JAPHDB010000150.1:0-78546 GCA_030772735.1 Fusarium sp. MBC 181 | reverse complement strand
CCCCCACCACCGCTGAACATCCCCCCCTCTCGCGCCAGACTTCAACTAGCAGCCCGTCTAGCGATGCACCAAAAGAAAGACCAGACGCAGTCCACCTCCGATGATGAAGAAGAGGAGAACCCCACGGATCCATTCGCTGATACGGAAGAGGACTTTGACGATGAACCGCAAGATCGGGGTGCTTGGTGGCGAGATGTGAAACGGGACGGGAATGAATCAGATGACGAGGAAGAGTTTGGGGATTTTGAAATGCCGGAAAATGCTGATAAGGATAAAGATGAGGGTGTGGTGAGGCCTCAACCGAGGAGTTTGTGGCCTTTTGGGTTGAGCAAGGCTGAGACTGATAAGGCTGATGAGACGAAAGCTATGGAGGTTAAGGAGGCCAAGAGGAGAACTAGCATTGAGGATCCTGATGATGATGAGGTTGTTGTTTGAGTTAGAGCGATTTTTGATAGATGATGGGTAATGAGGTGTAAGATATGGGGTATGTACGACAATTGAGTTTGTATCTGATGTTCCTGTGCTATGTATGGTCAAGTAGCTATATCATGTAGCTTCATGAGATGTATCTATCTACGATTAGCTACACGTATACTCATGGGATGTGTCTTGTATGGATATGTTAAAGAGGCATTCAATACGCTATGCGTCGACTCGATCTGTATACCATGTCATGAAAATGTTCCTGATGGATTCTCTTCCTGACTCGTACAGCGCCAAGACGTGAGCACTACTGTGCCGTAGTTTGGTTCAAGCAGTGAGAAAAAGCGCCTAGGTAATCTCGCTTATAGCCTTATTTCGCTTGTAGCCGAGGGGACGTCCCGCGGTGCCGGATGTAAATGCGACCATTGCTGAAGCTTGGTAATACTCGAGTATGTTATTGTTCTACGCTTGTCTCTGGGTAGTTTCTGTAAGATCTGTTCGTATTGAACGCGGTATAGTTCCATAGGTTTTACTCTAGTGACTTTGAGTTCTGAGCCCTTAAGCAAGGAGTTTGACGCAGGGGTTTATTAGTAGAAGCTTAACTGAAGTGTAATCTCGGATAAGTGCTGTGCCTGTCTTGTGCTGTGTTTTACTCCGGGCTCAGGTGCCAAGCTTTGACACAGCCGCGCATGGGGCATTCTGCTATATGCGTGAGTGGTATAGGTTAATGTGAGGCGTACTGATGCTGAATGTTGTATGTCAAGTTGCGATAGATGGAGCGATGGTGTTGAAAGAGGACTTTTTGTATTAGTGGTAAGTTAGCTCAGTAACAGTGCTAATGGCTTGGATTGGTAACTTGAATGAGACCTGATTCTACTAAACTTACGACTATTGAGTAAAAAGAAAACACTGCATTGGAGATGTCGCTGTGTTGGCATCGCTTGGAGACAAACAGGTAAATATTGAGTAAAACGCGCTTAACTCACAACGGACAGTTAAACGCAAGGGATTCCCACCGCCACGGGGCACCGGAAAGGGGAACTTGGGTCAACCCTTGATCCTGATGTGCTGTCGTTAACATATGAATCCCAGCGCGTCAAAGACTGGGGTATGGACTCGGTTCGGCTGTGGCTGTGAGAACAAGCCTCGAAAGCTATATTTAATTGTTTCAGGTTTACCTTGATCGATGGATATCGGTTAAAACTTAGAAGTGATAAGCCACATAGACTTATCTGATCAATTAATGGTATTGTCTATCTAGATCATGATCTGAAGCAAAGTAGATCACGATTTACTGATAATCATCATAGCCAAGATGAAACAAAACAGGAATAAACCACCAGACACGCATGTTCTCCCCCCAGCGCGTCATTGTTGATTGATGGAGGCAGTCTATTCGCTGTCTTCAGCAGTCACCGGTACCTCGAGCCGTGGGACACCTAAGCGCTTTCTGGGGTACCTTGTACGAGAGACCACTACTATTGGTTGTGGAGGGGCTGTGTGCCAGGATTCAAGATTTAAAGATGGAGAGGATGAGAGACTGAAGGATTGATGCAGGGAGATGTCATTAATGATGGGTTGTTAAAAAGGATTCATGTTCGTTGGGAAAGGGACTTTGGTAACCTCAATGTATTGATGAATTAATGTTCGGTCACTACAGAATATACAGCATGCAATAGCATCAATAGCACCATCAACCGCTATAATTCAGAGCATCAATAGCGTCAAGTCGTCAAAATGCCAGACCAAGACCACCTCATCCAAGCAATCGCCTCAACCCTTTCCATATCCCTAGAGGATATCCTTCTATTCGACTCCTTCTCCGATCTAGGCGGTGACGAAATCTCAGCCGAACAAGTATGCATCGCTTGTAAAAACAAAGGTCTTGAAGTTAGTGGGAAAGATATTCTGGATTGTCCTACATTGGCAGAACTACAAACGAGAGTTACACCACGATTAAGTGTTTCTTCTCAAGATACCCTTTCTTCGCCAGAAAGGAATAGCTTCTCTTCGCAAGAGAGTAATGGTCTTTCTTCGAGAGGATTTAGCTTTTCTTCTGGTACTTCTGACAATGAGTTGGTAACCGGAGCTTATACGCAGGGAGAAAGCGGTAGGGCTGCAGGGGAGTCAGTGGAGTCTAATTTATCCAGCTTACAGTCATTTCCTCCCCTTGTTCTCGTCCCCATGGCAGGCCCATTCGACGGTCAAACTGTAGCTCTTATTAAGATCGGCCATTCGCCAAACATTTCAACCTCCAACATATTATCTACCGAGACAACCCAGACGCAGATTTCTCTCCTGCGCATGGAATGCTCTGCCCAGATCATTATACCGGTTACTGAAGACACAAGCGACAAAAGGGCCCTGCAAACATGGGTGCAGAATATGGATGCGTCTACTTACAAGGAGGTCATGAAACTTCAAATTCCTGCGAGGCGGGAAAGGGTTGTGAGGAGAAGGAGTCGGCTTGATGTCAAGATGGATGAGTTGGAGGGTTTTGAACTTTCGCCTATGCAGAAGTTGCTGTTTCAGGGCTGCAATGGGGGTTCTTGGACGAAGAGTGTGGTTCTTAACGTCCACGGTGCGGAACCGCTTGATATCGACGCTGCTATCGAAGCGATTGTCTCAAGACACGACATGCTCCGCGTCCGCTTTCGCCAAAAGGACTCTCACTGGGAACAATGCATATATCCCAAATCAGCCAATTCTTATCGGATAACGCATCATGTCGATGTATCCGAAGACGACATTACTGCGCTGGTACACGACATGCATTCCAGCATCAGTATTGAAGGACCGACGTTTGCAGCGATGCACATCCACAACAGACTCTATCTCGCAGCACATCATTTAGCACTCGACGACGCATCCTGGAAACTTGTGTTGAGTGACTTGGATGAGTTACTCCAGAAAGGAACGCTACTTTCGGAGGCGAGTGTGAGTTTCAAGTACTGGACTAGAAAACAGAGTCGACATATGGATCAGAGGTTGTTTGCGCCGACGTTGCCTTTTGAAGTATTCTCTGCGAATTTGGAGTACTGGAATCTCACACAAGAAGACAATACTTTTGGAAATTCGAGAAGATTGTCGTTCGAACTCTCACCCGAGGAAGCCATGTCTTTAGAGACGTCCGTCGCGCAGGTTTTGAGGACTGATACCTCCGATGTCCTTCTCGCAGCACTGCTGTTATCATTCACTCAAATCTTTCCAGAAAGAACATTACCGACACTCTGGAAGAAAGAGAATGGGCGAGATTTAGACGACGATTTTAACATAGCCGAAACAGCTGGATGGTTCGCTTCACTATGTCCAATCGGAGTTGAGATTGATTCAGAGATGGATTTGATTCACGTTATTACTTTGATCAAAGATACGCGACGAACAATCCCGAGGTCAGGAATTCCGTTTTTTACGGCTGAGTTTGCGACGTTGGAGGGTGCGAAGGAGAATTTACCGCTGGAGATCGCCTTCAAGACGGTCGAGAATCTTCAGCGCCAGAATGGACTTGTACAGCCTGTTACGTCTCTTGAAAGCAATGCAGCACCGGAGATTAAGAGGATTGCTTTATTCGAGATCGAGGCTGGCGTGGATAGAGTTGATGTGGTGTACCCCAGTACATGTTGCTATCAGGAGAAGATCCAATCTTGGATAGCCTGTTTCGAGACTCACATTCACGATGCTATCACACAGTTAAAGAACTGTGAAGCACAACTCACACTCTCCGACATACCCCTCATCCAAACATCCTATGCATCTCTATCTCGTCTCTCACCAGAGCATAAAACCAGCATCCAAACAATCCTGCCCACAACACCATCCCAGCAAGAAATTCTCATCGCGCAAGCTATTCATCCGGAGTCTTACTACAACCACGTCGTGTACGAAATGACAGCGCTTCAATTACCGGTTGATGTTACTCGACTGTGTGAAGCGTGGGAAACTATCGTGGCGAATACTCCTGCTTTGAGGAGTGTGTTTATTGATGCTGTGAGCAGAGAGGGATTGTACGATCAAGCTATTCTTAAGAAAATATCGCCGAGTATATTGTTTATTGAGACGGATGATCCGGATGAGGCTGTTAGGACATTACCTGGATTGATAGGTGATGTCAAGCATCGGTTGGCAGTGTGTTATAGTCCGACGAGGATGGTTGTTAGACTCGATGCCAGTCAAGCACTCTGCGACGTAAGTCCCCCCTTCACTACTCTTACCATATACTAACGGTTATAGTTACCGAGTCTTCATCTTCTGATAGCAGAACTAACACGCGTCTTCTCATCCCAAAATCCCACTGACACATCAACACTGCAAAACACATATCTCCACCAAATACTCTCCATCGACACAGCTTACACTCTCGAAGTATGGAAAACTGGTCTCTCATCCGCAAAACCATGTCTCTTCCCCAAACTATCACCTCAGTCCTGTTCAACATCATTCAACTTTACCATCTCACACTCTCAGCTCTCCAATTTCTGTGAAGAGAATGGTGTTGTGGAGGAAGCTGTCTTCCAGTTAGCCTGGGCTCTCGTTCTACGCGCTTTCGTAGGTAAAGAGAGTGTAGGCTTCGGATACCAATTCGACGGTCGCGATGAAAGCCTTCTCTGTGGAATTGAATCTCTTGTCGGAAGTTTCGCAACACTACTCCCCTGTTTCGCAGATCTTCCTCCCTCCCAACCACTGAGAGAATGTTTATCACTCATCAGCGAAGCATTCACCAACGCGAGCAAACACGATAACATCACCCTCTCTGAAGTCAGCCATGCGCTAGGACTTAGAGAAAAGACGCTTTTCAACACTTGTCTTTACTACCAGCCCCCCTCAAAGCTGGATGTGGGTGATGAACTTACGCCTACGCTTGTCACGGCGGGTAGGAAGACGGATTGTGATGTTAGTCTTACGCTCATGTTCGTGGATGAGATGCTCAGGGGAGACTTAACGGCGTTTGTGGATGAGAGGCAAGCTGGTAGTGTGATGAGTTGCTTCCAAGCAGCACTATCTCATATTATGACAACACCAGACAAACTCATCTCCGAAACAGATCTTCTCACAGAAGAAGCTTACACAACCCTCGTCCAAAACTGGAACATATCCCAACCACAAATATCAGCCTGTCTTCACGAAGTAATTCTTCAACACAGCTTCACCCGTCCAAACGCACCAGCAGTATGCTCCTGGGACGGCGACATAACATACATCCAACTCTCAACCCTAGTCCAACGACTCAAACAATACCTCGTTAATATAGGCGTTGGACCAGGTGTCGTCGTTCCTGTCGTGCTGGAAAAGAACCATTGGGCTCCTGTCATTATACTTGCTGTTCTTCAAGCTGGTGCAGCGTTTGTACCGTTGGATTGTCAGGATCCTGCGAGTGTTAAGAGTACGATTGATTATCTTACGCCTCATGTTGTGTTGGCTACGGAGACTGCTTATAGGGATTTGAGTACCCTTGCGATCAATCTGGTTATTGTTAACGATACTTTCTTTACGATGCTTACGCCGTACGTCGCAAAAGTTGGGCAGGATGCTACGCCTGATCATGCAGCGTGTATCTTCGTCACACCAAAGAAGTCAAGAAGTATCTTCTTTTCCCACGCTTCTTTGCTCTCAACATTCATTGCCCAAAGCACACCGTTCAAACTCACATCCGAAAGTCGCGTTCTCCAACTCTCAGCCTTCAACGTCGACATCTCCCTCGTCGAAATCCTAGGAACTCTCGTTCAAGGTGGTTGTGTCTGCATTCCTCATCCTCACGACCGAGCCCACGATGTCGCCGGTGCAATTGCACGCATGGACGTAACCTGGTCATACATGACCAGCGTTCTCGCCCGCAAGATAAACCCCGATGCCGTTCCTAGTTTGAAGACTTTATGTTTTCGAACGAGGAGGTTGGATGAGGATACGTATCTTCCTTGGGTTGAAGACCACGATGTCCTCGTTGCTTACGGTGCACCTGATATTTGTCCCCTGGGTATTTCTGTGACAGAAGTCACGAAGCATGGTGATTTGAGTATCATCCCACCACCGATAACAGGAAGATTCTGGATTCTCAATCCTGATAATCCCAGAAAACTCATGCCCGCAGGCGCAATAGGAGAGTTGGCCATCGACGCACCACTCATCACGCCCCATCGTTTCGCACTCGACAAACCGTTGGTCGCGCCTGATCCAACCTCCCCCAGCAAACCGCGATACTTAAAAACAGGCCATCGCGTCCGTTACCTCTCTGATGGAAACGTCCAGTTTTTATCCAGTGTACGAGACGAGGTCAAAGTCTGCGGTTCAAACGTCGATGTCGCACAAGTCGAACAAGTTCTTCGACGATGTCTTGGCTTTGACTGCGTCGTTGATTCCGTCACTACACAAGATTCAGGACCTTTACTCGCTGCATTCTTGGAGATGGGAAATGTCTTTCAACAGGGTGAATCTCTTCATAATTTGAGCGGTGAGACGAAGGAAAAGACGTACATCGCTAAGAAAATGTTCGAAACCGCCCTTGAGAATACGAATCCTAGAGACCGTCTTCCTCAGTACTGCATACCCTCTCTCTTCATCCCCATCCGCTCATTCCCAATGTCAACATCTCTAAAGGTCAACCGGAGAAAACTCCAACGCATTATATCTGACTTTTCTACCCATGATATTCTTCACATGTCACACGCTTCCAATCCCAGAGTTATCCTCGCCCAAAAACCCCTCCCTCTTACTGGTCCTGAAGAAGCGATGAGAGAATACTGGGCAGATGTCCTCAACATTTCCATCAGCGCAATCAAGGGGTCAAGCACATTCTTCTCGTTGGGAGGAAACAAACATCTTGCTGCTAAGCTCGTTGTGTCTTGTCGAAAAGACGGCGTTTCTCTATCCCTCACAGATCTTCTGAGTGAGGCCAGTCTCACAGAACTATGCCGCTCTCACAAACCGACAAAGATCAAAACACGTCCCGCAAAGAATCTCGACATGTCTTTCGTCAAAAGCGTTATATCACCCGCTCTACACTGTTCATCCCCAGACGTCCTCGACTTCGCAGAAGCATCCCACCAACAAGTCCACGCCCTCGAACTAAGCATGTACAAAACTCGCGCAGACATCCTCAACATCGCCCTCCGTTTCAACGGACCAGTTGATGCCAACCGTCTTGAAAACGCATGCAAGAACCTTTCCAAAATGCATGCTATTCTTAACATTGCTTTTGTAGCGAGGGGGCATAAGGTGTATCAAGTACACTGCGCATCTACATCGCCTCCATTTCTGAACATTTCTTGTCCAGCTAGTGCTCTGGACGATGCAACACAGAACATCGTCCGCGAGAATCAGAACTTGGCGTTTGACATGGGCGTCTGCGTTACGAAATTCACGTTTTTGAACGGTGATACACAGGGATCTTTGGTTATTCGTCTTAGCAAGGCTCAAATCGATGAAGTTTCTGCTCATTTACTCATTCACGATCTTGCATCGTTATACGACGGCGACGCCCACGAGCCCGGGTCTTCTTACTTGGACTACACACGTTCTTCGAAGAGTTCTTACCAAGAAGGCTTAGAATACTGGAACGTACAACTCGAGAATGCAAAAATGACCAAAATCCTCTCCTCAACACGGCCAACGCCTCCTGCCTCTGTATCGGAAATCCGAACCCTCAAACAAACTGTTTCGTTAGGTCATTTAGCAGCCTATGGAATGACACCAGACATTGCGTTGAAAGCAGCTTGGTCTATCGTGCTTTCGACAATCTCAAGTACACACGACGTTCTTTTTGGTGAAGTAATCCAACATACCTCACCAATCGGTCCTTCGGCAAACACACTCCCTGTCAGAGTCCAGTTTCCTTCTAAGCACAGCACACCACTTGATCTAATGAACTGCATCCATCTCCAACGCCAAAGTCACTCTGCTTATTCCAACATTGGTATTCAAGACCTCGTTACAAAATGCACGCCCTGGCGCTCTTGTACTACGTTTAGTACTGTTGTTCAGCACTACACGCCCAACCCCCTCGACGGCACATCAACGATGAACATACACGGCGCGACGTTTACTTATCGACTAATCGAATCATGGACAAAGGATTTCCCCGATCTCTTCATCCGCTCAACACCAACATCAACCGACAAGATAACACTAGAGATTAAATTCTCTGAAGCACGAGTTGAACATTCTTTCGTACAAGATTGTCTAAGTCTTCTCATCGCAGCTTGGGAAACAGTTACACACCCCGACACGATCCATCAACCGATGATTCAATCTTCTGAAGAAATATCCCGTTCAGAGCGGAAGATTCCATTCCCTTCAAAGGACGTGTTTGCGAACTCTGTTGAAATGGACGCTACACAACGGAAGGAAGTACAGGAGTCTATTCTTGGTGTTTGGAACAAGATCATAGCGCCGAGTTCTTCGATTCCTGCGGAAAAGTTACCAAGCATGCCGTTCTACGCACTTACGCAGACTCTTCTTCCTGCGCATTCTCTCACGGCTGAGATGAACAGTGTATTTTCCATCAATTTGAGTGTCGAAGACATTCTTTCTCATCCAAGCATGAACGCCCAATTGGACTTAATCTCAAACACCATTCCGCTCAAACCCATCCTCGAATTCCTACCACAAAAACCGTCAACACTACGAGCCAGTCTGCGCAGCTTTAAGAACCGAAACAGTATGTTGAGCTTGAAGAATACATGGACGCGAAGTAAACACACCGAGACAATACCAGAAGACATGCCCTCCCCCATACCAACAATTGTTATTCCGGAGATTGGATCTTCTGATACGCCTGAGAGTACAAGTCATCATTTGGTAGAATTGGATGCTGGACCTGTACCTGATCGCCGGGGTAGTGGACCTGAACAGCTTGATCGAAGAAGTAGTGGAGGTTCATCAAGAAGAACTCCTGAAGAAGTTGCTTTCAGTCCAGGAAGACGAGTTTCTACGTGGGGAAGTATGTTTGAGCGAAGAGGTTCATCGCCATTGAGTCGAAGATGATTACACACTTTATTTTTCTTTATCTCACGTATTATGATATCATGTCTTATTTCTTAGCTGTAGATAGTAATGAAGAAAAGATACCCCAATTTCATTGTGCTTCAAAAATCAGTTAAATGCATCATGCCAAACACTCAAATGCAAGCTGTCAATGAACAAACAATCCTAAACTCACAACCGCTCTAAATCGCAATCCGTTGACTTCAACAATATTTATACAATATCTGTCCAGACATCTTCTATGTCAATGCAATCGGGGTATATATAAAAAGTCTCCATTCCATTTCCAGATTTCAAATCCCAATACAAACGCACGCTCAAAACATTTTACCCAGTACTGCGCCAAATCATCATCATAAGCTCAAAGTGGAAAGGCAACACGCTCAAGGTAAAGCAACAAACACTAATGCAGGTAGGTCGCCAACATTAATGAAAGTCGCTGACCTAATGGAACTCGCCAACACGGGGACCGAAATAATCACTTCCCTCCAAAGGCTGAAGAGGACAAGCATCATCTTCACATCCCACGTAGCCAACCGTGTTACCCCACCACTTGAATTCCGTACCCTCTAGCTGAAGAGAGAAGAAGATGATGATTCCTGCTATGGCGATGCCGCAGGACCAAGCTGCTGAGAGCACAAAGTTGTACTGTAGATGTTAGTATGCGAATGGATGAAAGAGGATTGAGGGATGATGCGGATTGGTGGATAAATGGAAGATTGGGGGTTGATTGGAGGTTGATTGGGGGAACTTACTTTAGACCACAAGCCAAGGTATCGCGACTTGAGATAAATCCAAGAAAAGTACGCAATAGGCACACTCGGCCAAACATACGACATGTTATACGGAGCCCAAACAATACCACCGTACATAATCGCAACGGGATGAACCTGGCGAGTCCAAGTCCAGTGAGGAAACTTCTTGTTGATACCCCAAATAGCAAGCACAACAACCACACCGAGCGGGAAACCAATGAGAACCTCAGTGTAAAGACCGTTCTTGCCGAAAATCTTGCTGGGTCCAACAGTACCCCAGAGGACTGACGCGGTGAAGAAGGTGTTGACGCTGGGGCATGACATCTTCCAACGGGCATCTTCGGTGCAGACGCCGGGGATTTGAGTCATTTGGAAGTTGAGAACGCCGACGCAGACGAATGTGCTGATGAATGTGGCGATGATTTGAGCGAAGAAGGTGTGTCGAGGAGGAATTTTGACGTAGTGAGCGAGTTTGAGATCGTTGGAGAACATTACTGCGTGAGCGCAAGTGACGTAGCCGAAAGACTTGAAGTAGTTCATAGCCAACGCATTACCCTCAACAAAGGATCCTCCGATGAATTCGGCCAGGACAGTAAGGGTAACTTCAATACCAGTCATAGCCTTGATGATTCCAACAGGAATGACAAAAACAAGACAGAGAGCCAGACCGTAGAAGATGACACCGGGTGAAGTGTGAGTGTCCCAACCAGCAATACCAGAAACACCGAATGCGATAGCAAAGGCGAGACAGACCATGTACCACCACTCAGGAACTTCACGGTAAGCCTTCATGAGACGGGTGTGGACGTCAAGATCGTGAACTTCCTCTGCTCGCTTGGACTTCTTTCTCATGCTATTGAACAGACCCTTGAAACCAGTGACAATCTCGCGACGGTGGAAAAGAAGGGCGTAAGTGAGAGTCGAGGTGTAGATACCAAAGAAGAAAATGTAGATGACAACGTTGCCAGCGCCAAGGAAGGGAGGAGAGTAATCCTCATACTTGGCAGCATCAAAGAGACCACGATCATCAACAGCCCGAGTAACATTGTAAAGCTCGCCCCAGCGATCATAGACACGGTTGCTGTTGATGGGAAGATATCCAGTATTATAAATGTTGGAGTACCAAAGACCAAGAACAACCCACATGGAGATGAAAGCACCGACGAATCGGTTAAAAGTGCTGAAGAATGGAACCATGAGAGGATCGGCAGAGTCCCACAGAAGAACGTTCCAATCCCAGGTAGGAAAGGGATTGATGCCAAGACCATTGTTGAAACCAGTAATGGTGTTGAGATCACGGTTGTAAGGGTCAATCCAGGACATCCAGCTAAAGTTGGAAAGAGAAGTCCAGATGTAGTTGGGGAACCAGAACCAGACGAACATGGCGCCGAACATGATGTAGAAGAACTTGATGCGGGAGACGCGCCAGATCTTGGCAAAGGGTCCTTGGACCGGGGAGTTGTTGTCTGTGTGGAAAGCCGAGTTGAGCGCAATGGTGACTAGAGATGCAGGCCAGACGCAGTACGAGGGATAAACGAGGAAGCGACGGCAGACACCGGCCATTCCGTAACCGATAAAGTTGGTACTCAGCGCGATCAAAATCTGGTAGGCGAAGTGGGAGGCATATGGCTGGTTGAAGTACTGTGGGAGGTACTGAACCCAGATGATCAAGTTGGTGTATGGAGTATTGTACGCAACGTTGGCCATGATGGTGATAAGCATATGCTCCTTCTTGGAGAAGGGACCTGGGTTGAGAGAATGGCGCACTCCGAACAGAGTAATGCCATAATCGGGCAACCACTTTTCGCAACCTTTGCCAATTGGGTATGACAGCAACTGAGCGACATTGGCCATAATTCGAATAGCTGGCTGTCGAATATCGAAAAGCTGGTTGGTAAAAGCCAGCAGCATAGAAAAGATCAGACCGATAGCCCAACTTCGAATAGTCGAGCTAGGAATCGACGTGTCATCCTTGTTTTCCACGACAGCACGAACTTCGGCGTAGGGGCTGTTGTTTGTAATCAGGGCGGCCTCCAACTTCATCTCCTGCACCAGATTCTCGTGTTTCTCGGGGTTCGTAAATAATTCATCGTTCTCGAGGAAGGACTTGATCTTTTGGATAACCGTAAGGGGAAAGTTAGGATCCTTTTCGTGGATGCGATAAACGCGAGCCATTATGTGTCGCACATCTTCGAGGGTGTACTTTGAAGCAAGTTCGCGAGCTTCAAGCAGATCGTCTTCGGTGACGTGAAGGTCTTGCTCGGTGGTGTGGTAATCGCGCATGTCATCCTGATCGTAGGAAAAGGACTACTGAGGGTTAGTCTAATTGATCCAGAGAGTCGCAACGCAGTGCAACTCACCTCGTCGTACTCGGAAGCCGAATCGCCAGCGATGGGAAGTTGACTCGGGGGCAGCGGATCAAGAGGAATCTCTTGAGCCCCGGAAGAAGAAACCCTCTTCTCGTTGTCGGCCATGGCCAGGGGCCTCTTTAGGCGATATAACGTTCTATTCCTCCAGTTTCAGTGTCCGTCAAATTCCTCGACTTGAAGTCGCTCTTTCTGTAATTGCGCGCTGGAATAATTAATGAGGCGCTAACGATGATCAAGCGACAGATGTTGATACAGTAATTCGGATCGTGTCAATCGAAGTCGAAGTCGTCGTGGTGGTTGACAAGAACAAGAGCGACAATGGCGCGAGGGAAAACAGGTAGAGACAAGAGTACGAGCGACGGAGGAAGCCGGTCGATTGAGTCTGTGTCGAGTTACCACCGGGTGTGCGTGTGAGTGGTAAAAAAAGCAGGTATTGAAGCGTGCGAGTGGTCGGGACAAATCGAGTCGAGTCTAGACAGAAATCGGGGTTGTACAGCAGTCTGAGTGCACTGTACTGAGAGGTAAACTACGCGTGGCGCAGTCGTCGGAGAAGCGAATTGCTCTTGTCTCGAGTATGTGTCGCGATAAATACCCAGCTCAGTTGACGAGAAGTAACCTGGGGGAGGAGGAGAAAAAGAGGATCGGAGTCCGGCAAGTTGGAGTCGAGGCAGCAGGCAAGGAAGGAAAGGAAAGGATGAGAAGAAATGACCTACGGGTAAGGATGGATGCACTGCACTTTCAACTGAATCTGTACTGTAGCGACAGTCTCACAGTGAGTGGCGGGCCCTTTGGTACAACACAGGATTTTCTGTGGATCTTTGTGACAAAGGCTATTGGTTGGGGAAGACCTGGGGGGCTTTGGGGGGGAAAGGCTCGGGCTCGGAACTAGGGAGCCGTAGTCCAAAAGCAAGCAACCCAACGGCAAAGACGGCAGATTTGGTGCCGCGGGAGAAGGAGACGCCAGACGGGAAATAGAAAGAGCCCGTACACTACGCGTCAATTACCTCCAGTAGAGAGGCATTCACATAGAGGTCAAGCACTGTAAGTTAAGCTCCCAAGCACTGTGAATAAAGTCTGATATCTCGTAATATAACTTAAATATCTTGACAGTCGTCAGTCCTTGTTCTATAAACTTGGCAGCAGCTGCGAATGAGGCGACAGGAATCAGTCACTGGTACAGTGCTACAACCCCTTGGCTCGTGGGAATTAGGTGGTCCCCTTCTCCATGTCTTGGCGCCATGGAGTAGACTACTGGGTGAGAGAAAGGATAACCTCTGAGGAGTAGAGTGTCAAAATAGAATAGTCTAGATCCACGTCTAAAGTACCATAAAGTGATTGAATTATTTTCTCCATTCTATTTTCGGGGGTCACTTGTTCTTCTACACTTATGGTGAGAACCGTAACCACCACCACAGCGGATATCCCCCATCTCCAGACTCCCCGGGGCAATCTACCAAGAAATAGACAGGTCAGACAACATATATTTTGCCTCACCTTATTTACCTACAAATCTCTCAAATATAAATATCACGGATATCCCCCTTGACCTCCATCTGCTTCAACAGAAACTCCCCGTGATATACGCGGTACGTACCGTCCTCGGAAGTAACGGCACGGCTACCGGCCTGTGTCGTCTCGGCGCTGCTCTTCACCCAAAGTACAGAGTCTCCAAGGCCGATTACCCGGGCTTCTTTGCTTCTCAAGCCACCACTTTTGTAACATTGACGAAACATGTGCTGTGCCTCTTATTGGCTACCCCGGACTTGTTGATCAACATGCAGCCATACGGCTTGTCGGCACAACTGAGAGTAAATAATTGAGTTCTTCAATTCGTGTTGTGTTTGTAACTATTCACGCCATGCTGTTGCTGCTCGTATCTAGGGTCGTATTGAAGAACAAGAGGTACGTAAGTGTATGTGAGGTACCATGAAATTGCCCTGTCAGATTGTGCTACTACGGCCTTGTCATGGCATTCCAAGGTCCATCTGCCATGAATTGGCAGCTTGGCAATTATGAGCCGAGACCTTGCTGTAGATCTAGCTGGGCGTTCGTTTGTCCGGCACTGTTGTGAGTTTTGACAGATTATACCGCCGTTACGGCACCGAGCCCTGGTCTTGGGTGAGATGGTATAGGGTGGCTGGCTTTACATGAAAGCGTGTAACATCCAACACCCTGAAGTGACGTTCAATTGAAGACTTTACAAGATTTGAGGGTTAGAGTTAAGGTATTGACGGACAACCATGTGGAAATTAAGCCTTCCCAATGACGTTGGAAATCTTTAATATTTAACCTTAACCGTTGTATCGTAGAAGCGTGATGGCTGCCGCAATCCGCTATCGTTGGAACACTCAAACCGAGTGGGAAGCATAAGATGCAGTGTCACAACGAAGTTAAACGAATCAAACAGGATAACATCGCCAGGTATGAACATCAAATATTATTCTATAGTCTATAATCCATACTAATCCATTATGTAAAACGTCACCCAGGCGCCAACACCTTCATCAGAAGACAGTCCATTCACCACTTACAAAGCCTTCAAAATACCATTAACATCAACAGGAAGCTCCTCATAAGTCTCATCCCAAACCTTCCCAGCAAAAGCCTGTCCCTCCTTTGTATGCAAAAACTTGGTAAAACTGCACCTGTTAGTCTCCATCCTCAATTACTACAAACAGGTAATACTCACTGATGAATCCTCCAATCCATAACATAACACCCATGACTCTCCTCCCCCATAACAACACCAGCCTGAACAAGCGTATCCGCACCTTGTTCCAAACTCCTCGCAACAAACCACTTCATCACAGCACCGACATACTGAATTGCAATATTCCCCTGCTGCTGAAGACTTGTGTTCCTGACCAAGCCTGGATCAACGAGATTGACGATCACATCTTTGGGGCTAACGCGCTCGTAGAGCTTGTAGATCCAGAAATGAGCGAGGGCCTTGTGCTTGGCGTATGAAGGCATGGGATTCAAACCCTCTGAGAAATTCTTCTTGTCATCGTAGAATGCTAGAACCTCGTCGTCATTGGCGTTGGGGAATTCCGCTGTGAGAGACGTTCCTGAATTAACAATCGTCAAACGTCCAGCTTGACCCCTCGGCGCCTTTTCTTTCAGCGTAGGCAACAAAAGCGTAGCCAAAAGAATCGTAGAAAGATAATTAATCTGAAACGAACTCTCATGACCCTCAGGCCCAAGTTCGAACTTCGTAAACTGCGCCCCAGCGTTCAAAATCGCAAGATCAATCCGATCCAAGGTCGTACACTTCTCCGCGAAATCCTGCACGCTTTTGTAAGAAAGCATATTGACTTCCCAAACGAGGATTTCAGACTTAGGATATTGAGACCGGAGTGAAGAAGCGGCGGATTCGCCCTTTGAAATTGATCGTACTGCAATGATGAGACGCTTGAGGTTCAGGGAGAGGAGATTTTGGGCAGTTGTGTAGCCGATGCCTGTGTTTGCGCCGGTGATTATGATGGTGCTTGATGAGAGGTTGAGGTCTGATGGTAGAGCGACGGGTTTTGTGAATTGGGAGGAGAGGAAGTGGTAGTCGTCTGCGACGAGGTCAAGAGATTTAGGAGCCATTGTGATGTTCTTAGTTATTAAAGTGTGAATGGTGATGTTCAAGTAGTTGTGATATTGATGTAAGAGGTGATTGCATTGATGTGTGCTAGATATTCTAAACGACGTGGACATGCATTCTTTTATGTCTTTTACATGAGCTATAGCATTATCGGAATTAAGCCATTCTATTAATCGCGACCCCGAATAGGAAAACAATTAAATGAGGCTATTGATCTCAACCGTCTCGCATAGTATCGTCATGGATCGTTTACAAAGGCATTTTCGGACAACCCTTCAAGCCCGAACCAATCAGAACACTTAAAACCGACCAAAGCGTGCTTCTCCCAAACAAGACATCAATCCTAATGAAAGAATAAAGCATAGAACACCGTATGGTGTACGAAGGACTTAGTTATTCTGTCAACATGGAGGAGATCGGCATTAGTGCTTATCCCCATGATACCCTTGAATCTAACCCGAATAGGAAAACAATCATGTCTTGGCTGACTGTCACTGATAATGAGAGATTCTGTAAAGGGTAAATAATCTCAAGCTTCTCTTTTACTCATCATCTTTTGCATTTGTCGTGAAGAATACGAGAATTATAAAGTCCGACGCTATGCTAGAGCCATTCTTTGCTCAACCGACGCTGGTTGACCCGCCGAAGCCAAGAGCTCGCAGGACGGGTCCTCGTCAGGGTCGTGAGTTGTACACTATACATCTTAGTAATGAGAGATTACTGACAGGATGGTTAGCTAAGAAATTCGAGTTTGTATCTTCAGGTCCAGTCGGTAAACCTGCGCCTGAATCTCGCAAGTTCATCCGTAGTCATGTAATGCGCGGCAAGAACACCAAGAAAACCCCACCCAAGACTTCAAGACCGCCCTCAAGTGAGAGTATCTCTCCCGATTCCAGCCAAGATGATGTCGAAGAAGTCCATCGTCCAGTACCACTAGTCATCACAAGCATCAAAGATGACTCCCTATGGACCGTCGGCCATACACACTCCAGAGACAGAGCATGGGTTACATCACCGTCTCTTCTGATCCATCTCATGAAACCTCCTCCTGACTTAGATCTTTTTACTTTCGCTACGCCCCTGGATAAGAACTCACGGCATCTAATCTACAAATGTACCTACTTCTCTCCTCCTCTAGTAACGTACTAACACCTAAAGTCTTAACAACCATAAAAGATACCCTCTACCCAGCAGAATGGTGCTTCGACTCAGACCGTCTAAAAACATGTTGGTTCCACTGGCTCCTCGAAGACCCCGCCTACTTGCACTGTATCTGCTTCATGGTCAGCGCGTTTCAAGATCTAGTAAAAAGACAGGATTGGAGCGTTGAGACGAGAAAGAGGCTACGACACACGATTATGCTCTTGCAGGATAAGTTACAAACCCCGGAGAAGCAGTTGGAGGATACTACGACTGCGACGATTATTTCGCTGGCTATGATGGCGGATGCTATGGAGGATGGGCAGGCTTTTGAGGCGCATTCTAATGGGCTGAGAAGGATTGTGAGAATGAGAGGTGGATTGCAGGCGTATACGCATAATCGTCAATTACAGATAAAGCTATGTCGGTAAGTCTTCCCTCCTCTCGTCTTACATGAGTGATACTAACTTAGCAGGGTCGATCTTGGCTGGTCTATAAGAAACGGATGTAAACCAGAAATCTACAACGGAAAACCAGCATGGGAACCCCTCCTCGAAGCATTCGGGACGGTAGCATGCTCCTTCGACATCCAACCTCCAACACTAAACTTTATGAACCTATACTACACCTGGGACTACCGTCTTCAAAACGCCTTCAAAGACCTCCGCGACTTTTCTTGTTTAGCAAATCGTCTATCGCCTACCGCTCAGAAACTCAAGCCTGAAGCATTCCAAGAAATCATGCTGTCGATCCAATACCGACTTTTACAACTATCCTTCTCCGATCCGTTACAAGAAGCGTTGCGCGTTGGATTACTAGCTTACGAATCAACCATATTCTTGCAAATACAGGGGACAAAGTTAAAGTCCGATTCGTTTAGGGATCAGATGAAGGAGGCTATACAAGCCGTTCCAGTTTTGGGTGAGGCAACTGCGAATGTCAAGCTTTGGCTGCTTCTTGTTGGTTCAATGATGGTTTTTGAGGGGACAGAGGAGTGGCTTGTGCAGACGATCAGGAGTCTTGCGGGGAGGCAGGGATGGGAGGATGTTAGAGCGCGAGTGAGGGATGTTATGTGGATTGATGTTATCCATGATAGACCTGGGAGGGAGGCTTATGAAGCTGTGCAGTCTTGAGGAGCATGGAAGATACAAACACCTGGCAGCATTCTTTCAAGCTGGACGGGTGAAAGATGCGGTCACTCCAAAAGCCTCAACTCATTGCTCAGCTCACTGTTGAATATGACAAGGCAACAAGAATGCAGAACTAACGTTTTAGATACAAACTGTAATACAGCCCACAAGGGTGTGAAAGGGCAATTTCCGCTATTCCGCTGTATTGCGACCTTCTTCTTCGCTATATCTCGCCCAGAGGCAAGTCAGTATACAAGTGGCAAATATTTATATATACTGGAGAAGAAGTATTCCTAGTGCCCTTTCACACCCCTGCGGGCTATAGGTCCACGTTCCGCATTGGCGACCACTAGTCCATGCAACTAAATTGAGGCTGGCGTAAATACATGTTTCTTAATCGCCAGTTGATTGCAAGTTGCTCGGCTCTGGATCAGGTAAGAAGAGATCGGCTACTTTCAACGGTCAGATGGGAAAACAAAGGCAGGCTACAACTCAGCCTCGATCGAGTTGTCGTACCATAGTAATTTGTTTATCGCGCTCTCAGCGTAGGTTGCCAATATACAATTTATCCTATGTTCATGTTTCTCCCGATGTGCCTAGAAGACCAGTTTGTGGCATAAACTGAATAGGTTTCCAGCTGCTAACAGTAGGAACATAGCAATGTCCCTATTACTTACTTCCCGGATTTGAAGTATAAAAGCAGCTAGGGGATTTGCAAGCTGATCTGCATGTCGCCATATCTGGACTTGGTATCCGTGTTTATAATAAGGCCCCATCAGCTCAGGTGTGATATCGTCAGGGGAGCCGAAGTGCTACCGCGGCACATCATTGGCTGTGCTACAATAGAAGGAGTAGATAGTGCTTTTTATAAAATAAACATTGTCTTTATCACTTCTTTCCTGCATCTGTAATATGAAAACTATTAGGCTTTACAAGCTGAACTGCAGGTGGCCTCGTCCGTGTTTGAGCTAAAGACCCGTTAACTCAGGTGTGGCTTCTTCAGGGGGCCTGAACGAGCTTGCAACTCGCTGCGATACGCTGAAAGGATCAGATATCGCTTTTTGTAAAGTGGACATAATTCAGCCTCGCAAGTCGAGAGTACTGTCGCCCTACGTTAGGCCACTAAATACTTCCATACGTATGCTACCGCACTGCACAGGAAATGTATACAACACTGATGTATACATCAGCATAAATTGTAGACTATCTTTCATTGTTTGGGTAACTAGCATGGGAGCAAGCTGCACCGCATAACGACTGGGTTCTATTTAAGGGTGCTTGATATCTATGAACCACCCGTTTTCCAAAAAACCGGCAGACTTTGACTTTTTAGGATAAACTTCAACGACTCGAAATACCTTCTACTTCTCTATCGCTATCAAACCGCCTCGATTCTTCGACATGGCGGATCTAAAGGTCAGATCTGTATCTGATTACACCTATCTCGGCTGCTATAAAGACTCGTCAAGCCATGTTCTTAGCGCAACCTGGACTGCACCTATAAACAACGAGCCACAGTATTGCTGTAAATGGTGTGCGAATGTTGACACGGCGAATACGATCTGTGGTGTCGAGTATGGGGGACAATGCTTTTGCGACAGTACCATGCCCAGTGTTGACTCTGCCTCGGCTTCAGACTGCAACTCAAGATGCCCGGGTGACGGGTCGGCTGCGTGTGGAGGAGAATGGCGAGTGGGCATCTACAGTGCTACGGCCCCGATGATAACAACAATGGCATCGCCAGAGACGTTAACACCACGACCTTTGCAGCACTACTCTTATCACGGCTGCTATTCCGACTCTAGCGACCGAATGCTTCGCGGGACTTATACCGCTTTCGCTCTGAATGATCCAGCATACTGTTGCGAGTGGTGTCAGAACGTGGATAACAATTACAAATGGTGTGGTGTTGAGAATGGGAGCCAGTGCTTTTGTGACGGCAGCACTTTCGACCCCAACTCTGCGTCGGCTAAGGACTGTAGTTCTTCGTGCCTAGGAGCCGCCGACCAGCAGTGTGGTGGTTATTGGCGTCTCAACCTTTATAAAGCTACTGGAGTACCACGAGCCGATACAGCCACAACGTTCATGAAGGCTACGGGGGCGTCAGCGATCCCGTCCGAAACGAATACATCAGTGCCGCAGACAAGCCAGAAGGAAGGTCTGAGTGGAGGAAGTATTGCAGGCATCGTTGTTGGTGCGGTTGCAGCTGTAGCACTATTGATCACGGCGGTGCTTCTTTTAGGACGTCGGCGACGTTCCCAGACGATTCCAAGCTACACCACCGAAGGCGGCGTGGAGACACCAGCGGCTGAAAAGTTCACACAAGCTAATGTACATGAATTACAAACACCTATCCAGTCACCAAGGGCTGAGTTAGATGTTTCAAAGTCAGAGCCAACATTACATGAGATGGACGCTGGGCCCCGATAGAATGAGAGAATAAATCTCATAAGTCTAACATGCGGCTCCATACTTCACCACTTCCAAGACTATCCATTCTGTCTACTTTCACCGCCATCATAATAGGCACAGGGGGCGAATTTACACTGAAGGCCGTTCGGTTGGAGTAACTACGAATTGCATTTCTTAGTTAAGTGACATGCAAGTTGTGTAAGGTCAATGGTGAATACTTGGTCCGTGACTATTGGACTTTACCCGCAACGAGTATATTTCCAAAGTCCCGCCTCGCATCAGTCTATAAACCAGATCTCTCCTCTCCTATGACTGTGATGAAAAAATCGTCCGTGCAGCTTCTGAACTTCCAGAGATCATTCCACCTGTGGGCTTCCCGGTTGTGTAGCAGTCTGTCCCTGTTAGTCCGAACTTCGATCTCTAAACCACCGACTCTCTCGTTAGGTTGACTACACCCACACTACCAACTTTCACAAAAACTTTCCCAAAACCAAGACTGCGAGACAATATGCCAACCGCCCGAACATCAACTCAAAGCGATTTTACGACCCCAATACCACCCTCAATCGTGCTGGATAGGTTGCGATCAACGCCAGCAAGCCTCCCGCCGAAACCCAAGACAACACCATCGACAGACTGTCTCCCAGCATGGCAGCTTACCAACAAGCGATCTTTAACCTGGAGGAAAAGCAAACCGAGCTTGTTGCCAAGGTGCAGGCTATCGAAAATCATCAGCGCAAGGGCCTTTTGGGAGCTTTCTCAACTGGCTTTGCCATGGCTTTGTTATATGTTGATGGGTGCTGTTGTAGTGTTTGTGGGCCATGTATGTTCTTATGTATCTATATTTGCATGCGGATAGGCATGAGTCCCATGGGGGTGTCGGGACGCTTTGCCGCAGTCTCATACAGTAGCTTAAGGAGATTACGGAATCAGAGGATCAATGCTTTGTTGAGTAAAGAATGACAGGATGATGAATACAATTGGAACGAGGAAGGATAGACTGGTATGGAGCACGGGACCGGGATCTCTGGAGTTTTGTATTATTTCTTTTGTTTGGGATATGGATCATAGACGGGAAATATGAGACTGGCGAAGATGACATTTGACTTGGAGGTATTGATAGTCCGCCTTAACCTTGCTAATGTAACTCGATTTTGTCCCTGGCTCTATAATTGTTCAGCCTCGCGGGCTTGAGTCTTTGAGTATTTACAGTCTTCATTATACTTCTCTGCATACCAAAGACTTCACTGACCTCACTCCCTTGTATTGGGTCCGTGTTTGTCGTGAGCAGTAACCTGCAAGTGGCTACTCAGGGAAACTTGTTGATACCGGCCACAGAGTAGGTCATGAAGGGGTCTGTTTCTACGGTCATACACATGTCAAGCGGTTATCTAGATGCCCATTCGTACATCATTTGTCTTTGCGGGACAGAAGTGAAGTATCTCTCAAGGCGGATCGGTCAGGAGGAGATGTTAAACATCTCTGTTTAGAGACAAAGACCGTCGCGACAAGATGGTGGTGCCATGCTCAGAGATCAGCTGTTTTCTCATCAATTGTATCTTTTGGCTATGACAATGGGCCAAGACTGGGATTGGAACCGCGTAGTATTAGCCAAGTCAGAGCGAGCTCTTTCTTAACAAAGTTGTAACATACCAGACCATCAGGAATACCTAGCAGCTGATCTCTGCGGCTGGGAAGTCATGAGTAGCGTTTTCTGGAGATATTCCTCTGGATCTGTGAATATATCTTCAAAGGGGAGGTTGCATCAATTTGCGCAGACTCATCGTTGCTGTCGCCTTCGGTGTTGTCACTGGTTGCCCTGTTGTCTCTCGGGCAAACAGTATCAGCATTCTGATCGATGCAACTGCCCAAGTTGCCACTATGACCACTACCACCAAAGGCATTGGGATGTCTACTCTCAAAGCATCTAACAACTTGGCAAGAGTGCTTGGCTAGCAACCATCGCGATGAGATTGAGAAGTACATTGGCATTACCACATCTGAATCCACCTTCTTACAACTGCAGGCTCTCGGCTTCTATCGAGCACACTATCTATCACCTCAGTCTTGGAATGAAGACCTTTTCTAGGACATGTATCCTACATGCGCTTATTTGGCTGATCAGAAGCACTTTCGAGGTAGCCATAATCTCTACAGTGGAAGTCTCGAAATTGTCAATGTGGGAAAGCTCGTCAAACCCTTCTGAGCCAGAAGAGCCTGACATTGAGAATTCTCCCACCGCAAAAGTCGGAGTAGATGCGAACCACTTCTTCTCTATCGACTAATGATATTTTATAGGTACAAAGGATGAGACTTATGGGTAGAGCGATGAGTTACTTACCCTGTGCCTCAGCCCAGAGAACTCCCGACGTACCCGGGTTACAGTTACGAGTGTGGACTATGATGGGATCCGCTGTTCCAACAAGCCAGGACTAGTTTCTTTCACGGTCTCATGGCTGTGATGGGGCAAGCGAGGCAAGCTGTATGCAGGTCGTCGGCCGCCATCGTCTGTCAACGTTGCTCTCAACTTTCCAAGGATCCGGTATGTGGGCGCGGCTACTCTGTATTTGGCGTGAGAATACGTAGGAACACGATTGCGCATGCATTGTAGTCAAGCCACGTCAACTGTAGCAAGAATAGAACACAAGAAACTGAGAGGATGTTCTTCAGTTGAACATCATTCTGGATCTCAAAGCCTCGTGTCCACCGACTTTGCATGACTGTACAGAACAGTTCCACATGCATACATACATTATCATCATCATCTCGACTTACACGGCCTTCTACCCGGGACTACAACACCGTAATATGACACAAAACTCGTCTACAAATATGCCCCTATTCTATCCCATAGCATTCGGAATATATTGTTCCATAACCAGGACATCTCGGACATGTCTCGTGCCTCCGAATCATGCATATCAGATTCCCGACAGTCTGGTACAAAACGGGCCGTTTACAAAGAAAAATCGCACCTCTTCTGGAAAAGATATCCCGTCTGGGGAGCCCATTTTGCCTAAACCTCCGAAAGTTGGTGAAACATATGCGGGCATGAAAAGGAGATACATACAGTAGACTACTACAGTGGACGTCTCCATTCTGCGTATGCACAGTCGGACTCCAGCCCTACCGACTCTACCGTTTTCGTGATATCTTAACATCCGGGGGATATAAGCAACCAGGCTCGGAGATATGATCTACGGTAGTATGTAATGCCGTATGACGTCCAGAACAGGACAGGGCTGGTTCCATTATGTCAAAAGACCGAACGCGAAGCGACGTTCGCATCGCATCGCAATCGAGGTTACAGTACTAGACAGGGCAAGGTGATGGACATCCCTGAACTGGAACTGGGCTGGCCTTACCGCTCGAAACCTGAACCATGTATCGAAACCCCCACAAGTCAAAACACGTCCAGTTCCATGCCCAGGCCCTGAATTTGAATTGAGAATTGAGATCCCCTCACCGCGCGGCCTCTACTGCCGCAACCAGTAGTGGGGTGCGTAAAAGTTCCCCAAGTCTTGCTAGGGTTGAAGAATGACAAGAAGAAACACCGTCGGAGATTTAGTCGTGATGTACGGCAGATAGACTACCTACTTCATACATATCATTCATTATCTAGACGTTAAATTACAAAGAGGCACAGCATATCACAATCTCAGGATCACCATCAAGCTATTCCGCATTCTGCATCTCGATCACCAAAAGACTCTTATTTACAAGTGGAGTTACGGAGTTACTCAGCTCCAATATTTTCTTCACTGCCGTTCCGCTGACGGAAAAGGTGAGCGGCATTGACTCTCTCTCCTTGTCCCCCCGCCCTACCAGGAACAGGGTGTAGTTATGGAGTAACTACCGTAACTCATACAAAAACCTAAAATGGAGGGAAGGGCTAAGCTTGGACCGACGTCAGTGGTCGGAAGATACACATAATAGCCTCCGTCCGACCCCTTTCGGACTTGACTGATCTCCACGGGAGGCAAGTCTGCGAAGGGCAAACACCTCCGTTCTAGAAGGTTTCCTAGATAGACACCAATCAAATTCACCAAACTGCTGACTTCATACTGAAAGCCATGATCTGATTGTTTTGTCGGCTGAGCTGTTGTTGAAAAGCTTGTGAAAACATGCTATGCAGGTAGGGATTCTTTTTGCCATTTACCAAGAGGCGTAGCAAAGTAGATCCTGCAATCGCCCTTGTTCCTTTCATCCGTTGAGCTCTCGCTGTAATTATGTACCTGCCCAAGACCTCCTAGTTTCACTTCCAAGCTCTCGGAATCACTAGATCAAGGCCCAGACCAGACCATACGCGGAAGATGCCATTCATTCAGGTCAACGCAATCAAGTGGATCGTTCCGTATAGTTCAGGTTACTTAAGTATTCCGCGCGGAATTGCACCGCATGGAGATCAAAGTGCTCGAGCCTCAGTGATAGTCAGAGGGCGTAGCGTATCCGTGAATGAACGGACCAGCCTCCAGCTCAACTTCCGCACTTGTTAGAATGCATGTGATTGTTTCGAATTAACCAGTGCAAGGCCCTATGGACTTGACAGGGACTTCAATATGTGTCAGTGATAAATGACAAGGGTAGGGCATTTAATCGCCAAAACAAGCCTGGTCCGCATAAGCACCGAGGTGTGCCCTGCAGTAGAGTTTGGGGTGTTAGGTTACCTAACATGAACTAACAGGGCCAAGATGAATGAATACGGTACTAGAGTTTAGTGAACCAGACTACCTAATCTGGAGAAAGACCACGAACATGGGTTCAAATTCAATAAAACGGAAGATGCCGTTGTTGTTGGTTGCAGTTCAATATGTATGCTACAGCACAGTTACAGCGCAGTATACCTCCAAGCTAGGACAGGGAGGCCTTAACACCCCTGTGATAACAACCTAAAGAGGAATGATTCCAGAATATTTCTGGAAGCATTCCAGGATGAGTACGAGGTAGCCCCTCTTCTTTCTGCTTACACCCCTCATCTCATTCGATGGGCCTGTTCAAATGTCGATCGCTGTCATGATCCTACCATGTCAATATCACCTGCAAATGGAGTCTCTATTTCATGTCGCTTGATCCTTCAGACCAGGAAGATAATAATGAAGGATTCAACTCAGAATGTCACCGCTCACAACTAACTCAACGTAACACCCAGAATGGATCTGACAGAAGGTCAATCCTTCCAGTCAAGGCTCATCGTCCGACGTAACCTTAAATAACCCCGTTTCAGATAAAGGATCGACCTCGCTTAACAGCTTCACAAAAAAGCAGGACTCTGTCATCGGCACTTGTCTCTGATTCTGACAAAAACACGCCCTGTACTGTCTCACGTAAATTGCAGCCCTACGGATAACGATAACCTTTTTTAACGGTGGCACTGGAATTTTCTCAACGGGCGACAGGCATTCGAATCCTTGTTATGTATGATGATACTGTAAAAAGGCACTTTGGTGTTGGTTCTGAGGATCAGAAGCACAACTGGGGCACAGGAGCCCTATCAGGTATGTTGTTGCATACTCTACGAGTCAAGAACAGCGGCGCAGGATGGCGAGACTGACAGTGCATTTTCCATCATCTCGTTACGTGGAGAAGGATTCCAACAGGCGAAGCGAGAAATGGGACATGGTCTGTCATACCAAGAGCTGGTACCAAGAGTTAGTCTAGGCAAATAAGTAAACCGCGTATAATCCTCTGATGTGTCCATCTTGGCAGAGCGGCGACGACCCAAATGAGAAAGTTCCAGGGCCAAGGTCAATGCTGCGAATAGTGTCGTACAGCGAGACACATCCCTTGCCTAACATGACAGACTCGTGTCAGACAAGACATTGTCATTTGGGCTGATTCCTCAGTGTTGGAGCGAGTAAGTCGATCGGATACCAGCGAATAGCAGACACTCGATCTCAATCTAGATCTTTGAGCTCGGGAGAAAGGAAGGGAATAGCTGTGTTTGCTTTTTATCAGTGCGATAAGCAAAACCCCACAAGATCTTCCCGGCCCGCTGCAGCCATCAGCTGCCGACATATCGAGACAGCCTACTTGTTGCTCATAGCCTCGTACAGGATCCTGGTATACGAACGTGTTGCAGGCTGAGTTTCAGGCAATTATACAGCGTTGGAGGCCGTCAAAGGCAGATTCTTTGGACGGACATGATATCCCAAATCAGCCGAGGCATGTGGAATCCTTGGATAGGGCTGTAAAGTTCCTCCAGCAAGTGGATTGGCTATCCATAATAAGGGGGCTCCAAGGCCAAGAGGCTCGATGCGTTTCTCTCTCCACCCGCCAAGCTGGGTGGCCAGAGGGCAGGGTACGGCTGAGATATGGAGAGAGCATCATGGAAGAGTCATCTAGAACTCTTGCGGTGAGGATGTCACTGTAAACCCCGTCCTTCTGGTGGCTATGATGAGAAATCACAAAATACAAACACAAGACCTTGGCCAAACACCCTCAGCCACAGTAGTTTACGACTACGAGGGGTCAAATAGGATGGATAGTTCCGTGTCGCGTGACCTAGACAATAGGTGAGGCATCCAGTCGCAACACTTACAAAAGTGCTGTTTCTGTTACTAACGCCGGGAGGTTGTTGGTCGGCCCTCCGAAACAATTGTGAACCGCGCGTCTAACCCAAGCCATCGACTCCACTTTTTTCTATATGAGTCGTAAAGAACAGAGTCATATTGGGCAAGGAGCGATCTTTGAAATGCCCCTGATTGATACGGAACTCGCACGGAATGTCATGCCGGAGGTTACGGACCGGAGGGGCGGAAATGCAGTAATCTCGTGCGGTTATATCTCCGGACGAATCAGATCAGACAGACCAACATCTGGGAGCCCTCAACTAACATCGTATTGTATGTACTGTATCAAGAATAGGATACGTTTTGACCAACCGCATATTATGACCGCTCAACGTTGTATTTCGCCACCAAATTCACCAAGGATGATATACGAAGAGGAGAGTGATATGCAATGCAATGTTGCCCACTGTAGAATCGAGCCGCATTGGCCAAGAGTGCCCTCGTAGCCAATCCCGCCTGGCTGGGCTGAAAGCCACTGCCTTGGAAGAAGACGTGGTTGTGGCGCGCCTCTCCCGCTTCCACAGGGCTGTGCAGTTTGCAATTGCTTTAACAGGAGATTGAACAACATTTGTTGACTTGTATACTCGTTTTCGCTCCGAGCGCCCCGAAGAGTTTCGGTAGACGCCCATCGAGCCTCTAAAACCAAGGGAATGACAGGGCCGCCGCCCTGAGAAGGAGAAGAAAAAAGAACCTCGGCAACACCCCCCACCAAACCCACGTTAGTTCGAATGATTGCCACGGTCTTATCTCAAAGGAGACAATATCCCGGGGGAGCAGTGTTTGGGGTGTACGGAAGTACGGATTTAAGACTGAATGTTAAGTCAGCATGTTTGATATTCCATATTCATACGGAATAATGACATGAGAGTATAAGGATAATGTTTTCCGGACGACTGGCTTGTGGGTCATACATTGTTGACAGGCGAGGTGCAACATTGTAATACCGCAAACTCTGGGCGTAGCATTGAATAAGATACATTGACTGTCAATAACAATCGGTTGCGTCCATGCATGAAGGGTCCCCCGTCTGACTGAGTGTCGCATCTGGGCTGGGCTGTCAAGCTCCCGGAAGGGAGCATGGCCCATCATCTCAATGGATCCCTGAACACTAAAGTAGTTCACCTCACTATCGAGATCGACGCTCGCTATTTTACGGGAAGGAGGAATAAGGTGTTTGCTGCGCCTCCTTGGTTCGTCATCCCCCTACTATGATAGTCTCCTCATCACTAGTCTAGTGTTTAGTTACAAGCGGTTACTCTCAACCATCAATTTGTGGAATGGCTTCATTCCTGAAACTTGGACGTCGGTGCGACAGTGACCAGGTCCAGTCAATCAAGGTGCTGACACCTCGCAGGGACTTGCCGCTCGGCAGTTGAGGGGGGGTTCATCCTTCCCACCCTGGGCTCCCCACGAGTCTGATTGGGCTGCCTCTGTAAGGCGATCAGCCTGATATACATACGAAAAAAAAAAAAAAAAAAAGTTCCCTCTTCCAAGGAATAGGCCCGTCGTATTTTGCTGTACAATTATCCGAAACGGCCCAACGGCACTGCATTCATTGCAACGTTGTTGGGGGCAGGCAGGGCTATGAGTTACAGGGAATGCCCTCGTTGAGGGGACCCAGAAGAAAGAGGGGACCAGCCAGTACAGGGCTGAAGAGGACGACGGGGACTTTGACCTTGGGGTCTTTTGATGTGCTAGAGATGATAGTGTGAATTAGTTGAGACTAAGGACTGACCAGCAGTAGATCATTCACGGCACATTTAGATTCATCATGAGATGTTTACTGATCCTAGCGACATACATACATATCGCAAGCATGGGATAAATATGGAAATGATATAAACTTTCTTGGCCAAACGGGCATTGAACAAAAATCCCCCATCTCCGCTGACCGTTGAACCAACAAAGTGGAAACTAAACTACCCGGTTAGGAAATTCATGTCAAGGGATAAGCCATTAACTATGCGAAGAGGAGAGGAGAGAGACGGATAATGCCATGGCGGTTGACTTTTCACACGTCCGCGCGTTCGAGAAAATATCTGCCGAAGATTTACGGCCAGGTGCAGGTAGTGACGAGCTGACTGCCCTTTTGGTGATAGAGCCCGTGAGCCCGACGGTATGGAGAGCTAATGATGATTAGTCTGCAGTTAATGGTTTGCTTTACGATTGGAGTGAGACATTATTGCGGAGAGTGGGAGGCTATCGGGTCAACAAGAATTACAGTACACCACATCACGTATGCTATCGCTGGGCTGAGCAAATGACGACGACAATGACGAGTGATGGCGAGGACTGAACTCTAGGGATGCTGTGTCAGGATAGGATGGTGGTAGGTAGAAGATGCCATGGAAGCACAAAAGAAGCAGGTACCGAACTGCCGAATAGCCATCCCGGGCCACCAAAAGTCAAAAAGTGTGGCACAAGGACCGGTAACTTCGGTAGGCCAAGCGTTGCAGTTTTGGGCATAACTTGCATAACTTCACCCTCCATCGGGGACATGGAGACCGAGAAAGCCCTATGACCCACGGCGGAATTATTACATACATGGACCTTCCAATCTCATTTCCTTTCTGATACGCAAGAGGGGGGCTTCGACGTCTGATCATAGCTAGATTTGGAGATATGTGCACCGAGCGTCGTTCTCCACGCTTCGGCAGATGCATGTAATTATTAGAGGCTTTGTGTTATTGTAACGTTGCTCTGCTCGAAACATGAGAGATAAAAAGATATAAATGGTAACTGTCCTTGTATCAGGATTTGAATTTGCCGCTCTATGACGTTATGGGATACTGTATCTTGGCCAATCTCACCACACCAACAAAAACGCCAGCCCTAAGACTGGGCAGGCAATTCAAATCAAATGCCAAGACCAGGCTGCATCTATTTTGGTAGGGCTGAGGGAGACTGAGAGGAAGAGAAGAGGCTAACCTTTTCACACACCCCGGCCGAGGCCCGAAGAAAAAAGGTGTGGCGCATAGTTGGAAAGTCAAGCCACGTCCTTTCCTTTCCCCACTTGGCCCAGAACCTAAAGTTTGCTCGTCGGCACGAGTCCACGACTCAGGATGCAGAACGAGGTTGAGGCCTGTAGGGCTTAGTCTGTTGTTTTTTGGTCAAACGGAATTTACCGCCAGTTGGACTTGACAGAGATCTTCTCATGTGCCGGGTTGGTAATCATGTTGTAATCATCCTGACTACTACTACTGTACTTCACTATATGTTATGAATTACATTACACGAGGTACTGTAGGACCAGCGTCATGATCTCTTATTTCGGTGACATGTTGATCGAAAGGTGTCCTCGGTGACGAAATGACTCCATATATCGGTGACATGACATGATGGCCCGACAGACTGGTTTCACTCTCCCTGTAAGGCATCACCGCTGGGCTCATCAGGATACAGTCGGTTCATACAAGTGTCGTATCCAAGACCAAGACCAAGACCAAGACTGCCCGCGCTATGTCGGGTGCAAGGACCAGGCCACACGGTCAGACGCTAGGAATTGATACCGTCCGAGATAAAGCGGAATTCTCGAATCCTGGAGGAGCAACATGCTGAAACCAGCAGCACTAATACAAGTTAGCTGCTCCGGTTCTCCATCATTAGGCAACTGAATTAACCCCTTCACGCTTCGGGCGGAACCCGCCGGTCTGGGGTTTACTAGCTAGTAAATAGTTCAGATTATTAAACTTGAGAGTAAAGTCAAGTCAAGATCTGGCATTTGCATTTGTTGAATGGATAACAAAGTCCCTGATCTATTTCGCTGACTATGACAAAAGTGGCTCGCTTAGAGGGTTGTACTGGACAAAAGAATCCTTCAGGATGGGAGTCCAAGCTTGAAAGGACTAGCTAGGGCTGGAAGCATCTTGACAGCAGCGCCACAAGCCTGGGAACTCGTAAACCTACCAAACAGAGAGAGATGATTCACATCCCGCTCTGGCTGACGCATGTCGCGAGCATTGCCTATTCCTGACCAAACATTCATTCATCAGGCGATCCCTATTGAGGGCGATGTGCTTCAAGGAGGGTCCCCCTAGTCAATCACAGATCTCCGGGGTGTACTGTGAATTCATCAAAAAATTACTGTAATTGCCCGAGAATAAAGGTGTAAGCATCGTTTGTTATTTCCGATGCTGGTACGGTGACATATCAAAAAGAAAATAAAACCCGCAAAGAGAACATGGGGATGACATTCAATCCAGTGAGACCGAGACAGCGACATTTGAACCATTGCTGTGTTTGGCAGGTTGCACGAGTTATGGGTCGACGCAATCATTGCAAAACGTTGATCATTGAATCAGAGTATTCGAGTCATAATACCATTTTGTGAAATAGCCAAGCAGCTTACCAAGGAATGAGAAATGAAATGCCACTCACCGCTGAGCCTCATTTCTCATTCTAGGTTAACCAAGCCAATACAAATCTTGGCATTGGAATGCCAGTCAGGGTGTCAGAAATCTTGAACCAACTTGGAACAGTACTTGGTCTACTTGATTTTGGCGACCTAAGCCTTGGAGGACAAACCATTGGATGGAAAAGTTCCCCTCTTAGAGTCAAAGTCAACCCACGACCGTTTTACTGATCACCTAACTGGATCAAGAAGCCTACACTAAATTGGGTTTCGGGCTCTAAGCATGACCCGTGTGGCGCGCGTGGGTAAGGGGAAAAACACAAGAAAATGACGAGGCGGCATTTGGGGAATGACAGTAGTATTAGGAAAAGACAAAGCCACAATACAGCGCGCGTATGATAATATCCAGGTTACGTATAATTGGCGATCTTGTCTTTCTTTGCACGGAAGTTACCATTGCCGCTCTGGAACATACAGGATTGATAAGGCTTAGCATAGGCGGACGTCCGCTGCCTGCCATTTTGTTGGAGAAAAAGGTCAAGGGATGGAATTGTAAAAGTGTTGGTTGTTGGTGGGTTTCGGATAGGAATAGCAGCGGGAAGGCGGACGGGAACAGAGTTAACCAGTGAGAGGTGCAGTGCAGAGACGGAAGCAGAAGCAGAAGCAGGGAAGAGGCCTGTACAGTACTCAGCGTTGTATTTTGTGAAGGCGTCCCTGGAAATGGACGGTGACAATATCTGCGTAATACGTTACCGATCTATTGTTCAGTAAAAAAGTAATCGTGAGTCTGGTCTAGGGTCTTGTCAAAATGGTGAGTGAGGTAAGGCAGATGCACCAACAACCAAGATCTCGTACCCCTAGAATAAACACCCTCGAGGCATCAAACGTTCATGTAAAGAGCCCTACACCCCTCCCCTCCCCGCGACGAGCTAACGTTGACTTGAATGGACCCCCATGCTTCGTCTCTACACACCCACAGCCCTCCAGGGCTACAGGGCAGGCTTTCTTCCCAGCCCAGGCTGAGGTGGCCGGGCAAGGGCCCCATCTCCATGGAGAAAAGCAAAGTCCGTAGGGCAGCTCACCTCACCGGACAATGGTGGATACAACAGCGGATCGATACCGCACCCCCTCGATCTGGTCTTCTGCTCTGCTCGCTCTATTGTAAGCATAGAGAATGCGAGACAGACGTGAGATGAGATCCGGAGATTCCACCTGATGAGCGTAATACGGCGTTTTATGTAAGAGCGTTAAGTGGAGGTGCATCATGATCTTGATTAACTACAGAGGATGAGTTAGTTAGTTTACTGTATTGTAATACATGGATCCTTCGCCTCTGCCCATGCTACCTACAGTATCCTGTCCATACGTTGAGCACTGACTGCACTGATGTGATGCTACCTACAGCACGGCTACAAGGAACACATGGATACGCAAACTCCATCTGGTCACTGACAGACAGACAGTTCAAGTTCGATATCTCGCTTTCAGTCTGCACGCCCCTCTATCGGCAGATATTCACTCCCCCTAGTCAGTCTTGATTGACACATTCTCTTCAGCTTGTATCTTTCCTCCCTCCGATGCATTTTATTACTCTTTTCGATGAATTACCTAAGAATCTCACTACCCTTTCATCCAAGGTTAACAAAATAAAGAAGAAAAATAATAATCACAAGACTCGCGCGTGCCAATAATTACCATTTCTTGTCATGTTTTTACCGCCACACTTCCCTGTCTCAGTCTTCGGAGCTGGGCCTGTCCAGTCTTGTCCTGTCGTCTCCCGTCCATCTTCAGTTCAGCCCTTGAGGATTGCCCCACAAGGCCCGCTCTTCACTCCTCCCCCCTCCCTAGAATCCACGCCCCGTACTGTAGGGCGTAGATATCCCACTACAAGGGGTCCCAGCAGCGCTTGCCGAAGCAGCCCAGGAACAGCCAGAGGGTGTGACAGCGGACAGCCCAGCGAGGAGAGCGTAAACGTCAACGCACTGCACTGCATCATTAACCTGAGGGTCAACTGAAGGTCAGTCAACTGAACTTTAACCGCCCTTGCTGCACCCACCTACCTCATCTTCCCGTTCTCAATCCATCCATTCTTCTATACCACATCCCCATATTCATATTCCAATCCTTTTTCTTTCTTCCCATCTCACAGATTTATTTTCTTTCTCGGCCAATCTTCAATATAATTAACCAACCAAGAACAACGCCTCCTTACTACACCTATCACACATACACCCGATACGCTCTGTCATTCGTCAAACTTCCTGCCCCAGCCAGCTGCATCAGCATCTTCGGTGCTGCCGAGAAAGCCATCATCGCCACACAGCACCACCATCACTCCCGTATTGTCTTAGCACCAAACGAGTCGAATTTGAATTGAGGACAAGAATCAGGAGGCAACCTCTAAAAATATACAACAGCGAAAGTCAACCGGGAAACCGCTTTCTCACTGCACGACCCGTCGATTCATGACGGAATAGGTTTCGGTCCTATGTCATCCTAGCTCCAACCTCCCCCGAACTTCAGCTGCCATTGCTTTGCCTCTTGCTCCATCCTCAGCTCGAGTTGTCCAACTGCCAAGCGAACAACAATATGGCCTTTCCTCCCAGTTATAGAGAGCCCGGTTCGGCTCTCCCGAGCATTATAGTCCCTACTGCAGGCGATCGATATAGAACGCACGCGAGCCATCACGAATTGCCTTACGGTAGAAGTCCTGCTATGTCAATACCTGGCATGCAAACAAGAGACGACGTTCCTCCTCCACTACCTCCTCCCAAATACCTTCACGATCAACCTAGCGGTTTGGCTGAGAACATGAGAGAAAAGCGGGAATATGCCCAAGGTTCTTTAGCAAGTGGTTATGGAAGTATGAACTCATCATATCACGAAGACCGCCCAAGTTATCAACGACGAAGCAATACAAGCGAACGAGACGAGGGTTATGCCAGTTACTCCTCAACTGACAGGTACGATGAGCATTGGCTCGGCTCAGGCCTCCAATGGCTTGACTAACACGTTGGATGAATGAAACTAACATGATCCACAGGTCCCGCGAGTCCGTTCCCACAGGCTTTGGCCTCCACCATAACCACTACCAATTCCAGTCACCAGCCCATCAAGATGTCGATGTCCTCAAGAAGAAGCTCGACTCAACTCGACCTTCAGAAAAGTCACCACCACGATCCCTTCTCAGCGCTGGAGCCAACGAGCTCCTATTCCGAAGATCTTCTGGTGAAGGTCGATTCCCTCCCGCCCTCAGTGTGCCCACGCAATTGCCCATTCACCCCCGTGGTGGTCTACTAGCCTCTCCCGCAAGGCTGACTGATACGCCAATCCACTCTGCCATCTCACCTCGAAGCACACCCTTCTTCCATGGAGACCGATCACCAAATGACAGCTCCGATATCGATCGCTCACCACGAACACGATCAAAGAGGAACAACAGTGATGATGCCACCTCAACAAACAGTTTTGAGTTTACCGGAGCAGAGGATATGGATATGGAGGATGGTCAATCGCTAAAGAGACTGCATATTGACGATGCTTATGTGCCTGGTGGACAAAAGAGAAGGGCTGCCAGTCCCAATGACGACCACCTTCTTGGTATCACCCGACGTGGATCTCCTCAAGGTCGCTTTACCAGTCTTCCTCGAGGTGCTACCATGCCGTCTGTGCCTACATCGCGATCAAACTCATACATCTCGACCATGTCCATGCCAATGCACCCTGCTAGCATCACAACTGCCAATTCTTTCGGCCGACGTTCACCTGTGGGCCCCTCTCCCGGTGGTATCTCACCCACATCTTGCAACTCGCCTTACACAGCTCCCGTGTCTCTCAACCCAAGCCCTCGAACCTCCATCTCTGGCCGGGGTTCAATTCACTCTAGGACTGTCTCGGGTGCCAGCACACGTAAGATTACCGAAGTGCAAAAGCCAGGCGGATCCAAGGTCCAGGGCTTTTTCATGTGCGAGTGCTGCCCCAAGAAGCCCAAGAGGTTCGAGACGCTTGAGGAACTCAAGTAAGTTAGATCTTATCTCAATCTCCGCAGACCCACCCAGATGAGGCTGCGTGAGACGTTTACTTATACGAATCCGAAGCTGACAGATATTTAGTGCTCACGAGGCTGAAAAGCAATACGAATGTTCATTCTGCGGCAACCGCTTCAAGAATAAGAACGAGGCTGAGCGCCACCAGAACTCCCTACATGTGCGCCGTCATTCGTGGTCATGCTCAGCTCTTTCTGGATACGATAGGGCTTTCCACGATTCTACTAACCGACCTGGTGAAGCTGACACCTGCGGCTACTGCGGTGATGAGTTTACACGATCTGGACGTGGCCCTGGTACTGGTGCCCTGAACGGTGGTAATGCGCCCCGACATGCCACGGAACAGGACTGGGATGAACGCATTAGGCATCTGCAAGAGGTGCACAAGTTCAGAGAGTGCAACTCGTCCAAAAAGTTCTTCAGAGCGGATCACTTCAGACAGCATCTCAAGCACAGCCACGCGGGCACCAGTGGAAAGTGGACCAACATGCTGGAGAATGCCTGCATGCTCGAAGAGGACCCAACACCTCGGTAAACGCACTACCCAACCCGGAAGCGACACTGCACATAAACATACGAAATGTCTCTGGTTAATCCAAGCGAAGGAAGACATGCCAGTCGGCCGCTAAAGATGACGAGTCACGGCTAAGTGTTTTGTGGGTGTTTGGCTTCTGAAGATGGGTGCAGGATCAGGCGGGTGAGGGCGGGGTACCAAAGGGAAACCGCCGGCGCCGAAAGGATCAGTGGGGTCCAGGTTCTATTGGAAGATCAGCATCCTGACCTTGGTGTCAAGAAAGTGATCTGCGTGCTGCAATCAGCATGCCGTTGGAAGGTCTGGAAACAACAAGCCAGCGGCAACTCAACTCAACTGTGCGACGCCAACCGCCCGCAAGTGGGTGAATATCCATCCAAACAGCGAGCTTCGCAATGGCGAGGCATACGACAGACGCGGAGAAAACTCTGTATCGCGTGGCCGGATTGCCGCATGATGCAGATGCGGCAAGTCCAAAACGAATCAAGGTGCCGCTCAACTGCGTCCGTTGATCGCTCGGATCAATTGGTGCTTTCCGCGTGCAGACCTCACGCATGTAGGGATGCAGTTATCCGCTCAGGGTTGCCTTTCAGGGCTGAAGCACCACTGTGGCAGTGCTGTCGGACAGCAGACAGAATGCTACCTTGACGTGCTGCGTTGCATCTACGAATACTTGCATCACTTTTTAACGTTTGATCCTACATGAAACCAATATCTTCCAGCTTGGCGTTTTTTCCAACAGCCACCTTGACTCCGGCCCGACTGGATCAAGAACACAGCAAAAATGAGTTTGATGAGGAATATACAAGGCACATTTGACAAGACGTAAGGCCTGGGGCCATGCGTCTGTGGAGGCGCTACTTTCTTACTGGGCTTGGAATCCCTGCCGACAACCCAGTCAGAGGATGAAGCTACACGACTGCCGGAATTTGATAAAGGAAGGAGGAGTACATACTGAACATTGATGGCAGAAAAAAAGAGAGCCCGGCGTTGGCTTTACGGGGTTAGCAGCTAATGGGCCCCGATTGTTGGGAGAACAGGGCTTCATCGGAAGGGAGGACAAGGGCTTCACTTCGTATACATATTAGCTGACACAGCTTGACGCTGGTGTCGCATGCATCTCTATCTTATCTTATGGGTAACGGCACAAAAAGGAATCACAGGGTAACGGCGCGATATTGGCATTTGCTTTTTTACGATAGGGAATACACCAGACTTGGATCATATAGATATATAGCAGTCTGACAAGATAAAATTGCAGTTGACTTCAAATACCTCATCTCTCTCTCCTCTATTGACTTTCTTTAAATACGCCATTGCCTCTACTCTGTCGACTTCAAATACCTCATGTCTTTAATCTTGGCCGATGTGACGTACCAGTTGTGTGTTTCCCACTGAAACATAGCGTTCTAGAACTGAGGATGCGGCCGTTGCAGGGACGCATCCCCTCCACTTGACTGTAAGGCTTAGTTGGTAGGATTTACGAAGTCCTGAATGAACCGCTGCCTCGGGCGTCGGCAAACTTTAAAACCTCCTTTCCAGAGCGGAACTCAAGCGCAGCTCATTTTGTTACTCCCGTTTAGGTAACTCGTGCAAGCAGAATCACGATAGTTTTTTCAGCTGGCTGTTTACTAAAAGTTCAGCTGGGACACAGTGGTGTGAGATAAACGAAGTCTCGGGAATAAAAATCTACGGGAATCACGTGGGTAGCTTTTTGAATTGCCTTTTTGAGAGTAGCCTATTTTGCGAAGGCGTTGCTAGACTGGGTATGGCGTATGAAGCTGGATTGTTTGCGATTGAGGAGGAGATGGAAATAGATGAGACAATTGCTGCTTCGAAGGATGCGAAAGGGAATTGTGGCGGTGTCTGATTTAGATGTGGCTCATGCATGATGGCGGGGTAGTTTAATTGTGGCGGTTGAAGGAGGGGCAAATGCGAAAGGTCATGATTCACACCGAAGATTGAAGCTTAATTTTTATTCCTTTTTCTGGACAATTTTCCTTTCTTTTCTCGCTCCTTTGATCTGATTGTTTCTATAAATACGAGCTTCTGGAAGTGGCAAGTGGATTTACGAATCTGACAGCATTTTGGGGGCTGAAAAATTTGACTTGCGACAAACATTCATTCATCCTGGTAGACAACGATTTCGCCGAGACGGACCAGACAGTCGAACATCACGAGGACGACTCGAAGCCACAGCTGTGGGAGGAATTTGGTCACCGATTCGAACAAGGAGAGCTTGAGCTTCTCAAGCAAAGTATCGTGCAAATGGCGCTCAGCAGGATCGACGGCCAGGATGAGCTATTCGTTGGAGGGTGAGACGCCACTCGACCGATTTACGCATATGCAATGCTAATTTGTATCTTCAGTCTTTGGGCTTTGCGCCGCTCCGACTCGCTGACCGATCGTCGCATCACCCACGTTCTGTCTCTTGTGCCCTTTGACATATCAAGTCTCAAGAACTTCAAGGACGAACCCTGGATCGATTACGGAAAGGACTTTCGTCACCAGCTTATCGACATTGACGACGTGGATGATGCTGATCTGCTGATCGAGCTTCCTAAAGCTGTCAGATTCATCGAGGAGGGTCTTGGTGCGAACTATCTGGAGCATGATGCGGAGAAGGAGGATGACGGGGGTGTCGCGTTAGAAAAAGGCGTCGAGGACCTTGATATCTCGGACAAGAAGAGGAAGAAGAAGGGAGGTGTCTTTGTGCATTGCGCTGCTGGAAAGTCAAGGTCTATTTCGGCTGTTATTGCTTACTTGCTTCGTCGATATCCCAGCCGTTTCGACCCCAACATCACCCCTACTGCCATCTCGGATCCGACCCACTCTGCCATCACACAGACGTCAGCAGAAACTCGTTCGAGAAAAGATACCGCGCAAGAAGCTGTCCATGCTGCCCTTACCTTTGTGCGTCGAACACGCCCCATGGCGGAACCCAATGAGGGCTTCATGGAGCAGCTGGGTCTCTGGTGGGAGATGGGATGTCCTGATGAGGTTGAATCGCACCCTGTTTATCAGCGCTGGGCTTACAAGCGAGAGATTGATGAGAACCTTGCAGTAGGTCAGGCACCGACGAGGCTCCGCTTCGAGGATGAAGAGACGCAGCCTCGCGATGACTCAGGTCTTAGTCTACGATGCAAGAAGTGTCGTCGAACACTCGTTACTGCGCCGTTTATCCAGGACCACAAGGCTTCTGAAAAGAAATCTTCGGCGTCTACGTGCCAGCATTACTTTGTCGAGCCGTTGAGTTGGATGCGCGGGATGCTGGAGCAGGGAGAGCTTAATGGTCGACTGCTGTGTCCGAACGAGAAGTGTGGTGCTGGCGTGGGTAGGTATGACTGGAAGGGGTTCCGATGTTCGTGCGGAGGATGGGTGACGCCGGCGTTCTCGTTGCAGAAAGCGAGGGTAGACACTGAGATCAAGCGGCCGACGGGTCAGAGTATGGGGATCCGAATGCCGCCCGGGTCAGCGCCACGGAGTGGGAACCTGTGAGGATGAAGCATGTCCGAGGGGAACGGAATTTACTGCTGTTACAGTACCTAAGTTTCATGACCTCTTTGCGCCGCGTAAAACGCCGATGAAAGACACTACCGATCCGTGACTGAACGCCGTTCACCGCGGGCCCCGAGTGACATGTCCGGGGACCCCACAGGACTCCGTGTCTTGGATTGTCCTTGACAACGGACCCGCTCATCCCACGGGAAGCTATACCCTGTCGACAAGCCCATTCTGTTGCATTTTGCACCTTTTCTGTTACATTCTGCCTCGGCAGCAGCAAAATTTCGACGTCGATACATTAGCGAACGAGCCATTGAGAGAACAGAAGGATTGCAAGCCGGCGGGGTAGGCAGGTCTAGGGCTTATGGGGGTGTGTAAGACGTGCTTGTGGGAAGGAAGAAGGTTGAAAAGGCCGGGAGCGTCGGGCCCCATATTGAGAGAGACGGGATGATGGATGATCGAATGGGTTCCGTTCCTGGGTGGGTCAAGTCCGACGGGGAGCTTCAAGCTCATAGGGTACGGATTAAGAATGCGAGACGACAAAGTCCGAGTCGAACATCAGCACTAGAAGGATCGTATCACTTCAGATCCCAACGCCGCAGCAAATAACATGACACCTGAGCCAAGAGCCTTACAGCCTTGAGCGTACTCCTTCTTCCGAATGCCTTCGGACTACTGTGATAAGCCCTATGGATCTACATCCCCGACTCTATATTGACTTTTCGACCCGCTATGGTGTTTTGACACAGCCACTGTAGGGCTGACCCGTTCATGGACCAATAGCAAAATCGCAAGATGATAACGATGGGTTGAAACGAGACATTATCACTTCTATACGCAACTCGCATACGCCCAGTTGCAGTTTTGACGATTATAAGTTTCTCTTCTCCGCTTCCATTGGGCTTGTTGGTAGTAAGCCAGTCAGCACGCTATACATGGAACACCCTGCCTCGGAGAGTTCTCAAAGCAGATCGGCCACTTTTTGTGAAGGTGAGCCTGTATGTACTGTATCACAACCAACATAACATAGCGTCCCGTCATTCTATGATGCATCAACTTGTGAAACGGCGGAATTTTGATCTCAGTCGTTGTTCTTGGCAGATTCTGCTTACGGCGTTTCGGCGATTGCCCTTTGGGGTATACATCGTCTTACCAGACCTTTCAGCCTTCTGACCATGTACTTTTACGTGGAGCATGTTCTGCATAATAGCCTTGCAAGCATGGCAGACAAGATTTTACAAGTGGTCATAGCTCCTCTTTCGGCAGATGTTTATGACGCCCTTCGTGAGGGGGAGTCTCTCGCATCTTGATACCCCCTTTGGAGGTGACAGCGGCCGCAGGTTGACAGAAGAATTGATCGCCGAAAGCATAAGAGACGAAATAATCTGGTCACCTTATGCTGGCTTAGGCTAGCATTCAGGTTCCTTTATTTCTGTAGCCTAAGTGTTGGAGAACATTTCTTCTGTTACCCACCTAGAGCGGGTCATGAGATTGACAGCTAACACTGCTTGTGCAGACTGTTTTGTTCTAGTCTCCGTCACTAGACTGCCTACTATCTTCCCGCAGTGTGCTTCATCGGCAACTGCATGAGCCGTGATGTCCTTATTGGTTTGAGAGGAGGAGTTTCAACGCATTGGTTACCACTTGAGGATCAAAGATGCAATGACACTCAACCGTTGCGCGCCGTTTGACCTGATAGTAGTCTGATCTACCCTTTTCTTTGTCAGCCCTACTACCAACACAAAGCCAATTTATTCCAGCAACGAAGGGGGCGTGAATGAACCATGAGCTTGGGCTCACATACCCCTTAGAAGATGGCACTTGTCAGTCTGACGGCATGCCAGTCTAGTATTGGACTGGACCATTGCACGAGAGGCTTGACATGTCTGGGCTAAACGACCACAAAAGGAAAGGTCCCGCGCGGATGAATCCACGGCGTTGCAACCCCAACCCATGAGCAAGTGTTGGACCCTTGCTTTTTACGACGATAGCGTGGAAGTTCTGTGGAAGAGATGTTGATGTTGATCACCGGCATTACCGTCTTACTTGGACGATGAAACTCGGTTTCATCAGGAAATTCCTTTGATTAAGCATCTTGTGGACAAAACACGGTGTTGAAGATGCATATGTGGTGGTTGTTATGTTATTCCTCCGCATATATCACCCGATGGGCTGGTTGGTGTTTGTGGTACCCTCACAGCTACCATTATGACAGCCACTTTCACAACTATGAGCCAATTCGTCAGTACACCGCTCAATTCAAGAACTTATTCAGTCACAAGTTGGCTCATGTCAGCCCTATAATCATGTTGTGGAGTGCACTCTACCGAGTCCGAACTTCACTTTCAAAAACACATCATGACGCTATTGAAGCGGCATTCACAAGCAGGATTCAGGTACTTAGTGGCACGGCTAGTGGTGTTGATGCATGTCACTCCTATCACTGCAGTCATCACCTAGACGGAGGTAATGTCAAATACCGCTTCTTATAACAGCGGGTCAAAAGGCTTATAGTCCAAGGATTTGATCCTAATGTTTGACTCGCGTTCCTACGGTCAAGAGTCGCGAGTTTCGGGTCCGAATCGCGAGTCATCACCGTCTTACATGAACACTAGAAAATAAATAAAAACACCGTAGGAGAATTGATGCCGTAATTCTTCGGAGATCTGACAAGGATGCATCTCTATTCCTCGGCCATTGAAGAGCCGTCACGATACCCTCCCATGTAACTGAGCAATGAGAAGTCTTTCCACAACACAGCTGAGTGGGAAGTGCTGTCGCGGCTCTTGGACATGGGAAGAAGAGTAAGCACTAACCGTCCCCGGCCCCGCACACATTCTGTCCTGTTAGAAGATTGAGAATGCGAGATTACAAGAATCCCATGTCTGAATGCACTTGTGAGCAGAACGCATGAGAAAGAAGACCAATCGTCCTACTTCATGCAGGTGTTTCAAGAATTAGGCATAATCTACGATATTGGGAAACGTAAGTGGGATAACAGCTAAATACACGGACGCCCATGATGGGATGTTGGATCATCTGTTTGCATATGCAGCACGTTTGTGTGTTGTATCGAGGGTGGGTGTCGCAACGGACTTAAGCATAGTTCTGGTAATTCCGTCGCCAAGATAGGAATCATCTTTGCGGTCAAGTAATGATAAGTAATCCATGAACCTTTTCCCTGTTATATGGAGTATGTGGCTTGGTTGAGGTCCCCGATGCTAGTGTTGCGGCAATACCAAGACTGAGGTTTTTCTTGGAATCAAGTAATTCAGGCTTTGACTAAGGAGTTACAAAGAGTTTGCAATTGAGCTGAGTGGATGTTGCCAGGTCAGAGAATAGGAGTTGCCACTGGCTTGTTACAACGTTACTAGCACCGAGTACTATGGAGTTGTAGACACGAACGTTCCTAGGTTCGGCCGACATCGTATACCTCATATACGGAGACGTTGATCGTTTATACAAGCGGAGTAGACCTGTAAAACGTGTACGCCAATTACATGTTACGTAGTTTTGAGGCTGACTTGATAGTAACGTTGATTGGCAATAGCGGCCGAACGATTGCGTAGAGCTTGCGTAGAGCCTCACTGTCGGGAACTGCTCAGTCTAAACAAACACTTCAAGTCCGAAAGCAACATGTAGAGACGCAGAGTCATTCGGTTCAATTCCGGGCAATGGGTTGTTGGTATGCTTCCCTGCCTCAAGGGCTCAACTAGTGAGCAGTGTACAGCTGCTGAACTTGGACATGACAAGCCGGAAGCACTTCTCAAGACCTGATAGTTCATTACTTCTTATCAAAACAATGGTTCGAGGCCGCTTGATTCGGGTTTGTGTGAAGTGGCGCGAGGGAGTAGTTCGTGAATAGACGTACAGAGGCTGAAGCTGTATGCTGTTTACCATCTTGAGCGAACATGAGTAGGATAAATGACGGTCATCACTCACGTATTCGCGAAGCTAATATTCGTCGCTCTTGTCTACCGCAATATATGTAAAAAGCCTGCAAAGTAAATTCTCATTCCAATGCCATGCGTAGTGTTCGCGATGGGCTCTCCAATGCCTCTACCTCCGGTCCATCATCAAGACAAGGTAAATGTGTTGAGATATGGAGAAAGTAGCAGCCAAGATTGTTGAACTTGATCAATTCAGGCTTGGGAAATCAAGCACGGCTGCCTTGCGCACAAAGCTTAATTGATAGATAGAAAACTTAAACGTCTACCGACAAAGAGTTCGAGTTCAGCAACCTCGAATAGGAGAAGGAGGCTATCACCGATGGAGGACTCATCACGTTGTTCATATCAGCAATAGAGTCGTGTATGTAATAGCTCTCAATCAGTTGGTACAAGTCGTATAACACAGTGTGCCAGGTTTTGTTGAAACGAATGATCATATAGTTTTGCATGTGTGACTCATGTTGCTTGGGATAATGACAGTCAAAGTTTTCAACAGACCTCCGCATTAGAAGCACCATGATGCTTCCACGAAACCCTTTCCCTTTGCCCTGCCTTAATTCAAGGTTTTCATAGCGGTATATAAATGCCCTTCCCTCCCTGATCCCCTCCAATCTATCTCTCTTCCTTCCCTCAACATCAAAACCACATCCCTCAAAACAACCGCCAAGATGCATCTGACAAAAGACATGGAGGCTATATATCTCCCGAGCGAGTTCTCGGATGAACATACAATTGTTATAGCAGCCTTTATAACCTTCACGCTCTGGATCAGATCCGCTAAGGTGCTGTATGCTAGACGATGGATCTTCCAGGACTTATCGAGGACAGTGGCGGTACGAATGAGTACAGTTGAGCAGATGAGCAGACGGGATGAGTGGCTACAAGCTACTGGAAGTTGATCAGGAAGATCGTCGACGACCGTGAAATTCAGTACTGGCTATGGCCATCGGTCACATTCTCCCTATATTTGGGCAATCTTGGCGTCGATAGCGTCTCTTCTCACCGACGAACTCCTCCCACGATTCTTTGGGCGCCCGACTGGTTCAAATTTGACCTTCTTGGGGAGTGTTGAAGCCGTGCTGCCGTCCCTGAAGCCGTGCCGCCGTCCACACGCAAGCAGAAACAACTGCCAGTTCTAACACTCCCACCACCCCCGAGGAGCGTCGTTTGCATGTTCTGTCATTGAGCCGTCTAAAGTGCGTCCCCAATATGCGCCGGTTCTGCGATCCGGCCGCATCGTCTCCCGCGAGTCGTCGTCACCACCGCTCAGGCTGCAGATCTTGCCCTCTGCTTAGAAGGCAGACAGCCATGCGATATGAGAGACCTCCTTGGGTGGTTGAGAGGGCAGGAAGGTCCAGCCGGGGATTCTGGCTCGGTGCTCTCAGTAGTGCCTGAGGGTGTTTCATTCCCTACAGTTTCCCCTGAGTTCACATTCCTTCGTCGCCACCCCATCTTCTGTGGTCTTCTTCTCCACCATTACCGACCCAACACCGCGAAAAGGGTGTCGAACTCAAATCCTTCATCTATCGCACGTCCCTTCACCATAATAATCTCAACAATCTCAACCCACGGTCAACTTGAATCACAAGCCATGGAAGATTCCTCTAGTTCACTGTTGTTGTCATCTTCATTGGGATCGACAGCTGGTTCTTCCGGAGCGGCTTCGCATTCGTCAAGGAGAGATCCAACTGTCCATCACAGACCTCATGACACACCTCGTGGCAGGTCAAGGGGCTACTCTCCCTCCACATCTTCCTCATACTTTCACTCCACCAGTATATCGGAGGCCAGCAGCACACACAAGTATGTGCCAGCACTCCGACAGGATGCCCACACACGATGCCCTCACACCCAGGTATCATACCGTCAACCCACAGTCCCACCAAGAACCAGACAAACAATTATGTAGGACTCATGTGGCGAACCTGGATACGAGATACCGACCGGGGATGGAGAGAAATAATACTATAAAGCCTATCGAATGCAAACAATCCTACGAGAAGATGGGATATTAGTACTGATCGTGGGACTGTGCTATCCCTTCACGGGTCATCATTGCTGCTGCTGTTGTTTGCAGTGTCAGTCGGGCTGTGTTTTGTTCAAGTTGTTGGGGTCGCCGCCGCCAGAAGTGTTGGTGCTGTCGCTGCTGGAGTTGTTGTTGTTGTTGTCGTTGTTGCTGGTGCTGTCGCTGTTTTGGCTGCTCGAGACCAGTCTTTCTTTGCTGGAGTGCAGCTGTGTCCATTTTGCGTCGTCTGGTTGCGTTGACGTATATCGTTGGAGGAATCAGACACGGAAAACCGCGGGAGTTGGTATCTCCCGCAGGTATGGACGCTCCAGTCCGCACTGATAATAATTTTCCGGGCTCGCGCCGGTCTCATCGGTATCAGCTAATGCGGTGACTGGTTGGAGGACTTGCGCCATCCGTCTGAACTTGGCTTCATGTTTAGATGTCATGGTGATGAGACTGGGACATCTACGACTCTTGAATGTAGGACTCAATACCGCAGCTACTCTGCATGGTTATGCCCCGTCTAGGCACCATTCATCATTCTCGACACACAGTATCTCGTTAATGTTCGAGGTATACGACAAAATATCATGCTCAGAGATCATGGCTCGCGATTACAGTCAACGTATCATCAAGTAGGACTCGTCCACAGCAATCATAATCTCATGGGTTGAGTATATACTCCCCATGGCTTAGTCCCACACTTCCTTTACAGAAAACAACATGATCAAGGAACATATGACGCCGCGAACATGCACACGGCGGTTCTATCCCGGAGAATAAAGCAAACCGATAGTCCCACAGACAAGATCACGCTCTGCGACCGTCACGCCGAGCGCTGCGATGCTCCTGTTGGTATTAGCGAGACGATCGCGGGCATGCCTTATTCGTATATCGTGCTCCGCCCGGTAGATGTGACCGGGATAACTGGGAAACTCTTGCATGATGGTATCGGCAGTTCGTGAAAGGCTTGGTGCTCTCCCACCGATGCGCTTACAGTCTCAATCACCAAGTGGTTTAACATGGATAACGAGCATGGAAGACAAGGAGATGCAAATCACCTGCGACATACTGTAATGGCAACGATGCAGCTGGGCGTGCCAGAAATAACAGGGCGACAACAATGACCCTACTTCATAGGACTCCTCGCCTACCAGAGGTAACTCCTATCCCGGCAACAGTTCCCAGCTAGGTAGGGCAGCACGAGGGACCCTAATCCAACTCATGAAATGAAAGTCAATACTGCACAAGAAAACGGAATGGGACACAAACCAGAAGAGACACACCCACGCAGTTTGTTCTACACGGCTATATAAACTCACGAACGAAGGCAATCAGAATATACCGAAAGTCCTACTACACTACCAGCTGCTCATCAACTGCACTACCTTACCTGAGCGCCATTCGCTGTCGGTGATGTGTATCATCTGCTTGTTCCCTCCCTGGTCATCGTAGTTGTCTGGGTCTGTGGTTCCAAGATGTCGACGAATGTTGATCACCAGACTAACAACTTTCTCGCGAAGGATAGCCTCATCAGAAAGAAGCGTGGTGTCGGTGTCTACCCTGGTGCTTCATCTTAGGATGTCGTCTTCCTACTCGACCTAACCTTGGCGTGGTACTGGACGGTGCTGCGACCGGCGTCAAAACCGCACGCTGGAGCTACTTTGCAGACACTCAGACCCGTCAACTCGTCACAAGAAGTACCACCTAGCATCAAGATACGCAAGCGTGTGCTATATATAGCGACTGCTTCTCGACTTCGGCTGTGTACTGTAACATGTCATCGGAATGGTGGACTATGATGGATAGGAAACTAGCAGCTCCGGATCAGCTCGGGCTCGGGCTTACCACAGCTGAGAGTCCTACCGAAATCCGGCATCCATATCTTCCAACTCAACCAAGAGACACCAAGACCAGTCAGGCCCAGCCCAACTCAGCCAAGCTGGCTCAGCAAACCGCGAGCTTTTCTCTCCACCAGTCAGAGTTCATCCACCAGGTCACCAAAACCGCCTCTTTGACACTTGAGGACCACGAACAACAAGTACCCAAGTACCAGAGACGAGACATCCGAACCAGCGAACCTTGAGCCTTTCCTTTGCATCCTACTTGACAACCAGCTCGTACTATAGTAGCGACGAACAGACACCTACAAGGCGCCAGGCCAAGAAGCATCCTCTGAGAGCATGATGGCCATACCGGCAAACAATGCCGGGAACGAACTCAGGCAAGATAAGTGGACGCTAAGCGAAGGATGATCAAATGATACTTACTGGCGTCTTCGGATGAATCCTTGTGTGTTGTGTGAGAAGCGAGTAGCCGCAGAACCCATATCAGAAGCGGATCTACCACTACGGGAGACCTTTCCCCCTTCACCTGGGCCTTGAGACGCTTGCGGGCGCCTGTAGACAGAGGATGATGAGAACGCTGAAACCTTCAGCCATTCAAGTCCGACAAGAACACGTAGACCGTCATCCCAGCTTGGACTATTAGTTCCCCATTATGTAGCAACGGGACATTCCCTCCCAATTATTAAAACAAGACATCACAATTCATTTCACATCACATTTCACATCACAAGACATCACGGTGGCACAAAAGTTGAGACTCAAAACATGTATTCATACAATGACCTAATGCCCTTCCCTGGGCATGCCTCATCCCGAGGACTTGCCTGCGTCGTCCAGCCGAAAACAGGCACCAAAAAACAAATGTGGTATCATGCGTCCACCAACGCCCAGCGATGCAATGCTGTCATGACTCGTAAGATATATAAAGGCGCTTCCTGCGCCACCAAAAACAGAGACTTGTCCTTATGCGCCTTCAGGCGCGGTGATTCATTCCTTCGATCAAAACAATAAAAGCCCGGGGCGTTGACACCGGGGCTGCCAACCAAGGTGACTTGGATGGAGGGCGCCTAGGCCCCGTTGCGTGCGCGAGATCGCGTCACGCGCTGGGGCTTGGCGGGAGTGCCATTAGCAACCATTCCCAAACCCTCCGCCACCTTGGCGGCCCGTGTAGTCTTGGTTGTCGACTTGGTTGTCGACTGGGTCTTGGTGATCCCGGTGTTGCCCTGGGTGGCCTTGGCCTTGGGCGTGGCCCGTCCCTTCTTGGGGGTTGACCCCTGGATCTTCTCCAAGGGGTCCTTCCACCCCACGCGTCGCCCGCCGGCCGAACCCTCGCTGACATCCGAGTCATCCTCGGCCTGACCCTTTATTCTAGTAAGGGTCTCGGCTGGAGACTCGGCGTCTCCCATGTTCTTCTTGGTGTTAGATCGTGTCTTGCGATCTAACTCCTGCTCCTCGGTGCGTGGCTTCTTGGCCATACCGCGACCGGCACCCGCTCGGTTGAGCTTGATGGGGGTGGGGAGGGAGGACTTGGGTGCGCTGCTGGTGTTGTCCTGGCCACGAAGTCGGGAGGAGCGGCGAGTGGTGGGAGGGGATGCGGGGTTGGCATCGGCGGGAGGAGACGACTCTGTGTCCTGAGTCGGTGTGTCGACCATGTCGATGGCCAATTCGGCCTTGTGCCGGGCTGTTCTGGTTCGCTTGCCCTTCTTGGGGGCAGCAGCAGCCTTGGGCTCATCAACCTTTACCTTCTTGGGAGGAGACTCATCCCCCAAGTTCCCATCCTCGTGCTTGCGCTTCATCAGAGGACCACCCCTGTTAGGGCTTCGGTCCCCGAGAGGCTGACGGGGAGCAACGGGAGGAGGAATGGAAGAACCGGACTCTGTCGATGTGGTCTTTTGCGACCGCTTGATGAAGTCGTGCATCCACTGTCGATCAGCATCGACAGAGTCGGTGGTCTGCTCATCCTGAACGGGAGCATTGGTGGTTGTGGTGGAGGAGGTAATGGGGGAGGTGGTGGTGACGGCGGCGGGGGTGGCAGTAGGCGAACTGGCTTGCTCTTCCTTGGCGGGAGCATTGGTGGTTGGTTCGGCGTGGGGAGAAGAGTGGCGCTCATCCTGTACGGGAGCGATGTCATCCGTGTCGGCGGGGGTAGAAGTGGTAGGCTCATCTTGAACAGGAGCATCGGTGATGGTGTCAACAGTAGAAGTGGTGGTAGCGGGCTCGTCCTCGGCGGGAGCATCGTTGACAGCGGAAGTAGGAGTAGAGGTGGCGACAGGATTGACGGAAGCAGAAGTAAGAGGCTCATCTTGAACAGGAGCGACTTCGTGCTTTTCGGATGGAGATTGGACGGGAGAATCCATGTCAGACCAAGACATGGCAAGAGTCTCATCGTGATCGGAAGCCATTGGCGTAGCGAACTTGGGAGTGTTGTGGTTGGGTTCAACAGCCTTGGCAGGAGTAACAAGCTTCGAAGCAGTCATAGCGTTTGCGGTAGCTCGCTTGAGGGGAGTCATAGCGGACTGGCGACGAGTTGTTCGCTTGGTAGAGCCAGGTTGAGGGGTAGCAGCAGCTTCACCGAAGACAAGGGTGTTGTCGTTGTACTCAGGCAGTTCAGGAGTCTGGAACGCGGTAGGGCTAGCATCGTTGGTGGTACCAAAGCTAGTGACGTTGGGAGTCTGGAGGAGATCTCCGATAGAGCGTTCAGCGGGAGTGGCCATGTCGGTAGGTGTGCTTGCGTTGACAGGCGACGAGAATGAGAAGACTCGAGAAGGTGTAGCAACGATTGGCGAGAACGGGTTGTGCTGGGCGGAGAGATCGGTCGAAGCAACTTGGTTGGTGTTGACGTTGTGTCGAGGTGTAGACGCCATAGCGGATGGGGAGAATGCCAGATCATTGTTCTCGAAACCTTGACTCGCGGGGAACATGTGAGCATATTGTGCCGACAGCTTAAATCGGACGAAGAGTCTTTCGTTTTCCTCGGTGACCACGATCTTAGCGAGGCCATCGCAGGCATCATTGGCCATGCGGGATAGGTTCTGGATGGGAGCGGGGGGAGAAGAAGGGTGAGCACCAAAGATGTCGGGATTCTCGCGCATGTCAATCTCAACTATAGATTGCTCGTTGGCGGCGGGTTGATCCTCGTCTGACATTTCGGCATCGACGTCGGCGGTAGAGTTCTTGGCAGGAGTATTCTCGACTGCGGGAGTGATGGTGATCTCCATAGGGTTGGGGACGGCGACGTCAGTGTGAACGGTAGACTCGGCGGAAGCGACGTCAGTACTAGCGTCGTAAATGGTAGCTTCGGCGGCAGGGGCAGCGTCGATCATGTTGACTTCATCGGTAGTGTTGATAGGTGCAGCATCGGTGACTTGTACCTCCCGGGCGGTTGCAATGGGTGCAGTGTCTTCCATTTCGGCATCCTGAGCAGGGGTAGGATCACTGCTGTTGGCCTCATCAATGACTTCGACGGGAGCGATCTCAGAAACAGCACTGTCGTCGGTAGGAGTAGAGTCTTCCATGCGGATCTCAGTAGAGTCAGTGACAGGAGCGGGGAGGTTGTGCTCGTCAGTAGTAGCAACAGCAGGAGTGGGATCGGCCATAGTGGCATCGTCAACAGTAGTAGTGACAGGTTCAGCAGTGCTGGTCTCCTTGGCAGTCTCATAGGAAGCGGTCTCGGCGGAGTCATCCTCAGCAGTCTCGAGAACAGTGGTCTCATCGGAACCAGGGAGGTCGAAGAGAGATGCAATAGAGATGACATCCTGGAAGGTATCGTCGGACTTGAATCGAAGCTTTTGAGGGGAAGCTGATCGGCGGCGAGCTTGAGTCTCGAGGAGCTTTCGGAGAACAGGTTCGGATCGGCGGCGGCGCGCGTGGTTGACGGTTTGAGATCGATGGGCCTCGTTGGCTTGAACAGAGGTGTTCATCCAGGAGACATTGCTCTGGAAGGGAGATGCACCACCAAAATCAATAGAGTCAATACCGGTAGGAGTCTCGTAGGTGCAGACAGGTGCCTTGGGAGTGTCTGGAGCAAGAAGAGCAGCAAGACCAATAGGTGAATCAGACTGGCTGGGAGTAGCAGGAGCTGCACTCTGGGGCATGGGAGTAAAGGGAGTAGCAGGCTCAGCACGAATCCAACGAGAAGGAGTGGGCGCGATGGGACGCGAGAAGTTGACAGGGGACGACTTGTTGGGGGTTGAAGGAGGTCCTCGAATACTCTCATCACCATTAATAGAAGAAGAGTCATAGTCGGACGGGGCGCGGAATGTGCGGCCAGGGCTTCGGGTAGGGGAAGAGGTAATGTCGCCGGTGTGCTCAGGTGATCCCTCCTTGGGAGAGGTGGGAAGGTCTTCTTCAGACGCGGTGGGTGAGTAGTTCAGCGAGTTCACAGCGAAGTCATAGACTGGGCTGGCGGTCTGAGGAACAGGAGAGTTTCGGGTCTTGCGAGGAGTAGTGAAGACGCCACGACGAGAGATTCCAGGGACAAGCTTGACAAAGCCTTCAGTCAGACGGTTGGCGCGAGGAGTCTTGGAGAAGGGGGTTGTAAGACGCGCAATGCGCTTCGCGGGAGACCGAGACTCAGCCTTGAGAACAGGCTGTCGAACGATGGTGGGGCTTTCGGGCTCAGAATCGTCCATGATGTCGGAAAGCTCGGGAACACCATAGGCCGCCACGTGCTGGCGAGGGTTTCGACGGCTGCTTCGAAGGAAGGCTGAGAAGCCGACCATCGAAGCCGTAGCAACGTCTACCTCCTTCTTGCCCTTGGAGTACGCCTTTTTGATGATCGGCAGGACCTTGTAGTAAAACCCGAGCTTGTTTCCACCGGTCGGAGTGATCATAACAGGGACGTCCGGGTGACCACCAAGAACATCGGCGCGGCGCTTGAGGGGTGTGATCTGGCAGATACCCCGGCGGGCGGCGCGCCGATCCTCGTAAGAGGTACATGAAGAAGTGTTCATATAGTTGTTGGCGACGTTGGCTAGTTTGACAGGTTAGTGAAAAGTTAGTTTGGAATGACCATGGAGTCAACTTACTGGTCGCCTGGATCAGTCCCTGAAGCATGAACGCATGGCTGAGCGAGCTGCCTGAGAACGCCACTTCTCTAGAGATTGGCTGGTAGCTGGCTCCTCGTCGAACCTTGCGCGACACGTATTGATCAGACGCCACGGCCTCACGTGTGTTCGGCATGGTAAAATTGACCTCGGGGCGGATTATGAAAGGCTGGGCCTTTCGCTCGTTGTAGAGAGCGACCCGCTTCATGATCTGCCGACCCTTACCGGCCGCATTGTGGGAAAGTGTCATAACACGATCCCACGCAGCGGGCCGGGTCAGGGCCATGGTGGAGGGGGTACCGAGGTTGAAGCTGAGGTCACTATCGCATCGTTAGTTTCGGTTCTTTGGCGTGCAACGGTTCCGCAAAGGCGTACATTTTATCAGCGTCGACACGTGTGCCGTTGGTCGTCGAGAAGAAGGGGATGAAGTCGAGGGGGACGGGCTTGCTGTGAAGACAATATATTAGCATGCTGTAGAGAAGAGAGAAGACACAAGAAGTAAAACTCACATCCCCATGGGCTGTTGCCCAAACGCCCAAGCCGCCGTCATCGCGAAGATGCAGCGCGGACGAGCAAAAAGTAAACAAAGGTTGAAGCAACGGGGGCAACGACGAAGGACGGCGTGGTGATGATTAAAAAAAAAAGTTGTGGGAGCTGGTGGTTCTCGAGGCAGAGCGTTTGCGATATCGCGAGACGAAATCGAGTGTTGTGAGGTTAGAGATTAAGCGTTGCGCAAAGACTGGAAAGTTGAGAGTTTGTTTTGTTTTGCGAAACAGGAACGATGTGAATGTGGCCCCACCTGGCACTGGCAGTGGCACTGGCAGCCGGCTGCAGACGATGGCGGCGCGCGCTAGCGCTAAACGCGTTATGGGTAAAAATCACGTGGTTACCGGTCATTATTTACACATGGGAAGCATTAATCTACAATACGCGGTGGTTTTAGAAAGTTTAGATTATTACGTGAAGTGGACGGTTCGCGTGAGTATTCCTCTTCGCGTAGTCACGCGTATTTCAATACTTGAGATGTTCTAGCCAATTAATCAGGGGGACGCCAAGTACGATATCGTGAATGAGGGCCCATAATTAAAATGAAGCTGATTTTATTGTAATTGTTAGACACTGGCCTTTATTCATTGTGCCTCCTGTATTGTCCGGCACACTTTTGAGAACAATTGAATAAATATGGCCAAGCTGAATGCAATTGACTTTATCTAGCCGAATGCTTGCGGATCAAAGGCTGAGACTTTAAACAATGATAGAGTCTCAGACCAATCGGTTGCGCTTAATGACACTGAACACCTTGACGTAGCATTGTTCTAGTGCCCTGCCCTTCTCGGACAACACTTTAGCATTGATCTATTTATGTCTTATGGTGGGAGGGACAATTCCTCTACTCGAAACAGCCACATGTTCTTCCCGAATGTTTAAAAATGAGTTTCGCCAGCCGTGATCAATGCCCTGAACTACGAACGGGAACGAGCGGGCAGCGGTTATGCTAGACCAGGTCAGGGTCTCAATCGTGGAACCTCATGTTTGTTTACTTTGGACCCAAAAAAGAAAAGCGTCGATAGCAACAACAAGCCGTCCGTAGAGACCACAACTTTCTCGACGCCTTGATTGTTGGACATTCAAAAAAGCTCAAATAGAGACTCCAAATTTGGAAGTCAAATCAGCTACGAAGCAGATTCCCTTCTTTTTAAACTGCAAGGCCAAGATAGATCTCCATTTATTGATGTCATGATCAATTGCGACCTCCCAGTAAAGTCAAATCTCGATAAGTCTGGTACATGAGTGACATTAGCCACTGAACTCTACCTGATGACAACGAACGCCTGTTTAAATCACAGCAGCTACCAGATAGTAAGTGGAATAATTTATTCTTCCTTTTTAACTGCATGCCCAAGTAACTTCTTCTTTGATGTCGTGATTAATTGCATGCAACCTTTTCCAGGGAAGTCAAATCTCAACGAGTTAAGTACACAAGTCGCATAAGCCACTGGACTCTTGGTCATAACAATAAACACATTTTTGACTCGCAGCAGCAGCAGCTAGCTATTAAGTGAGAAAGAAAATTTTTGGATTCAAAATGCATTGATTGTTAAAGAAGGAAAAATTCATCTTGCATAGGGCTGGATTGTGAATTGAATGCGTATTCATCGTAATCAATGTCCTATGGCTAATGCGACTTGAACACCCGATTAGATTGTCAAGATCGCACTTTATTGGGTGAAGTCGCAATTGGATAACATCGAATGAATATTTATCTTGTGCCTGAATCTAAAAAAGGAGCAGAAGATATTGTATTTATCTCCAGTTCTTAATCCATAACCGTTCAAATTGCCCAATAAACTTGATTCTCGTGTACAAAACCCACAAAGCTTACTGCTACAGGGTAATCACTTTAGTCTTGCTAAGTCAGAGTCTCAGTTCCCCAGGTGGGGAGCCACACTAGCCCCGCCACCCTTATGCCGAGCCGCGTGCCAGCGAACGTCATCCCTCCAGGCCACCACATTCAACTCAACCTTTAACAACCACAACCACAACCACCGCATCTCTCTCCTTCAACACCCACAACACATCTCCCCAGCGCACACAAATCTACAACCGCCAAAATGAATCGGCTCTTCGGCTCAAAGCCCACGGGCCCCAAACCCACCCTCAACGGCGCCATAACAAACCTCGACACCCGCATCTCCTCCCTCGACACCAAACTCAAAGCCCTCAACGCCGAACTAGGCGCCTACCAAGAAAAGCTATCCCGCATGCGCGACGGCCCCGGCAAACAAGCCATGAAACAAAAAGCCCTAAAGGTGCTCCAACGCCGCAAAGCGTACGAAGCCGAGAAGGATAAACTCGAGAGTCAAGTTTGGAACATGGAGCAGGCGAGCAACATGCAGGACAACCTCAAGAATGTCATGACGCAGGTTGATGCTATGAAGACTACCAACAAGGAACTCAAGAAGCAGTACGGGAAGATCGATATTGATAAGATTGAGCGGCTGCAGGATGAGATGGCGGATTTGATGGATGTGGGGAATGAGATTCAGGAGAGTTTGGCTAGGAGTTATGATATTCCTGATGATGTTGAGGAGGATGAGTTGGATGCTGAGCTCGAGGCTTTGGGGATGGAGGTGGAGATGGAGCATGAGATGGGTGGTGCTGTGCCGGGTTTCTTGCAGGACGAGGTCATGCCTGAATTTGTCGACGAGCCGCCTCAGACTGAGGACAAGGTGAAGCAAGTTGCTGGTTAATGGACTGCAATGTTGTGAACTGTCACGAATTTTCTGGGTTATGGCGTTGGTTGGAAGGGTTAGTAGGGTCACTCAAGCATATTATTTCACCACTTTTAAATACCACTATTATTGCTTGAAAGATGAGTCTGTCATTTAGAATACCTTCCTGCGAATATGTACCTCGTTCCATTATGAATTGTACTGGACGGCCCTTCTCGAACCACTGATACATACAATCCCAATCTCGATTATATCCATGCAACCCGCCAACTCCCTCGCTCAAAATAATGCTTTCGTTGAAACGTGTCTTGCAATCTAGTCCACTGTTGCGAAGAACCTGACAGCTTCTTCCAATGCTGGGTCTTTATTACAGAAATCCCATCCGACAATTGTTGGAGTTTGGCTGCAGCAAATGATCTTGTGCGCATCAAATTGAAGCTTGAAGACTCGCGCAGATGTGTTCTCTGCCGCTGCGATATGGGGATGTTGACCAGGGTGTTGACCAACCGCTGCTGGTTGGCCTGGCTGTCCAGGTGGTGCACCTTGCGCGTTGGCGGCTGGGGGTTGCGCAGCTGGAACTCCGCCTGCCACATGAGCCGGCGCAGGGATAGCACCAGGAGGAGGTACGCCGATACTGGACCTCGGATTAGTGCGATTGCTGTCGCTGGAACCGACGGAGCTTGACTGGTGTCGCAAAGGTGCCTGTCGATTCTGAAGACTAGCCAGAGCATCCGTAACTACCCCTCTAAGCTGTGCTCGAACCAAAGGCGAAGTCTCCTTCTCGATAGCAGATTGTAAGTACGAGTGGTGAGCCAGCGCGATCGGATACGTCGCAAGTGCCTGCTGAAGCGCATTTGGTCCGAGCGGTACGGTTTGGTCGATGAGCGCTTGATATGAAGTCGATGTTCGTGGCGAGTCGCCATGATGATCGCGTAGCATCATGGGTCCAAGTGGTGTGCCGGTTGTAGGTGGAGAGCGTGGAACGATGGTTGATGAATGCGAGGACCTACTAGCCAATGATCCAGCCATTGCGACGTTCGATGTTGCGCTAGACAATGCCGCAGCAGCTTCACGTTGAGCAGCAGCAGCGGCCTCCTCCTGTCGAAGATGGTGACCAGGCTTCCAAACGCCTTCCTTGTCGCGTCTCCAGATGATGATGCTCTGATCATAGGAGCCAGATACTATACGGCCGTATTTTCTGCCTCCACCACCACCAGGAGGTACCTTGGCACCGAATGCCTGTACATCCTCAGGTCGTGAGCTACCAGCATTAGCCCGACGGTCTCTGCGACGTCTTCGATCCATGCTATGGTCGATCTCGCCAGCCTCCAGAGCGCGGAAGTACTCAGCGTCCACGGCCTTGGCCTCGAGCTCATCTTCTGCTGTGCTATATGGTAGATCGCCAAAACCAGCCTGAACAGTACGAACCAGATGGTTATGTCCGCGCAACTGGGCAACCTTGAGGCCGGTAGGTGCATCAAAAATGCATACTTCCCAGTCACTGCTGCCACTCACAATTCTGCGACCATCAAACTCAACGCACGCAATTCCCTTGTCGTGTGCGGGTATCGTTTGAGTGCAGACCTGCTCTGGCCACTTCCAAACCTTGATGTGCCTATCACCAGAGACAGAGACAATAGTGCGGTCGCGAACTTGGATTGCATTCACAGCGGCGCTGTGTCCATCCAGACGGCCGATCATGGTGAATGGTGGCTTGACGGCAAGTTCCTGAGACAAGTCTGGTTCGTAACCGTATCTTCGCAGGTTGGTTGGGACCGGGCCAACGATATCGCCTCCAGGATATCCGAGATCGCCATGTCTTAAAGGACGTCGGTTGAAGATCTTGATCGTTTTATCCTTAGAAGACGTAACTAAAATTCGTTTGTCAAATCGCACGTTGAGAACTGATTCATGGTGAGCTCTTGTCAGCCTCTGCACCAGCTCTCCCGTGGAGAACTTCCAGATGAAAACGTTAGAGTCACTACTTCCAGAGACAAGCAGATCTTCTTCTGGGTCAGCATCGAATTGTAGACAGAGTACGGATCCCATGTGTCCTGTAAGCGGAGCTCGAACAAGTCGGCGGGTATGCACATTCCAAATGCGCATGGTCTGATCTCTGCTGCCGCTCACCAAATAATCCTTCTCGAATTGCAATGCGTAGACACACTCCTGATGTCCCTCCTCAGGAAAGTTGGGGTGTGGAAATTGAAATGTGCTGTATTTTCCGAGCTCCCAATTCGCTTCCAACTTGCGTCGCATGGCATATAGATATCGCCAGTTGATACGGTATCGTGATCGGCCGACATCCCAGATGTAAAGTGGTGACGGGGGCATGGTGTTGGCTGCATCGGCGAGTGACATTGGTGGTACGGATGACTCGGGGTCACCGCTCGGCTCCTTGCGCTTTCCTCTGCTGTCGGAAGATGAAGACATGGTTCGATCGAGACTCGCTGTTCTAGAGCCTAGGCCATCAAGATCCATCTCACCCATGGGTACAATAGCAGGTCTGCTTGACGAGAAGGAGGACGTAGGGCTGCCAAACATGCTTCCACCAGCCAAGCCTTCGCTGGGACCAGGTGTACGGTCGCGATCAGTCATTTCGAGGTCTTCGTCGGTATTAACAGCGCGGATCTTGTTAGGATGGGCATCTTGCGTCGATTGCAATCGGTTAAGAAGGCGGACGGAATGATCGAGGCCATTGTTGACCTTAGTTTCGCAGGCTTCGATCTCGCTCGTGATGGTCTTCCATCCCTCCATGTAGTATAGATGCTCCCATAGCTTCCTATCCAAAGCCAATTCGTACCAAGCGCGGCATGTTTGGGTGACGCTGACGAGGGAGACGGGATCGAGGAAGCCTAGAATCTTGAGACAGATTTCCGCAGGGAGGTATTGGATAAAGTCGATGTAGAGTCTCGGGTTCAAACGGTGAACGATCTCGGCGATGACGGACGTAGGCAGATTATCGAGCAGGGCCATGGTCAACTCTTTAAACGTGTCAGCAAGTCAAGGTTAGAGTTGCAATCGGCATCACGTACCTGTCCTGACCTGGAGGGGTAGAAGAGACGAGTTCGCGACAAGCCATGTGCTTAAATCGGATGGAGAACGAAGAGTAGCGAGGGCGGTCGAGAGTTCTTGATTGACGGTGGGCGTTAAAGGGTCCTCGGAATAACCCTCGTCGGGTTGATGTGCAGGAGAGAAGGGATCCATGGAGGGCAAAGCTTCATTCTTATTCGACATTGGGACTGCGAGGCCTTGGGCCCCTGTTGATGTAGCAGTTCCTCGTTCAAGCGAGGAGAAGATCAGGATCAGAACCGGGCGGTATGGCGATCAAGAGCTTTGCAGCGGTCAACAAAGACGAAATGCGGATGGCGTAAGTTTGGCGGATTAAAATGTTGAGCGGGAGGACAGCCGAGTGTCACAACAGGACGCGCAGCACGACACAAGACTAGGAGGACCGGATATGGCGTGTGTCGCAATACAGCAGGGAAGAGTTGAGAGATTGATTCGATAGAAGTACAAGTTCTGGAGATTTGAAACAGATTTTGTACGGGAAAGTGGTTGGATGCGATGCGATGTGGTCCAAAACAACAAAGAATGGACTCGCTGGAGAAATGAATGATTGAAGATGATGGAGGCTAAATGTCCATCCTTGGTTTGGTTTGATTTGGAATGGATGGAGATGAGATGAGATGCAGAAGGTGGAGGCGGCTCTCCGGGCCATCCCATAGCCCATCAAGGCAGGCCAAGTCCTGGTCTAGGTCTTGGTCCATGCCAAAACAGAGGAGGCCCCACTAAACTGAGATTGGCCGATGCTGATGGAATGGGCTGGGCTTGTCTCATTCTCCTGGTTGCATCTCAGTCAATCGACAATTCCTAACCCCTAGCGTTAAATTGATGGCCAAGCGCTTATGCACCTGCAGCAGCCCTACAGAATGTCGTGGATCTATTGCCCGTCAAACAGTGTCGTTTATGTTTTGACGGTGTGCGATAAATTACTCAATTGACCTTCCATAACTTTAGCCGGGAGTTTGCTTGGTTATTTCCCGCACCTTAAGCCCGATAAACTCCAACTACATACCTCAGCTACAGGTCCCTCAACGGGAGGCGTCGATAGAGTTGTCGGGTAGGGCGTTCCGAACATCGAGACTACCTGTTACCTCCATACATTCCTGATGGCAAAATGCTATCTTATATTCGTAAGCCAGACACCGAAAATTGAAGAAAAGTCCAAACATCCACCTTTAGTCATTCCTTCCTTATAGTAACTGTACAGAGAGAGCATCTTTCCCCCCTTCTCAACCTACTGGATTCTGAATGAAATGTAGTCGCGACAACTAACAAGCCATGGAGGAAGCCTTTGTAAAAACCAATTGAGACCCAGATGTAGAAATCAAGAAAGCAATGCATTCCAGCATTTCGGGATGTTGCTCATCCAAAACGCTATGTGCCGCGTTCAAAATCTGCTCTCCTAAGTCTTCAGCCTCTTCCAGCGGTCCTTGAATTGGGTATGCTGCTGTTAGGGTAGGCCCATCAATGATTACCACCGGATGGCTCTCCCCATGCAAACGCAACGATATTTGCAAATCTTGCCTCAGTAGTTCCCCAGCATCATTCAGAAACTCTTGTTTACGGCATACAAACGCGAGGCCAAGCATACTCCTGTGAGTACCGATATGCCCCTTTCCTGGTACCGCTGTTGTCATCGTGAGCATTTGCTTTCCAAACTTTTCAGCCTCGCTCGGTCTTCCTTGTTCGCTGTACGTAGAGATAGATATGTCTGCGGCAAATAGTGCGTCGGGATGACTCTCTCCAGATGCCCTCTTGCTTAGCGCTTGTGCACAGAGATTTTCGGTGCCTCCCAAATTCCCATCTTTGACATATCCACATGATACTTCTATCATAATTTGCACTGTGGATGGGTGTTCCCGTCCCAAGTTAACCCTCCTCCACTTGAAAATATGCCACTTTGGCAACCTTCGAGGGTCTTGCCAGTCCATACCAGGTATGAAGGTAACAGGTAAAGAGGGCGTGGGACTTGAGTTTATCGATATAGCACTTCTTGGTGAGAAATCTAGACTTCTTGTTGAATACGCAGGACTGGGTGCCACTGAGCCGCGCTCAGAGATGGTACGACAGAAAATTGCGGATGGGGTGGCTGTAAGTACAATGTCAGTCTTCACATTCAAACGCGTTTGTATAAAACGTGAGAGGCTGCCTTACATGTTACGGGGCTAGGTGCATGCAATGAGGTCTGTGAGACATTATTTCTGACCATCCACCTGTCGATTTTATTCGGGTCGACATCTCTGCCTCTGACGGAGAAACTCTGTTCTCTTTTATCGATTTCAACGAGCTTCCGTTGCTGACGCTTCCTGACGATTGCTGCCATCTCTTGTTTTTTGATGTTCTTGTCTTTGCCCCATTTGCTTATACGGGCCTGGTACTGTCGCAGTCTTGTAGACAGTTAGTTAACTTTCAGTACGAGATAACGGCATGATCACATACTCTGCAGTGAAACCAAACTCCTCTTCAATCATCTCTTTGACCTTTTGAAGAGAAAGTTTCTGCGTATCATGGAGTTCAAGGATTCGATTCTTATAAGGCTCCCAATCCCTGTTGCGAAGGGTTGGGGCTTTCTTCCTGCGATGTTTTGGGGGTGGACCCATGGGAGCAGTTGTTAGTTCAGCAATAGTGGCATCAGTGACAGAAGCTGTCCACGTGTCCTGCGACACAGGAAGGAGAGGATCTGGAGACATATCAAGGGGATGAAACGGCTCGAGTAGGTTTGTGGTCTGCTGGGCAGATACAAACTCGTTCAAGGCTGATTCATTGCCAGGATCGAACTGAACAGGTAGAGGATACCCGAACGGAAACGCATCTGGTTGCTGATCAGTTGGAAATTGTTCCAGCAGGTCCGGAAATGTGGCCCAGCTGTCCATGTTGAGAAACTCAATTGGGAGGTCCAGTACATAAACTTGGATGAAAGTGAAGGGAGTATGGGAATGCTTGGGTAGGAAAGTGGCAGGTATTATATTGCAAAAGTCCTGTCGTTGGTCACCCAGGGAGAGGCAGTAAGGCAGACAACCTGGGGAGGAAAAGAGCGTGACCGCACCTGCCAGAGCCTTATTATCACACCTGGCAAAACTACTATTCGGGGGAAAACAAAACTACCATCTTTCAATGCATATGCACGAACGCCACCTCACTCGACCCCTGGCGCTTGCAGCCAATCAACAACTCAACTGTGACAAGTTTTCTAGTTTTCTCTGAACTGCTATTGGGCAGTCAAATCTACAATTCTTAAACTTGGCTGCTAGGATGCGCCACGGAAGTGGAAGGGATAGAAGCTGGAAAGGATGGAAGGAGGAAGCCAGTCTCCCGTTCCGTCGGAGCTGGTAGTATTAAAATGCCATGAATCTCACCTCAGTGAATCAATAACTCATCACTCTAAACTACTCCTCTTCAATTTCAAGTTCCACTAATCATTGCACAACACCTCAAAGAAAGCTTTGTCAACTGTGCGTGATGGTTGAAACAAACGCCTCAGCCGAAGTTGTTGTCGCAATTGTATTCGGCGTCCTTCAGCTAATCGTGGCAATCATCTCCCTCTGGCAACAGCACCATATTCGCTGGGCGGCTTGTACGTTTTCATCTCTTTCTGATATCGTGGTAAAATACTAACGTGATAGTCAACCCTAGGCTCAGAAGACGACGGAGTACTTTTTGAATACGCAGGAATACACGAGCTAGAGGATTTGGGGCCGAACTCCAGATACTCTGTGCATATTCCAGCTGAAGTTTGCTAGAGAAGAGAGTTAACAAAGTGTAACGTTAGAATTAGAACGGAGGAGTTAGGGATGGAGATTTGGCCGTAACTTAACCCAGTTTGATTTGATATTATGAATTACTGAGACCCTCCAAGGAAGCAATGAGAACTACTCCATGTCCATTAAATACCGTATTCCAACTAACCATAGGAGGATCCCACTATTCTAATAAATCTTCCTTAAGACCCACTTGTGAAGTACCACCTTGGAAGTAAAGATACGCGATCTTAGCATAGAGAATGAAATTATCAGCGAAGGTCTTCCATAGGCGAATCGCTGATTGCCTAGGAGGGGTAGTAGTTTACGAGATTTACAGAGAGAGATTTGGGGACAATAACATTATGGGGTTGAAAGAGTGTAGGGAAAGTTGGAAACATAGGAGTCCTGGTGTTATCAAGGCTGTTCAAGTATCGTCTTCTTGATAAGTTATCTTACACGCAGAACAAAGAGGTTTAAAACCCTGTTCGATAACTCGAGAACTATTTAAGCTTTTTGACTGTCCAGCAATCAAGGGGTACATGACGGAAAAGAAAAACGAATTTCGAGAAAGAACAGTTTATTCACGTAGTGACTGCACCTCCCTTCATTCATCAAAAGCCTTTAATGATAAGCCCTTTCTGAACATACGCCATCTCTTGTTCTATTCCGCTGTTGGAGTCAGATATTCTTTCACCGAGTCAAGGGTGATGATATGGATGACCGAGTCGAGAAAGCCAATCAAAGATACCCACTCATTAAAACCCCATACGGCAAAGCCCTGTAAGGCTCATAAGGGTCCTTCCTAAAATCGGATAGTAATGCGCTAGGTCGTTACCACCCTTGTTGAGCCTCACGGCAGCTTCACTTCATCTTTGGACTATCAACATTGGATAAAGCTTATGCATTTTTGTTTCAAGTCTGATGTAATACAGCAGCACAAGCTCTATCAGAATCTATCACCCAAACCCAAGATTGTAATAACGAAAAGTCTGGTATTGAAGATGGTTACGCTCTAGCTGTTGAGAGCACGTGACTCAGCGGGTCATCGCAGGCCGGTGTCGGTCCGCCAAATTTTTCGTGACTCTAACCAGGACCCCGCCATCGCGATAGATAAAGCACCAATTGATCGCACCAGACGCCATTGCCTCATTCAAAAGGAAATCAATTTGATTACCATACAAGTACCATATCCATCATGGCCTCAAACAATGCTAGTGCTCCCGCTGAGGGTATGCTTTGGGGTGGTCGCTTTACAGGTATGTAAACACCCCGCCAAAGAAGCTCCCAAACTGACGTCACGAACCACAGGCGGCATCGATCCCCTGATGCACCAGTACAACGCCAGTATCGGCTACGACAAGTTCCTCTACAAGGAGGATATTCTTGGTAGTATTGCCTTTGCCCGCGCCAATGCCAAGTCGGGCATCATCTCTAATGATGAGTTCACTGAGATCGAGCGTGGTCTGAAAGAGGTCATGAAGGAGTGGGAGGCTGGTACTTTTGCTATCATGCCTAATGATGAGGATGTAAGGCACTACCTCCTGATCTACTTGCAATATCTGATTGGATTAGATTCATACCGCGAATGAGCGACGCTTGTCTGAGATTATTGGTAAGGAGATTGGTGGAAAACTTCACACTGGTCGTAGCCGAAACGAGCAGGTTGTTACCGATATGCGAATGTGGCTGCGAGAGCGAATTCGTGAGATTGAGAGTCATCTCGTTGCCTTCCTCCAGGTTATTGCCGCTCGTTCTGAGGCTGAGATGTAAGTTCCACATCACTCCTGAGATGACTTTTTCTAATCTTTATAGCGACCACATCATGCCCGGATACACCCATCTACAACTCGCCATGCCCGTCAAGTTCTCCCAATGGCTTCTGTCATATGGCTTTTCCTTTGCGTCTGATTTGGAGCGTTTGAGGGAAGTCTTGAAGCGAGTCAACAAGAGGTAAGCACAGCCACACATGTAATTGCACGTCTTGCTAACATGATAATAGCCCCCTCGGTGCTGGCGCTCTTGCTGGCAATGCCTTTGGTATTGATCGACAAATGATGGCCAAGGAGCTTGGCTTTGAAGGCATTATGTGGAACAGCATGAACGCTGTTGCTGACCGTGACTTTGTTACTGAGTTCCTGGCTTGGGGTACCATGTTCATGAACCATGTCTCCAGGATGAGCGAGGATTTGATTATCTACTCCACCGCTGAATTCGGCTATGTTCAAGTTTCAGGTCAGTTTTCCGCCACCTTACACTTCGAAGAATCATGAATCCCATGCTAACACGAATAACTGCTGCAGATGCCTACTCAACGGGTTCATCATTGATGCCTCAGAAGAAGAACCCCGACGGCCTCGAACTTTTGCGAGGCAAGGCCGGCCGAGCCTTCGGTCACTTCACAACTGTTTGGAGTGCTACCAAGGGCATTCCCAGCACCTACAACAAAGACTTGCAAGAGAGCTGGGAGCCCATGCTGGACCACGTCAAGACCGTCTCCGACAGCGTCCAAATCCTCAACGGTGTTCTCAGCACCCTCAAGCTCCGACCAGAGCGCATGGTCGCCTCTCTCAACCCCTTCCTCCTCGCGACCGACATCGCAGACGTCCTCGTACGACTCGGCGTTCCTTTCCGTGAGACACACCATATTTCAGGACGTGTCGTGGCCAAGAGCGAGGAGCTGGGAATCCCCATGGATCAACTCAGCACGGAACAGCTACAGGCTATCGACAGCCGATTCCCGGATAGCATCAAGGATGTTTTCAACTATGAGGCTAGTGTTGAGTCGAGGAATGCTCAGGGTGGCACCAGCCGAGCTGGTGTTTTGGAGCAGATTGAGGTTCTTAAGAGCATGTTGAATTAGAAGCGTTTTGTAGATCTGCGGTTGCAGTACGGAAAGGTAAAAAAAAGTTGATTGTATCTTGAGAAGAAATGTTCCTCTTGAAAAGACTGGTGGTCGATGCGAATGCTTGCCTTTATGGTTCTCTCCCTTCAACTAACAGTCAAAGCCCAAATCTACCTCACACATGTTTTTGATTTTGGGGGATACAGTGGGCATCTGGGGATAGTCACGTTGTGCTCAGCGCCGCGACTTAATTTGATGAATAAACAATGTCAAGTCAGCCTTGAGGTGACTCTGGCTGGAAGTCAGCTAGTCTTGGACTATGATGATTCATCGTACACAGCATTGACATCCTTTGATTCCACTTAATTACTGGTCTGGAAAAGTCGAAAAGACCTACGGGGTATTGATAAGCCCCAACAGTCCCTAGGATCCTGATCCTTTTTGCTTTCAACAGTAAAAGATGTCATAAAGTCCGTTGGCAGATGACGTTGTAGTGGTGGGCATGGTAAGCAATTATCTGAGTAAGATCCAAACCATCGAATCAGATAACCAGATTTCTGAAATACTTATCAGATTCCATTGAGCCTAATCCTGACCGCAAATCTCACCTAACCCACCTCGCCTCACACACAGATCTATCTGTGGATCCCCATGATCCGACGTCAAAATTGACTTCAAAAACCACTTAAACCCAACGTCGTATTCCGTATGATAAACTCGATCTTGGATCTCCTGATAATCTTGTGAACCTCGGCATATCCATATTGTTGGGTTATTCTACTCCAGATTAACTTTTTTGGTGAGAGCGCATCTGTGACCCGATCTAGCAATTTCTCCGGAATCCTTGCAAAAAAACATCCGACGGACTTTTCGAACACGCCCCAACATAAATAATAATCTCCTATGCATTAGTATTCAATCGGACAGCCCGGATGATTTTTGAATACTAGTCGATCCTTTTCTTTTATAAAGACTGCTTACTGCCCTTCCACTTCTGAGCATAATACGACTTTACTACAAAAGTACTTGTAACGAAAAAATCAAAATGTCGGCCAAAAAACTTCCTCAGCTACCTGGCTTCAAGGCCCTCAACGCCAACATCCTCGTCAGCGAAGACACTGTCGAAAAAACACCCGCCGACCACCCAGCAGCTATTCTCATCTACGGCTGGGGTGACGGTCAAGCTCGCCATGTCGGAAAATACGCAGAAGGCTACCGCGCTCTCTTCCCCCACTCCAAGCAAATCATCATCCTGAGTCCCATCTCAGACGCCATGTTCACAGGTCTCGAGACGCGAATGCGCGGCATGCAAGTCGTCATTGATAACCTAAACGGTCTCCTTGATGAAAAGACTGCGCCTATTCTTGTGCACAGCATGTCCAACACTGGCGCTATTAGCTATGCTACCACCCTCAAGGCTTTTGCGGATAAGGAGGGTCGAACTATGCCGCATCAGTTGCTCGTTCTGGATTCTACGCCTGGAAACCCCTTTTGGTCTTGGGAAAGACTGGGCAAGTGGTCTCACGCTATGGCTATCGGCACCGCAAAGTTCTTCCCTTGGCCTTTTGTCGTTACCAAGGGTATCTGGGGCTTTGTTTTGACGCTGGATGTCATTTTCAAAAAGTTGATCGGCAGTGAACCTTCTGGTGCTTTCGCCCTTCGCACAGTCGACGACACAACCTACGAGACTCTGGACTCTAAGCGTCTGTATTTGTACAGCAAGGAGGATGAGATTATTTCTCATTTGGATATTGAGGGATACATTGCTGAGTCGCAGCAGAGAGGATATGAGACCAGACAGGAGCTTTTCGATGGTACGAACCATGTTGGACATATGCGTGAGCATCCTGAGAAGTACTGGAAGGCTATTCAGGAGGCGTGGGAGTGGAGTAACGATAACTAAGGATGAGATTGGTTTTGTACGATTTGTTGTTATGACTAGCTAGCGTTTTTATACCACTGGGATAGAGTTTGGTACTGGATATTTGGATTTTTCGTCGTGGATCTCAGAGAAAAATAGAAAGAAGCAAATTTGATACTGTATTTTGCATTTGCAATCTAAGTGGCCATTCAAATCAAGCTTATGCGGCCAACAGTGAATTGAAGTAGGATATCGATTGGAGACTTTCGTCAAGGAACAGATAAAGAGATGCACCACAATGCGTTTGTACTAAACGACATATACCCAAACAAAGCATGTGATAGATTCGGAAAGAATCGAGAGAATCTTTCAATACCAGACAAGGAGTGAAAGGTGTAGTTTTCGGTGAAGGGTATTTGGCGTTATAAAGGGCTGTACTTATGAACATTCTTCGATGACACTTTCATGTGACACTTGCTGTAATGATTAGTACCCCTCCTTGAGAGGAGTTCGAAGATATGTCTGACCTGAATAAACCACTGTCTCGTATGAAACTGTTCCCTAACTTCCTTCTTATAAACTCCTGGACCAGCTTCAACGTTTTCCTTCGCTCTTAGGCTGGGATGTCTTGCAATTAGGGCATTCGTAGCCGTTCTCCGAGACCGAGACTCGAGCAAAGCAGCGTATGCAGCGCCACCATGTAGTCTTCGTCGATCTCATGTCGGAAGATGCCCCACGCTTTGGAATATCTTCGCGATGATATTGACGAAGATGAACTAGAAAATGATCCTTCCGGTGGAAGGGCTCACGAGAGCGAGGACAGCCACTATAGTCACATAGGTACTTGTCCTTGTTTGACTCAGCAGAATGAGTGTTCCTGTAGTGGCGTTCGAAATCCGCTTTCCGTTTAAAAGAGCGAGCAGTGCATTCAGGATAAAGGCAGAGGATAGGCATTTTCTCCCTAGAACTCTCAGCGGTAGGATGCCCCCGGGAATAACCTTGTGGGAAAGCCGACGAATAATAATCATAGTCCGTAGGCGGTTGTGAAGCAGCTGGTACGGAACAACCAGGGGGATCGTACCATGCCCACTGTGAACCGTCTGGCATCGGATAACTTTGGTAATAGTCCGTCGACAATTGTAGAGGACCTGACACAGTATAACTAGGGTAGTCCATTATCGATTGTGAAGTGGATGGCATATAATAAAGAGAGTAGCTCGTAGACGGTTCTGTGTTTGTATCAATTTCTCTCTGTGGCCAAGCATGAGAATACCATGCCCCCTCATCTTGAGCTTTGCCTTTGCCTTTTGTTTGCGTCTTTGTACTCGGTGCTGTCTCAGGTTGGTTGTCTGCTTCCCAAACCGTTGAAAAGCCGTAAGGCGGCTCGCACTGAGAAGGCTCAAAGAGTTGCTCAGACTCTTCCTTTTCCTTCTTCTTCTTCTTCTTCTCTTCGCGGCTAGCAAGACGGCGAGCCTCATCGTCACGGCGCTCTTCCTCAAGGCTTAAGCGACGCATCTGTTGCTTCGTGCCGACGACCTTGAGTAACGATATACGAAGATGAGCTTTTAATAACTCCTGCTAATTTTACAAAATAGAGTCAATAAATAAGTCTCTTTGATAATATTAGCTGAAAGAGGGGTATGCGCCTCTGCGATGCTGGCAAGAGTTCATTGGACTTGAGATATGTAGGCTGTTAGACACATGACTAGGTATAGATCCCTCATCTCACCCTCCACCCCTCAGCAGCTGCTAGCCTGATATCTCCTCAACCCCGCCTTCTGCGTTTTGCTCCTTTGCTTTGCCCAATGAAACTTCCCTCCCTCTGCCCGCCCTGGGATTGCAAACACTCTTGTACGGGTGCGCCTGGACGATTCATCAAATCCAACTCTTCAAGATTCCGGTCGAAATGCCTGGGATCTCTTGCCATTTTCTCTAAGCTTGGTAGAGCAAACAGAGCCAATTGTTCAGGGAGGACACAGTAAATTCCATTGAATCCCTTTATAAAGGGTTGGCTCGATAGCATGGTTATACTTATAGTAACGATCAAGATCTGCTTTTCGCTGAAAAGGGCGAGCAGTATATCCAGGATAGACGCATGAGACTGGCACATCATCACCTAACCCCACAGATGTAGCTTACACCACGGAACGATACTGTAGGGGATCTGATGGATCTTCCGCTGGTACATCAGGACTGGCAGCTGGGGGTTCCACTTTGATAGCTTTACTCGAAGAACCGCAACCTTCCGGTTCCTTCTCTGTGAGGGGTACCTTGCGAGGACGGCGAGCACTGTGGCGGAGTCTCCTACCAGTGGGAATAGCAGGTACCATTTCATCGATGAGAACGCGAATGAGCGCCTCTTGGACTTTTGTGCGTGGCTCCTTTTGGTAACGACGGTGACGGCGATGCGAGTGCGATGTGCCTATATCGCTCATGGCATCGTCCATAGAGGCTGCTTCCTTTCCCTTGCCTAGCGACTCAGAACTCTGTCTTGGATGTGCCCCTAGGACTGGCGGTGGTATTGCGGAGAAAGCCTGTGGGATATCTGCGTCAACTTGGCGTTCATAGTTGCTCTTCTCATTGTTCCCAGCCATCTTATTTAAATCCTCTGTTTTCAAGCTTGGCAGGGCAAACAGAGCCAAATGTTCAAGATGGCAACTGACATGGTCGATATATTCTGCAAGGCCTGTCACTGGGTACTCGCACAAAGGGCAGGGAATGGAGTGATAATCTGGCGCAACTCTTTCACCCAGAGCAGCAATTGACTTGAGCTCCTCTTCGGTTCCTGTTGGGAGGTGATATTCTCTGATATGACTGCTGAGTTCTGATGCGACAGAGAATGCTTGCAGGCATTTGAAGGGACACGACCATGATCGCCAGTGATATTTAGAAACATGCGACTGCCAGTCGCGGCGACGATCGAAGTCTGAGTTCAATTTTATGCAGCTGGAATCGATACATTTATATGGACGGAGATCTCTAAAAACGTGCCGTCTATAGAGTGGTGTTAGGGCGCATGCATCTTGGTCAGCAAGGTCATACTCACTCCCATGCGATAATAGACTTTGCACAAATCATTCTATAGCAGAATGGGCACTCAAATATCCCATCTTCTGTCGCACTCGGCCGCAAGGGCAATGTAGCCTGGCCAGTACCTTCAAAAAACCAGCGATGAGCTGACGTAGTCTCGGACCCCTCATCATCTGATAGAGTTTCTTCTTCAATAAGCTCAGTGTAGTATGTATCAGTTTCTTTGTTCGAAGCGAGCTTTTCACGGTGCGCCTGTCGATTTTTGAAGAATTGACGCCGGCTGGTGATGAACCTTCCCAAAGCAACCGCCAGTTCACTAGCGATACTGGGGAATTTCTTCGTGACGTGTGCGATATCTTCTGGCTCATATCGCTCACAGAAGGAGAGGCTTTCGGAAGGCTCAGTGCTAAGCTTGCGAGAACGCTCGTGAGGTGCTGGGTTAGCGATGGCTACTGACAAACGCAGTAGACAATCAACGGCTTCTCCGATGTCGGTTAGGAGTGTGGGGAGACCTGAACCCTGCAGGTCATCAGAGTCGGAATCAGAAAAGTCGGACTCGTCACTTCCGCCTGAGTCTGGAGGAGAGGAGTGAGAGTTATCGTCTTGCAAGGCTTCAACCTTTCTAGAGGATGGGCTATTATGAACCAGCGACGTTGCAGTTTGCCAAGATTCGCAGATGTCTTTGAGCAAGTAGATAACCTGTTGTTGCAGATGAGAGGATTCCCTGAGGCGATAATCAAGGGAGGAAGGACCGCTTTGATGAGCTGCCTGATTACCGACCCACATCTTAAATCGAGTGAAGTCATTCTCTAACTGGAGTAAGATGTCGTTCAAGATGGCTCCTTCCGGGGCGTCTTTAGACTCTGTAGCTTTGGAAAGAACGCCTTCGAAATTTCGGAAACACTCGAGGGCCTTTGCGACATGGCTCGCAATCAACCCTGGTTGCTGATCATGATCCATCATTCACATCTTCCACTCAATACCTAACAAGACGACCGACGTATTCTTGGATGCAAGATCTGTTGCTTTGTGTCAATGTTCTCTGGTAAGATATATGGTGCTGTGCTTTTGATAATATATGCTGATCTTACAGAAAAGAGCTAATAAACGAATGTCTATGAATGAGGCTCTTTGTTGATCCCAGCTGAAAGAGGGGTATGCGCCTCTGCGGCTACTGGCAAGAGTTCATTGGACTCGCGATATGCAGGCTGCAGACACATCACCAATTCCATCTTACAACTCCCAACACCGACTCCAACCTGGCATCTTCAACAATTCCCAAGAACAGATTACCCAGGCCGAAGACCTATGCAAGCGCAGCACCCTCGGCATGTCCGGATTTGAAGTCGCTGGAATAGTCTTGGGCTCATTACCCTTACTCATTACAGCATTACAAGCCTACTGCAACTTCATGGAAGATTGGGGTAAAATTCCGTCGGAGCTGAAGAGCCTCAATCGCCAATTGACCACAGAACGGGCGAAATTGTACAACGTCTGCGCTCTGCTTATCAGTGATGTGGTACCGCAGATAGATATCGATCCTATGCTGCAAAATCCCTTCGGGCCGTTATGGCGGATCCCAGAAACGAACGACAAGATTCGAAGGAGACTCTGGGACACGTACGGCCCATTCGAGCAGGCTATGGAAGAGATACAAGAGGCGCTTGAGAGTGTCATGCGTCGGCTACGAGTACAAATTTCGCAAACTGGAGAGGTAAGACAATGTCATCTCAAGGTCCAGGCTGTCTCTTATTAACATTAGCTACCTACCCAGATTGAATGGGTGAACAAAGGTCGCATGACTCGAGAATTCAAAAAGTTATTGTATCGAATTCGTCGCGATGACTACAAAGATGACATCGCTGTCATCTCAAAGGGCATCAGTAATCTTGAGTCTCTGGCTAAACTGAGCATAAGACTCGAGCCCAGCCGAAAGAAACAATCCCGGGGCAAGTTTTTCAGAATTCTACGAGACTTATCGACAAGTGTATATCGAGCACTTTGCTCTAGCATCCTCTGCAATCATCCCCACGATGTGAGTCTCGAGCTTTCCCCACATTTCATCGAGGTTGGGTACGGGTTTGAAGATGAGAAGGTTATCCAGGATGCACAATTCACAATGGTGATATCTTTCGAGGTGGTGGAGGGACCAGCTACGAAACTATTTTGGGATGAGGTCAACATCAAGACAGCGACTTCAACCACAACAATAGCACCACAAGATTGTCTACCACAGCCTGTGGCAAAACGCATGAAACGAAGTTCTTTCGATTTCAGACAAAGTTTCCCATTCATGAACTCATTCAACTCAACGCACAATGTTGGATCAGTTACAGCAACGATAAGCCGCCCCATCACAGACATTGCTTTCATCAGAACTCACCCCGAGGACGGTAGAAAGAAGCAACCTCTTGATCTTTGCATGGCTCTGAGAAATGCAAGGATCATACGACCGATTTGCTATGGCCATCTCGTCGACAAAGATTGCGTTGATCGACAATTCCAAGTTCGCCCAAGGGGAATAATAGCGAACAGTGATTGCTGGTCAGTAGTCACTCTAGACAACATTCTAGAGGGCAGGGAAGGACTGAGGCCGCTAGTTTCTCTTACTGAGAAGATTCGGCTTGCACTTGCAATCGCTTCAAGTGTTCTTCAACTAAGCAAGACACCGTGGCTTCCAGGTGCTTTGACAAGGAAGAACGTTCACTTTTTTCAAAGAAATGATACCTTTTCCTACGAACACCCCTTTCTTCTCCGAAACTTTAAGGACAATCTAGTACAGCCTCTAAGCACTACCCAGCGATGTTTCTATCTGGATAATCCGACGCTTTTTGCATTGGGTATTCTTCTGCTTGAAATTATCCTTGGACAGTCTTTTGAGCAGCTCCGGTCTCCTTTCAAACAACTGGATATTATTGACCCTCACGGCATCATTCACGATTCTATTGCCGCGCACAAACTCTTGGAGAGAGTTGCTTTGATTAATCCAGCCTATCAAGCTGTTATTCAGAAGTGTATTGACTGCACTGAGACTCGTGGATTGGATGACGATGCTTTTAGACAGGAGGTGTATAACGATGTTGTTATGGAGCTTGAAGCCATGGTTGACTCGACGAAGATCGGTATGTAGCAAAGGAGCTTGGAGATCAAAACATGGGCGCTAGGAATTTGGCATAACTCTGATTTAGTACTTGAATATGTTTTGAATCGTACGTGGCTGAGTCTCGCAGAGTTGTAGAGGTGGACTTTTGTTCCTTTGATTTGTAAGGATACACCATTCCAGGTACATATAGGCCGGGAATAACATAGATACTACGATTCCGAACCCGAATCCAGGCTCAGTGGATCCATGTTCTCCAGAAGACTTCCAGCCTCAGACAAGGCTTAGCTACAGTTCAAGTGGACACTCATCAAGTAGACGCCAATCTGAGTTCGAGAGTGACAAAGACGTACCTATTGTTCCTTGCTATTCCCGAGAGTGAGGTTCTCTATAAAGCCTGAAATCAAACAAAGCTACATACGCCCTGCAGTCTGCATCAAGGATATCATTTCTGGTATATGAGCCATATATCTAATCACAGAGCATCTTAAATTCAACGTATACAGCCCTTCTAGCTCTCAAAATATTTCAATTCCGGATCCTCAGCCTCTGCACCCTTCATTCTCTCATCAGCATAAGAAACAGCAAAGGCCTTGAACAGATCCAAATCAAACTCCGCTACCCATCCCTTCTCTTGCAGCGCCCGAATAGCATCATTGATCCACGTCACAGAACTCTGCTGTGGATCCGTATTCTTCACCGGCAAAGGAATCCCTTGGAAAAACTCTCCCAGCTCTTCACCAGAAACATCTTCCGGGATCTCACCGATCACGATTCTTCCTAACAGCTTCTCATGTCTCCGTGGCGTGATATCCAGCTCTGACCGAAACCACCAGTCCATGGTAGGATTGTTCATGCGAAACGTCACGGGGTTGATGTGCGACGCATCGGTAGCATCAAACGAGTGAACATTCTCTGCTTCGCCAGGCGACGGTATGATCATGATGCTCCAGTGGTAAGCCTGCTTGTCGAAGACTCTTCTCGCATTTCCGACGGAAAAGTGGTCTCGATGGTGTAGAGCAACAGTGACGAGTTGGACCATGACTAACCCTTCAGTCAACGTTGCACATCTTGAAATGATTTTCAACTCACCTTTTCTAACGGTACGAAAGAGTTTGGGATAGTTTCTTTGGGCCGCAGACCGCCAGAATGATTTGGCCACGCGGGGTGGCTACTTCAATGGGAAGTGATTGGCCTTAATCCACTGTCATGATAGCCGAGAGTCTACGAATCAGGATGCGTTATAGACGGTAGATCGCGATATTGCCTCCGCTTTTGACAACACACGTTTTTGAGGCTGCAAAACTTGATATAACTCAATTTTCATAATACCACATTTTATGGCGCTCAGACATAGTGACGTTCTGAAATTCCTGCTTGATTATTTTTGAGTAATATTTTAGATAACGACCTAGAGCTATTGTGTGGGTCGGTACTAGTGAGAAGAGTATCCCCGAGTATTTCACGATAAGTTCTTGTCTTGAATTTTTCACAAGTTCGCTCATGATGGTTCGCCAAGATCAGAAATTTCACAGCCTTTTTCTTTGGCGAGGTGAGGTCTCAAGCTATGAGAATACTTGCACGTATTCAAAAGCTGCCATTTTAAATAAAACATGAGTATCATCTGTTGGCAACTGAATAAGACGTAATTGGTTCGTCGCGAATGTCTCTGAAAATTGATGAAGTATGATCGAGCAGGCGCGCTCTCTTCCTTCAGATCAGCCATGGGAATTTTACTGGGCTAATGCAAATCGCTCTTGGAAATAAAGTTATGTCAATACAGCTAGAAAGACTAAGAAGGTAAGGGCTTATTAGTTATAAGACTAAAGCTTAAAGTCCTTCATCAGTATCAGTATCTACAAGTCTTAACCCATCCACTGCTTCCTGAGTAGCATTAGCCCTTGAACTGTCAAGCGTAACTGGACACGCTTCTAAATCTTTTACAACCTCCTCACTCGCCCCTATAGGCACGGCCCTTAGCCTTTCAACTACCTGCTGATCTCCCACAGCTAGTCGCAGGAAGACCAGAAGCGAAGCGCTAGCTGGTAAATCCCCATTACGAAGAGAAGAGGGTAACGCCAAAAGGAACATACTAGAAAGTACTAGTATGAGGAAACCATATGGAATGAGACGGAGTGGTTGGTCTAAAGAGTACGTCGCAGCAAAGTCAATTGTTGTTACCGGTATGTCCATAAAGCTGTTGTTTCTTGACAGCAGGGAAAGTGTGATGTTTGTGAGAAGGTCTTGGAGGATAGGGCCAGAGATATTGAGGTGTGCTGTTCTTGGGTACGAGGGCGTCCAGGCTGGAGAATATGGCGTGGGGGTGTATTTCGCAAATGCGGATTGAAGTACCCTGGTGTTTATGACGCAAGCGCGTTCTGTGCCTGTGATCCAGGTCAGCATGTTTTGTAAGACGTAGTTTAGTTAGCATACCATAGGAACTAACAGCACCGCCTATGTTACTAACAAGGGCGTCAAGTAGGGCATATATGTTGTTAGCCCGGTACGCCCATCCTAACGTAACGCCAGACTTGAGAACAAAATCATCTGCAAATGAGGTCCCATTATCGCCCTGCGCAAACATCAGTGCGCCGGGAACGGATGCTCGGATCGGCTCCAGCATTTCCGTGGCGTTGGTATGGACCCTCTGAATACCATTCTGAAATGATATATCAAACGTGTAATTAGCGAACCAGGGACTGCAGCTCAGGCTCTGCAGTTGTTGTGTATTATAGGTGCTGAATTCCTCAGCCCATTCCATTTCGAGCTTGAGCGTGCTGTTTTTGGACGCGTCCTCTTTGTTTAGAACAGCGACATAGTTAACATGCTTGGGGTCGAAGTCGGCAGAGGTTAACGTTGTTTTCGAAACATTGCCGTATTTGTCGAGGGCGACAGCGATAACGTCCGAGGAAACGTCGTCTTGGCATTTAAATGCTAGACCTGGCATTGTAACTCTGAAAGAACAGTTACGGCCGCCGCAGGGTGATGGGAAGTCGATATGACGGCCTTCAAGTAAAACGGTCTCGACGAGCCCCTTCACCTCATCCACGGCCCATCTGGTTAAACAAGGTCAGACATATGATTCGATAAATTGGATGGGGGGTGGCTTGCTTGCAACCGTCATGGTACTCAATCTGACATAGCGAATTGGTGACTATTCCCCGGAACGAGGTATCGTTTTCACCTCGGAAATTGAAATCGTACTGACTGACGGGTAAATTGGTGGTGGATTTATACGGCCTGTATTCGACGACCAATGCGGCTGGGGGCCAGATCAGCAATGCTGGTAATACAAAAATCAAGCTGACCGTAAAGGTAATGATTGGGCTTCGTTTTGTCAACCTGAGGGAGCGAAAAGAGACAGGGATCGAAGGCAGTGACGCCACTGCCTGGAACTGCTCGAATGTAAGTGGGCTCCTTTTTATCATGTCCCATCGCAGTACTCCTGTTATCAGTGTTAGATAGAGGACCGTGAGGCCTCGAATGGCGAACAAGAATATGCTTGAAACAGTTGTCACCCGTTGCTGGCGTGTATGGGGTCCCTCCCGCTTGTTGTCAAGATAACAGAGGTAGAGAACGTGGCCAACGACCAGAAGCGTCACGGTAACTGTGCTCGGGATCATCGTCAGATAAGCAGTTTTCAGTAGACATTTGAACTTCTTACGTAGATGAAGGAACATGGTAATTATCTGTGACCTCCACAGAATTTCGAGTGTTGTTATCCATCTTCTTCGATTGGTTGGCGGGACTTGCTGGCTTTGGCCAGAACTGGGCCTGGCTGGCATGTTAGGAAGCGTAGGGCAGTGTGTATATATATAAATAAAGATATGTTTAACAGAAGGACAGAGTTATCATTGAAATTTTGAAGAAAACGGTAGCATTACATCTGGGCTATTTATCCTTTCCTCTAACACTTCCTCCTACGAGCGAAAGTAGTATGCCTTGTTGAAGTGGAAAAAACAATGTGGTGGCTGAGAGACGATTACGACGCCATACAAGCCAGAATGACATGTGCCTTGTTTATAAATGGATGAAATATCGTGATGGCTGAGATACACATGCCTGCGGCCATGCCACTTGTTGGAGTTAGACACCACGCCGCCTGTTAAAACTGAGCTACCCTATTCTGCTGAAACGCACTACAGTAGTAGTGTAAGTAATATTGAGGCCAAAACAACAGCTCGACGCACTATCGTAACCAGTTATTTTTGTCACAGAGAAGAGAAACGAAACCACTGCAGACGATACTTAACTGACAATGAGATTTACCAGGTCAAGACTACCAATGGAAACAATGTAATGCTGTTGTCTTCATACCAACAGTGATGATGTAGGGTAGCCAGCTTGCTCCAATAAAACTTATCTCACGAGGACAACTTCCGACAGTTGGCTGCACCAGACCGGAAGAGTGTACTCAAATGGCATGTTCTGTTTCGGCGCTGATATTTATAGATTTCAGTATCCGGAACAAAGACTTCGTTGGAGCTCAGCAACGTGGTCAAAGGTCGCGGCCAACTGCAAGCACTTCAACGTACACCAACCAGTCACACCCATCTAAGCGCCACCAAACACACGAAACCGTCCAAGAAACACTCAAACCATCTTGTCAATTACCAAAACCTCGGCATGTAACTCCAGTGCATGTGCATATGCACATCGACGATGGCTTCAAGCGTACGGTAAGCAGCCATCTGCAAGCTACGTTTCAAGAATTCGCCACACAAAAAAAGCCACCAAGTTTAAAGGCACCCACAAGGCTGGAACATGAACATCACCGACGGAATTGTGGAGGCTTCAAAGTTAAGTTACGGGAGTATTTCCACTTCTGGAACGAACTCGGGATGGCACTTTGGGCGCACAGAAAGAGGTCAAAGCTGTTAATACGAACTAACAGAAAGAAAAAGAGTTTCACAGCGTTCGGGTGATGGCTGATACGGATATTTTCCGTAGACAAGTTGCTGATCGTTTACGATATCTGGATATTCCCCGAGAGCGCTTGTGTAAATGATCGTCGTTGGGTTGCAGTTG
>JAPHDB010000149.1:0-46112 GCA_030772735.1 Fusarium sp. MBC 181 | reverse complement strand
AGTATAGTGCGGCGTTCGCTTGTCTGCGGCGCTCGCTTATCAAATACGTTATTACTTAATAAAGTTACTACCGCCCTCGTTACTCTCCGGTTGCCAAAGTCTTATTCACCTAACAAAATCCTTAAAGCAAGTCCAACTGCGGATCCTTACAAATTGACAACGATTCAACCATGGCCTTGCAGGGAAAGGTTGTACTATTGGTAAACACTTGCAAAAGTCTAAATATATTTCTCAGCTACTGTTGAACTCCTGGTCCAGACGGGCGCGTGAATGGGTATCGGTGAGGCCATTGCATCTTCGTTGGCGGAACAAGGAGCAAACTTGATCCTATTCGCGCGATCTGAGGTGAGTCATCTTGCCGGTTCTTCCAACACGGTTGTTGTAAAGGCTCAACGAAGGACGTTCCTTGTATAGGATAAGTTGGCAGCTATTACAACTAAACTTGCTTCGTCGAATTCTGGCAAGTTCACGTACCGAGCAGTAGACATAAGTGACTACGATGCGGTCGACGGTGCTGTCGCGTCGAGTGTCAAAGAGATCGGAGAGATTGATATCCTCATCAACAACGTAAGGACGGGATGCCATTGTGAAGTATAAGTTGGGGTAAATATGCTGACTAACTAATACCGGCAGGCTGGGCTTGCTTTGGGAGCTCCCGCAGCTTTCCCCGACTTGAAAATACAAGACATTCTAACTATGAACAATACCAATACCAATGGAACAATGTTCATTACATACTCAGTGCTCAATAGGTCCATGCGAGCTCGAAACTCCGGGACCATTTTGACCATCACATCAATCACGGGTCTCGAGGTGCCTCCGTTCCCCGGCGAGGCTGTATATCATGCGAATAAGGCTTCCCAGGAAGCTTTCACTAATGCTTTGAGAAACGAATTGACCGGTACAAACATTCGGGTACTGGCTCTGCGTCCAGGCTGCGTTGCCACGAATTTCCACTTACTACGTGTTGGGAATAACGAGGACAAGTATCAGAAGTTCTTTGAAGGGTTTGAGTACGTTTTGCCTTGATTAACACCTGCAGGTTATGTCGTCGCTTCAAATCTAACCTATATCAACCTGGTAGGCCCCTAATTTCGGACGATGTGGCTCGCGCTGCTCTTTTCATGATCAGCCAGCCACTAAACACCTCCATCAAGGCGCTCGATATTGTCCCTTCCGGTACGTAATTCCTCAGCATGAGGTGGTGCAGATGATCATTCAGCTACTAACAAAATCATCAGCTCAAAGATCTCTCAACGTCTTCGATCGGACCTGGAACGAACGAAACAGCGCATAAGTCTGTTGAAGCAAGTGGGAGGCCAGCAAACGTGACAGGAAGCATCAACCGGGCACCCGGTATTACGTCATATCGGAACGCTCATGGGTTTTTCTATGAAGCGTTGTCAGCAAGACTTCGATTCTAACCCTGGTGAATTGCTTAAGGATGCTTTTTCGTGTACCCCACACGTGGCCAGTGCACATAGGGTAGACACTACGAATTGCGCCCTTCGTTGAGGTTTATCTGTACAAAAACAAATTGAGAGAACGCTGGAATATGTATACAAATCAACTCTGTGACACGCTTCCCGCAAATTTAAGTTTCAGTGAAGCTCGATGTTTGTTAGATACATATTTTGTGATGTTTACAATGGATTCGGTGATGTACCTCCTGTCATGCCGGCTCAAACCATTCTGCATGTGTATTGGATCCAACGGTCTCATTAATCCGTGGAAGATATCCCTTTAAAGAAGTCTTTTTCTTCATCTAATTGTTTATTGTGTCTAACCTTTCGCCAGATGCAGAGACTACTCCATCTGGGTATCAACATTAAGCATGCGGCAAAGGCTACTGAGTCTGTAGCACCTCTTCTCCACAAAACCTCAGCCACCACCACACAGACTTCACTACGACCAAAGAGAGGGGCCATATAAAGTTGCAATAGAATTCTTCTTCATTTATGATCAAACAATCCCCAACACCCAGTCTATCTCTACTTTATCTAGTATCTGCTGTAGACCATAAGTCTATTCGTCAATAATCTGAACCTTGATAGCTCTTGCAGCAGGGTCTGAAGCTGCAGCAAATGCCTCGACACCGTCCTCTAGCTTGAATCGGTGCGTAACAAGAGGCTTGAGGTTGATCAGCCCCTCCGTCACTAAGCTGATGGCCTTGGGGTAGGTGTCATGGTAACGGTATTGAAATCGAAGATCAATCTCTTTGGAAGAAAGATGCATAAAAGGGATGTTCTGGAAGTCTTTTCCGACTCCAATGACGAAGACAGCACCGCCGAAAGCGGAGGCCTGAATTAACACGTTAGTCAAATGAATAACCAGAGCAAGTTGTTTTTGCACTTACATAAATACCGGCATGGATACTGGACTCGACACCTGTGCATTCAATCACCAGTCGCGCCTCTTCACCCAAAGTTTCGACGATCTTCTTTCCTAGGTCCTCAGAGTCCACTCCCCGCTCAACTTGGACTGCACGAACTCGAGGAACGAGGGATTTGGCCTTGGCAAGGCGATTCTCATCCAAGTCTGTGATGACAATGGGAGCAGCCCCAGCTGCATGAGCCGCCAGAAGGGTTACAAGGCCGATAGGTCCAGCACCGCAGATAACTAGGGGAGTACCCATGCGAAGACCAGACCTATCAATTCCTGCAAGCGCCACTGAAAGAGGTTCGAGTAGTGAGCCCTCCTCGTAGCTGAGACTGTCGGGTAACTTATGCAGCCAGGCCTCTGGATGAGCATGGTAGCGACGGAGTGTGCCATGGTAGGGAGGGGTAGAGAAGAAGACAACATCAGGGCAAGCGTTGTATTGGCCGGTTCGGCAGTAGTAGCACGTAGGCTTGGAGCATGGAACGCCGCACTCGAGTGCAACCCTGTCGCCTATTGTGCAAATCATCAGCATGAGTTCGGCGGTTTGGCGATGGCATCAGATAATGCTCCACTCACCAACTTTAAACTTGGTTACATCTTTGCCGGTTTTGATAACAACACCAGCACTCTCATGGCCAAGTCCGTTCTCGCCGCAAACCACCATTGAACCAATGGCGCCATGCTTCCAGAAATGTACATCTGAACCGCAAATGCCAGTGGCACGGACATGGATCAAGCATTCCGATGGCCCCGGTTCAGGGACGTCGGCCTCAATGAGGTGCAGGTCATGTGCTGGGTTGGTTTGAATGGCAAAGTTCTTGGGCTTTCGCTGCAAAACCTCGGTGACTGTTGCAGATGACATTGTGACGATGGTGGTTTCTCAAAATAACCTGAACAGATGAGATTGATGAGTAAGTACTTTGTTGTCTGTTAAGAGTACAGCTTTGAGTTTTGCTCTTATATAAATATCAGTAGCTGACCAACGGCTATGGATTGTCTGACAAGAGAAAACGTGTTATTCTTATTCTACGAGCTTCTTCCCTCGGTGCTTCGCCCGCACGGCCAATCGCACAAAGCCCCGTCAGGACAATACACCGGGATATCTAACTCTACGGCGTTGCGAAAAAAGTCCGGCTAGGAGGCTGAAATGATCACATCACAAAAGTAGGGTCGGGTGGACGGCCGAGTGAATTTGTGGCTTTTTGCTAACCGAGTCTAGCTCGGTGGTTGAACCGAGCTGGATAGCCGCCACACATGGATATGGTTGCAACTAACAACAGGCTTAATGACAATTTCTCCACAATTCCCCGGACTCGTTGTAAACATGGAGAACCTGGGGAACTTGGAGAATAATAAGGAAGATAAGGTAGTATATATGGCCAAGGTAATCCTGACAATGGATTTCCAAAAGTCAAGCTCCAGACTTCCACCCAATACCTTACACCATTATTGTTCTATCTAAGCTTGAATCTGATTCATCATGTCTCATCACATTGAGCAAGCAAATCAGCAAGTCTCATGTATCCATTTACCTGATCGACTAACGTCTAACCTGTGAATAGAAGACAGGACGATGCTGTTGAGAGGAACAGAAAAGCAAGTGTGGTCCTCATGGCGCACAACGAGACTGGAGAGTGAGTCTCTTAGCCTAGTCCCCTCTTGTTGATCGATATTAACAGAGACAGAATCCGAAATCCTCTCATCGGTATTCCCAAGGAACGTCTTCTTAGCAATGTCGAAGCCTACGCACAGCAACATGACCTTAATGATGCACTGCCCTACCTTCGAAAGGGTGCTCTCGTCGCACAGCGTCCGGCCGAATTTGAATCGATCGAAGAATTGGATGGGGAAGATCTTGATGCCCTCCGAACCGAAAGGGATCATAGGTGGAATCATCCCAAGGCCCTCTACTTTACAATCCTTCTCAATTCCATCAGTGCAGCTATTCAAGGGTGGGATCAGACAGGCTCCAACGGAGCCAATTTGTCTTTCACTCAAGCTTTTGGCATCGCTGATCACGGTGAAGCTTGCGAGACAGCTGGGACTTGTGAGACGAATTCATGGATCATTGGTGCTATCAACGGTGCCCCATATATGTCAATTGCTCTCTTGTAAGCTGTGCTCACATCCTGGCAAACCTCGAAGGGTATTAACGTTGCTAGTGCTTGCTGGCTTTCTGACCCGTTGAACCATCTTATCGGCCGTCGCGGTACCATCTTCATCGGCGCCCTCTTCAGTCTCCTCGCTCCCATTGGCCAGGCGCTCTCTCAAAGCTGGGTTCAAATCCTGATTTGCCGAATTCTGCTCGGAATTGGAATGGGACTGAAGGAAGTCACCGTCCCTGTCTATTCTGCCGAGAACGCCCCGGCTGTCATTCGTGGTGCCCTGGTCATGTCGTGGCAGCTCTTCGTCGCTTTTGGAATCATGCTTGGCTTCTCTGCAAACCTCGTTGTGGTTCATACTGGAGCGATTGCTTGGAGGCTCCAACTTGGATCTGCCTTCATCCCTGCCGTTCCACTTCTTCTCGGTATCTTCTTTGCTCCTGAGTCACCAAGATGGTTGATCAAGAAAGGACGACATAACAAGGCATACAAGTCGCTCCTTCGTCTTCGCCACACACCTCTTCAGGCTGCACGAGACTTGTATTATATCCACTCACAACTACTTGCTGAGGATATGCTCGTCAAAGAAGAGGGCTTTGAGAAGGCGAACTTTTTTACCAGAGCCGTTGAACTCTTTACTGTTGCTCGCATTCGACGAGCTACCCAAGCCTCAGGAATCATTATGATTGCCCAGCAAATGTGCGGTAGTAAGTAGCCTTCCCCTCTCAAGGTTTAAGAGGATGGTGTCTAACCCGATCTCTTAGTCAACATCATTGCCTTTTACTCCTCAACTATTTTTACTCAAGCTGGGGCCAACAACATCACCGCACTTCTCGTGTCTTGGGGTTTTGGAATGGTAGAGTCATCTCTTTCCATGTAATTGATGAGTCCGAGCTAACCTGATGGTAGACCATGTTCATCTTTGCGTTCCCCGCCCTCAAGACAATCGATACCTGGGGACGACGCACCCTCCTCATCTCCACCTTCCCTTTTATGTTCCTTACTCTTCTCGGCACCGGCATGTCCTTCTACATTCCCTCCTCCTCTCCAGCTCAGCTTGGAATGATTGCCTTCTTCATCTTCGCCTTTGTCGCTTTCTACTCTCCAGGAGAAGGTCCTTGCGCCTTTGTTTATTCTGCTGAGGTCTTTCCTCTGTCCCACCGAGAGATTGGCATGTCTTGGGCTGTTGCAACCAACAACTTCTGGGCTGCTGTTCTTGGACTTACATTCCCACGCATGTTGCTGGCTTTGACGCCGGCCGGCAGTTTCGGCTTCTATGCTGGACTCAACATCATTGCGCTTGTGGCCATCTTCTTGTTCATGCCCGAGACTGCCAAGAGGAGCTTGGAGGAACTTGACTATGTTTTTGCTGTTCCTACCACAGTCCATGCGAAACATCAGCTCACTCAAGTTCTTCCATGGTGGTTCCAGCGACATGTCCTTCTGCGGAAGGGTCTGGTAGAACCACAGCTGTATCACTTTGACACTGCTGAAGCCTATCCTAGCGGAATGAGCCCTGTCCATGATTCAAATGAGAAGGAGTAGTGTAATATCTGATGAGGTTTTAAGGACAATGGGTACCACTATGTATTAGAAACTGACTGTTTCATGTTTTCAACCTACTTACTTTCTTCTTAAATGTTAAAGGTTTAAGAGAAAAACGTCATGTACGCCCATACATAGTTAGTAGCTTAGAATCATTTACACTATCTGTTGGTGTGCACCGGACAGTGATATCTACCTACCCACTCTGGCGTTATTAAAAAAGGCTTGGCAAAGTTCCGTGCAGCAACGTCCGAAAACTCGTATTAGCTCAGAAAATGTTGTCTAAACGAGCCGTTTCCTTGCCGGTTCATGGATACAGTCAAAGTATCTGAGTTTGGCAAATGGGTTTGACAGTTTGATAGACGACCTGGTGCAATAAAGGTCAAACACGACTACACAACGTTGGAGGTAGAGCCATAATCAATAAATTTCCACGAATAGAATTTTTAGTTGCAATTTTACCTTTGGGAGTGTTAACATCATGGGGAGATGGTCAAACTACCGGATTTTACGGAGAGCGACATCGCCAACTCCATCAGCAACAACCACACCACCAACGTCACAGCTACCAACATCTTGACGACTAACAAGTGAACAAATATGTGCTCATACCAGCCATCCGGTTGGTCACGATAAAGGAATGGTCAGACTGGCTTGTTGGGGTTTTACAGTTCTCGTTATCCAGTACCAGAGCTTTATTGCGGTTAAGCTTTTCCTCCCCAGAATTACACCAATACAGCATCACGACTCCGATGCTTCCATGACATCTTGCTTCTACCCCACCCTCACATAAGGTTTGGTCAGAGACATAAAGTCCCCTCTTTGCTCGCTTCCTTCCGGTTTCTTTCTCTTCCTTCCGCCGACATTTGTCTGCAGATTATCTTCTGTAAAGTGGCCGATCGCCGAGCCTTCCAACAGTATCCAATCATTAGTCTCTACTACACCAACACCACAGACTCTGAAAGCTTCCTGTGCTTTCAATCTGAACATGTAAGTAGACTTCCCGCCGTTCAACGTTTCCAACGTCCTTGAAAATCTAACATGATGCAGTCATCATGAGGTCTTCACTCAAGCTTCTCTTCGCCCTGGCTTTCACAGCCATCACCCCTCTCGTTACTGCCAGCAACTGCAGCTACAAAGGAAACGAGGCGGTCTGCGGTGATCTTGGAGTCATGAACGTCGCTCCCTCCGATATCCCAGAGGGCGTGCTGGCCTCCGAGGTCCGACTCTGCGCCGACCATCCCAATGGGGGCCGCGACCGTGAGCTCGATCCCAACAAGGGCGCTTCTCTCGCCCCTATTGAAGATGAGAAGAAGATTCAACCCTCTCCTAAAACCCTCTTCGAGAGAAAATGCAAGATCAGCTCTCCATACGGCTGCTCCCATGGTTTCTGCTGGAAGGTGTGTGGAGATTCCGGCCAGTGGTGTTGGGCTGCTGCTGCCAAAGGAGCTGGTCCCTGGAGGGGATGTCACAGTTGGATGAACTGCGGCGTGGATGATGAGAAGTACGCCTGCGGAAAGAATTGCAGGAAACACCCAGGAGATTGCGGCTGTACCTGCTAGACGTGACACACGGTACTTAATGAGGTGGCCAACGAATGTATGAGGAGGGTATGATAGCCACAATTTTGGAAGTTAAAATGTTCTTGTGTAATTAGACCTCTAGGCGAAAAGACTACTTGTTAAGCTTTTAAAAATGAACCGTTCCCATGATGTCAAAGTAAACATCACAAGGTTAGTGGGGTACTCTTATCTTTCTTATCGGTACCTCAGCGAGATCAAGGATGCGAGGCTGTAGCCGCCCGAAATCCAAAATAGACAAACGCGGGGATGGAAGCCAATCCACGGAATTAATAAAGCGCTGGGGCTACCCTATACTCTTGACATGTTGTCATGGCTGAGCTTTATTAGTTACAATACGTTAAGCATGAACCCAATGGCTGGTCATGACACTCGATACCCCGAAGACAAGCACTTCTACAAATCGATCTACAATTGCCAGATATCGGACCAACATCTGCCGTTATTATTGAATCATATTTACTTCGCAAACGTAGTTGACTCTGACCACTGAAGCACATCCTCACCAAACTCCTCCCGCTTCTCAAGCAGTGCCCAGTGCCCTCCTTGTCTAACAACAGACTTAATATTTGGCAGGTATCCATCGTCAATCGAGTCCTGAAGTGCAGTAGGACGGCACACAAAGTCATGCTCTCCGCCCCAGAACAACGCCGGAACATTAACAGTCTTGGCATCCTCAGAAATATTCGTATCTGATATGCTTTGAACATTAGCCACGAAGGCTTTGTACCAGCAGCTTGGTGCATCAAATCCACCCTTCTTGTTATATCTGTCCATGAAGTCTGCCCTATGCTCGGGAGTAGTAAATGGTAGGGTCGGTTGCGTGTGACCTTCGCTAACGAAGTTGGCATGCCGCCCGGGCTCACCCAGTTGTCGAGCCACGTATAAGGATCGCCGAACGCGACGCTGTGTACTGACTCGACGTTCTTGGTCATGATAGCTGCTGAGTCCTCGGCGGTAAAGAAGTGCCAGTATTCGTAGATGCCATGGCCATATTTCTCCTTCGACGTCTTGTTCGTCGCTTCAAGGTCGAACTTTCCCCCTGGGGCGATGTACGCGACGTTAATCATGACAAGACCAATGACACGATCCGGATAAAAGTTGTACAAGCGCTGACACATAGCACTACCCCAGTCGTGGCCAAGGGAATAACCTTGTCCACCTTCTCAGCATCGAGGATTTCGACGGCGTCAGCTGCCATGTGCTGCCATGCATACGCCTCCAGTTCGGTTGGTTTAGAAGTGCCAGCATATCCCAGACAATCCAGTGCAACGACGCCATACCCATTTGGTACAAGATAATTGTTTATCAATCCGTCCCACAGTTTCGCTGAGTCAGGCCAACCATGGAAGAGAATAATCGTCGGCTTTTCGGCCTTGGAGGGGGAGACATAGTAAGTGTACGTGAAACCCTGGGAAACTTCCAGGGCCTTTTTCGTAAGGCTCGAGAGAGTCATAGTGTAGTAATGTTTGGTTGGAAAAGGGTGAGTTACTGTTCTGGAATTTTGGATTATATATCACGCAAGTCGCGCGGCATTGTTCGTTCAGTTTGTGGCTCTTGGCCGTCGATGTAACTATGATCGGTGGATCATATGGTTCATTGCTACCTCTTCTGCCAAGTTCCGTCCATGTACCCGTTGCAGGGTTGTTTGTGGCACTTTGATGCATGGGGTAGGATAGCTAGCATAGCTACGATAGCATTCCTAACTATATAGAAAGGAAGTGTCTGTACTTTTAAAGTAATTTAGAGTTCTTTACATTAGTGATGTCTTAACCTTGGGTACTAACAGAAAGATTCTTATTAAAATAGCTCGCTATAGGTATTCAGGTCCTTTAGCTAGGCCTTTTACAAAGTAACTATATTTAAAGAGGATAATAAAGACAGTTTATATCTAGCTTCTAGCATATGCTGGGTGCCTTCTCTACAGCAAACTATCTATTTTCTACTTTCATCCCGTCCCTTAATCGTTGTAAGGTATAGGCTTCCAGTTGTAGAGTTGACGTTCGTAGGGGATGCCAAGTACAAGACGTCAGTTCCATCATTCCTCATCAATGCTTGGAGACGCTGCACTTTCTTACCGACTACAGGCTCAAGAGCTGTATCGGTCCAGCCGGCACCGCCAACATTCTCAAGCACGTATGCACTGGCCGAAGAGCGGCAGTAATAAATACGCGCACTCGTACCATCATGCGTGATACCTAGTGCAGCACTTGTCTCACTGTCTTGGTAAAGGATTTCCCGTTTCCAAGGATTCTGGGTTCCATATGTAGCAGTGGCACGACGAATCTGCCATACACCCGCGTTGGAAGTCTTGAAGCGATATGCATGCTGGATGTGAACAGATCCATCAGGCCGCTCATAGAGTGCCATCTTCGCACTCTGGAAGGCAGGACCTGGCGAGGCATTGATATCACCACTGTACGTCTCACCTGACGTCAACGGCTGATAAACAATATCGGCGCTGTTCTGGGTAATGGGAACAGAAACTATGGCACCCGAAGCTGAGGCGAAGGCTTTTGTCGATGGGTTGTAGCGTACGTAGCTTCCCTGATGTCGAACAGCAGATGCAGGGTACTTGCTCCATTCCCACTGAAGATGGACATCACCATCCGACGAGAAAGCGATGTCGTCTGGGTATACTGAGTATCCTTTGTTGTATGCCCAGATAGCAACACGTGACCAAGAACCATCACTGGTTGTGTACTTGTAAAAGTAACCACCTTTTGCGTTATTGTCGTTGGGTGCTTGTCCACGAATTATCAACCATAAATTACCATCAGCGTCACGCTTGATGACAGGATACGTGAACTTGACGGTTTGATCCGGCATTTCAGAGCTGGCATCGACCAGGGTACTGCTGTATGGCGTGACGGACCGAAAGTACTGCCACGGTTCATTGTGCATACTGGTGAAGATATGGACGTAACCGTTACCGTCTACAGCGATACTCGGAGTCTTGACGCAGTCGCGGGAGATGGTGCCATCAGAAATGGAGCGACGGGCTACCATCACGTTGTTGTTGGCTATGCTTCCACCAGGAGGGTTCTGTAGGTAGGCAAGCCAATCATAACCGCCATATTCATCCAAGGGATTCCACCATCCAGCCTGGCTGTTAACATCGACGGCAGTTGATATGGTAGCGAGGCCACCAGGTGTAACCGTAGCATGTACTCTCGAAAGCGCAGTAAGATAGATAAGGAGCTTAAAATTCGCCATGTTGATAAACCGGATGGAGCACTGCAGAATCGTCCAGAACGACGGATTTGTGCGAGTTTTTATGCATAATCCTCTTCCTTTTCCTCCGCATAGTTGAGCCAAATGATCAATGGGATCTGTGCTCGGGATAATTCCGTTCTGGAGTTCCCCAGTCTCCCCGCATTCACGATCGTCCTTCTAGACAGGGGTTGGGATTCTGGTGGGGATACTTTGCGGAGGAACCGCCGCGCGAGGTTGAGGCTGTCGAGGTACGCCTAGGCGATTGGAATGTACAGGGGTCGACGGCTGATAATCCCTTTTCGATTAGTCTTAGTATAGCTGTCGGAAGGGCCGCGCTCTGAGCCGGACATCGGGGGTTCCGTCTACCGGCTGATATTACTCGGGAAATTATGCAGGTGTGAATACACGAATGACTGACAATCCTCACTGATGCAAGTAGAAACCGCCACTTCTATGAGCTTTTTCTGCATCCTAGAAGGTTGGAGATCACTCGATCAGCACAAGGTAGCGTTGGAATGTGCATCATGACTAATAGCATTGTACCTGCTTCCTCAAGAAATAGCAAATTAGGATCGCTTAGCGTAAGAAAGGGAATAACATGTCCCATCAATGTCGATCTAGACAGACTCTTGGATTCTTCGTCTCTGATACCCCAGTCCTTCGTCATGCCTTTCTACTACCTATCGCCGCTGCGCGCTATTGGTGGACTTGTTCATATGACCGGACGAGCTCGAGGTTCAGTCGCCTGTCTGTCCCAATAACCTCGCACACTAGCCTGAGGGCGGACTAAGGATAGGACCTTGTTGAGGATGATTGCTCTTGTGATGGTTGCGGTGGAGGGCCGGAATTTAACTTGTCGATTTCCAGGCCTGGTATATGTATTCTTACTCGCCTCAGCCGTCCTCTTTGGGTTAGCAAATCGTTCGAGAGGTGGATCTCTTGATCGAATCGTAGCCCCCATAGTGGCTCGTCCAACAGGCGCGACCCGTGGGGCCGTGGAGCGGCCGTGAATGTCTCTGTATACGATGCGAAGAGAGTATAGAGTGCCTCATCATCTCCAACGCCATAGTATCGGCTGATAGTCGTCCCTGTGCTATCAGATGGAGACGGTCCTAAACTCTCAGATTGGTCCTGCCACTGTGGTTTTGGAGGACGGAGTTGATAGCTTCGTTGTTGTTGGTTTTTCAAAGAGCTAGATGGATACTCAGGCTGGGATAGGACGGCCTGGATTACGATAGGATGTGTTGCATAGATAAGTCCCGATCTGCGATGCAGATGCTTTGAAGATGAAACTGCTGGCGATACCTGATATAGGCTGTGCTCGAGGGGTTGGTCTCAACAGCTGTCCAACACAGAACACCTCTAGCCCTGTGTCCTAACAGATACCGTGTCTTCGCGAAAGATCATTCCAAGTTGGTTCTACATGTCAGACACGCGTGCTCACATAACAATGGAGTAGATGATCACAAGATGGAGAAGTGCATATCGAGTGTTGAAAACCGCGAATGATAGATCTTGGATCATAATCATGTCTATAACTCATCTATAGATGTGTTATGTCCTTCTTACTATACGGTTTACTATCGTGTTTAATGACTCCCCTCAGTACTGTTGGTTCCGGTATGATGAGGAAAGTGGTCGAGATCCCCTTGAAAGTTGAGGATGCTATTGTTCAGGGACTCGTCAGGTCTAATGCCACCGTTGAAGTTTGGGATGGCTAGATTTTCCATGTCCAACATCGGAGCGGAGAAATACGCCCAGAGATCTAACTCATCGGTACCGGTCGTGATATCAGATAGATTAAGTAGTGGCCAGAGTGTCTCTTCTGCCTCCCAGTTCGAGGTATCACCAACAGCTTGTGATCCAAGAGCTGTCTCTTGTTGTAGATTGGTGTCAGAGTCGGTCCAGTTCCACCCTGAAGGTCCTGCTGGAAGGTCCTGCGTGTTGGTCACATCCTGACCTCGATATTCGGGATTCCTGTTGTTGATGTTATTGCACAACTGAAAGGTACTTGTGTCTGAATAAGGTAACCTCGAGTCGCGATGGCCTCCAGCCGGACTTTGATCTTGCTGCGATAAATTTCGAAGTCTTTGTACGATCGAGTGCCTTTGGCTACGTCTTGTTTCTTTCCTGCTTTGCGACGGCCGTAGCTGAAGGGAGCCTGTAGACCTTTCAGGTTCCTTCTCCACCAGGTCAACGGTAGCATCGGCCAATTTAGACAGTACTTCACGAGCTCGACCGATTCGTTCCCAACGAGCTCCAAGTCTCTCCAATATCAGCTTCCACTGAAACAGGCTACTCTTGAGCGACACCCAATCCTCTTGGGCCTTGTTCCTCGCTTCTGCATTCTTCCATATAATGAGTATCATAGTAATACCACTCATGAATTGGAAGTGAAGATCAATCCAAGTAAAGTCCGCGAGGCCTTCACTGATGCGGAGGAATGATAGTTGGATGAGCTCTTTCGCCGCCACGTAGCAAGACAATGTCTCGGATGGACTGAGGCTTGGTCGTAACGAAGACGGCCGGTACAGAATGAGCAAAGCTGTTCTATGCCAGTAGCTCCACCAATTGACGTCGCAGCCACAAGGATCAGCAAGCGTTTGGGCAACACTATTCCAATCTCTGAGATCTTCCGCCATTTTTATCGTCCATTGAGATAGCACAAGTTCTGAATCTTCTGTACGGTGTCTATCGATGGCCCCTCGTGTGCCATGAAGCCTATGAACTATCACGTTTTGCAGTCGCTGCAGCTCAAGCCAATGTAATGTCTGTCGGCGGTTCGTAGACGTCAGCGAGCAGCCAGGTAAGTCAACATCGGCTGACAAATTATCAAAGGTGAAAGGACGACCCAATAGGACATTGAAGGTTCTGTCAAAACTACACGCAATCCAGAAGAGTCGTCGCTTAATATCTGCTTCTTCCTCTTTGCGCGTGTCGGTCGCACCCACTGAAGAAGACATGTCGATAGTCCTTTCTGAATGGTATCCCAAATCAATGCACATCCTCATGCATAAGCCCGATATATACCAGACGGGCGCAGAAGAAGAGTCCACTATTGAAAGTAACAAAAGTAGCAGTAGACATTGGAGAGATTGCACGTTCTTTGCTTGCATGATGTGGCTTACATCAACCATGGCATTGGCGGTGAGACCCCTCGACAATGCATGGCTTTCGTCATGGTCCCCAGCCATAGACATTAGGGGGATTGCAAGAACCATGTTAATCATAAAACGCACTCGCACGTCGACGGGTGACAAATCAGAAATGTTACTCGAGCCTTGATGATTATCGTAGAATTGTGACATGGTCTCCTCGAATTGTTCCTGGTTCAGAATTGGATACTGAACTTGATAACAGCTAAAAAAGGTGTCTTTGAGATTATTTGCCAGTTCTTGTGGGGGCAAAGCAGCCCTTGAATTATGCTTAAGTGGCTGTGGAACATTGGGTCGCGCTTCTGCGGAGTCTGATGGTGTTTCAAGATTCGAGTAATCCTGCTGAGCACACTCGAGGGCTGATCGAACCAAGTGGATTCCTGGGCGATGTTAGCAATGTCTATCAATAAGATAGATGTTACTCTACCACTTGAAGACCCGATAAAGGTAGATTGTCCCTCACCACTCCCAGTGGTGAAAGTCTGTGTGACTTCATCGCTAGATGTCAGATTCGAAGTGGCTGGAGATACTTCAATCGATGCATTCTCGGCATCATGTATCTGTGTCTCCAACTCCATGAGCTGTCTCTCAAGCTCATGGATGAAACTCCTTGGGTGGACTCTACCTGACCGCCCGTCTGTATACTCGCAGATCGACCCTGAATTTTGACATGGTTGGCATGCTGGAATCTCTACCCTGTTGTTAGCCAAAGAGGATTGCAAAGCATGGAGACCTGATGCATACCCGTATCGCAACGCGCTTTTCGTTTTCTACAGCGGTTACAAGCATTTATTGTCTGCAGGGAACACCACAGTCAGACGTGTGACGTTGAGGATCAGGTCATGGGCGTACAAAACATTGTAAATCCATGTCTCGAACTTTTCAGTAGTGGGTTGATATACTCCTTTTTCCGTCTCTCAGAGCATTGCGGATAGTAGCTGGGTATGGATATTTTCTATTGGTGAACGTTGTCACAAAGGCTGTGGTGTTTGTTGTTTACAGTTGCATCAGTTTGATGAGGTCTACACAAGTGCGGAGACAGTAATTATGGAACTCATTCCGCGCTCTCGCCTGCTAAGCCTATTAAGGTGTGGCTCCTGAAGCCTTCCCCGCATCGGCTAACCCAAAATATCTTCCTTCGGCAAAGCTAAGTCGTCAGTGATCCCTGCAGTTTGATTTGTGTTCTGGCGTGCAATAGGGTAGCAAAAGGCATGTTGCGAACAACTACTCAGAATCAATGCAAGTAAACTATTTTTCCCAAGATGGGTTTTCCTTAGATAATATTCACAATAAAGACTTCCTACCAGGGACTTGATAGAAACTTGACTTGTTAATTTGCACTACTTTGGCTGACATAATCCACTGGTTTTGAGTCTAACTTCGAATTGTTCTTCACACGACCCTTTACGGAACATTATTGACCATCTTACAATTTTCAAACAATGCAAATGGCTAGTGAAAAGATAACATAATGGATCGCCAGTAAAGCCTATTTGGACTCTCGATAAATCAGAGATCAATCGTTTCATTCCTCGAGATAGTCAAATGCTGATCAGACCTAGCCCCACTCAAACGCCCTTCGCGCGTGCCTCGACGCGTTCTTCTTCCCCACCAAGCATCTGTTTTGGCGTGGCAACTTCCTCCGAGTGAACATTAAGCGAGCCAAAATGCGAATCGAGCTCTTCCAAAGTCTTGTTCTTTGTCTCAGGGTAGCATGAATAGACAAGGATCGCAGAGAAGACGTTGAAGGACATGAAGATGAAATAAACCTTTGGACCAATGCGAGATACAGCAACTGGCCAGACTTGACCTACGATGATGGAGCCTAGAGATGCACCGGAGGAGGAAATGCCTAGACCTTTGGAACGACAGTTTGCTGGGAAGATCTCAGATGCGTAGATCCATGCGCAGGGGCCGAAACCCATGCTGTCTGTTGGAGAAACTCATCAGTATGTGTTTGTGGGAGAGAATGAATCAAAAGCTTACATCCGACCGTAAAGAAGAAGATAAAAAAGATGTTGACATAGTTGGCGTGTGAGTTTGTCTGGCCGGGATAGGCGAGTTGCAGAGCGCCGTTGATCTGCCGGGCCATCTTGTCAGTAATCAATCGCCTAACGGAAATCTCACAACTTACCATCAGACAAAAAGCCATGATTATGGCACCCACCCCGAGTGAGTGCCTTCTACCAAGCTTGTCAATGAAGAACATGGCAGCAACAGTGCAGGCCACTTGAACAGTCCCGTCGATGCCAGAGGCAAGCAGACTCAACTCTTCCGAGGTACCAGCAGCAATAAAGTTTGTGGGGAGGTAGTATCTAATGCCAGCAGCGCCACTCATTTGCTGAAGAAATGCGAGTGACCACGCGCGCCAGAGACGCGACCATAGTGGCTTCTGCTGGATGAAAACTCGCGCAGACGTGATGGAGTTTTCTTGGTGCCAGAGGATATTGGCTCGAATCTCGTCAAGCTCGGGCTGGACTTGACTCGGGGAAAGACCGCGTAGTTTCGAAAGTGCTCGGCTTGCGGCTTCAATCTGGTCTGATTCAACTAGCCATCGAGGACTGACAAGCAATTAGATGAGACGAGAATTGGACACTGTATTTATACGGGCGCAAGACATACCTCTCGGGGATAAAAGGAACACCTGTCAAGAAGAGAACAGCGGGAACGAATTGCATGGCATTGGATAGACGCCACTCCAGATCAATACCATTGCCAGTATTCCAGAAGGAGTATCCATAGCCAACCCAGAAAGCAATCGATATACTAAGATAATTAGAATCTGAGGATGATCGCATTTAAAATTCAGTCTTGACTTACCCAGACACAATACCAACCTGGTTTGCAGCAACGTAGAGTCCTCGGTTCTTAGCAGGTGAAATTTCACTCAGGTAGAGGGGGACAGATGTAGATACCACACCAGTACCAAGACCTGCAACGATTCGCCCAATCACCATCATAGCAAGGTGAACTGAACCGGTTTGTATGGCAGCACCTACACAGAGGAGACACACGCCTCCAAAGCCTGCCCAGCGGCGACCATAGCGATTATTCAAGGGACCTGCGAAGAATGCGAAGCCAACAAATTGGCCTGCGTAAAAGATGGAAGTGATGAGGCCCTTGTCGCTCGAGGATGGATTATCGAGAGCTTTGTTGAAGCCAGGTGATACATAGATAGTACTCAGGATGCCGATATCATAACTGATGCCTTGTCAGTAATGTGGCGAGCAGTATATCTGTAGGATGATATGATTCTTACCCCCAAAAGATTGATCCCATAGAGATGACGACGATGCTGAGGAACAGCCAAGCGCTCATCTTAGGCTGTGGTGCGTCCACAACTGTAGCCATTGTAATAAGAGGTATTCAAATGATCCAATAGATGATCCGATAGAATGACTAAATGATCGAGCTTGAAGATGCTCCCCGCAAAATATCTGGGGAAGGTATCATTTTTAACCTTATCAATATGGTTGGAATCTGGGGAAGCGCGGAGATGGCGTTTTGGCCGAGGGCATCGACTAGGTTGCTGGAAAGATTCCGCGGTGTGGGTATTCCATAGCATGACAGTCGGAACCTCCGCCACCCACTATGGCCCCTCACGGCGGTTCCGTCTCGCGCGGCTGGACGGCCGGATGAATACCATGGCTTTTGATGGTTCGACTTATTTAGCATGGTAAAGATTCCCTGCAAACGACTCATTGATTGCTTGACTATTTGAGGCTCGATCCCAAATCTCTGGCAGCTGATATCCATAGAGCGAATTAAATGGACACATAATTCGTTGCTGAGCTAAAAATGAGTTTCGATAGGGCCAAAATCGACACCAACGGCGCCCACTCAACGCCTGACATGCTCAAGCATGTGTCTTCCACCCGTTTAACGCCAAACCTCAGTATTCATACCTTTGCTGTCCAAGCCAATCAACACTTCAACCGGAGCTTCCGTCCTGGTCAACACTTGACCGTTCAATTCCCTCGAGATCTTGATCCTGTGTCGGGACCTCAAAACCTGTCGGAAGACGACAGACGTCTTTTCTTTACTCCATACCATGTTGAATACGCAGATAATGGCGTCATCAAAACTATTTCGCTTATGGCTCGAAATGGACGTGTCACGGGTCTGCTTGGACTTCCACGTCCACGCGATCCGTTGGTTGCGATAATTGTCCAAGCTGGTGGTGGATTCCCACCCCCCGTACTTGACAGTGCACAAAGGCGGATCTGTATCGCTGGAGGGACTGGCATCGCCCCGTTCATTGCCATGGCGGCGGAAACGAACCGCAAGAGCAGTGCAGAGGACTGGGAGAAGAAGCCAGTTCTGATGTGCAGTATTCGGGCTAATGATTTCGGCGCTGTCGAATATTTGCTAACCCATCAACTGTTACGCCCGAGAGATTGGAGTATGGTACGAATCTTTATAACTAATGGAGAAGAAGGTGATGGGATGGTAGATGGTAAATCATCTCAATGGTGGCACGAACGATTAAAATGTCTGTCGCAGAATTTAGACGGAAACAGTGGCTTCTGCCTCCGAAGAATGGAACTACGAGACATTGAACATGTTGTCAACAGGACAGACGACCCGGTGCTATTCTGTGGGAGCAAACAATTGGAGTGGCAAGTAAAGATGTGGCTACTTAGGAGAGGAAATGTTCACTGCACAGAGAGATAGCCTGAATCATTCAAATCTAGAACAATATGTCATAAGCCTATTCATATACGCGCACCTCAAATATACCACCAAGAACTTTCTCGCCTCCATTCAGCTCGAGTATCTCTACTCCAAGATCTGTCAACTTTTTGGGCGAGTCAAGGACCACTTCACGTCGCGACATGTGGTTCTCATCTCCAATGTATAGTTCTTCTTCGCCTTGGGAAAGGTCCAGTAGGCGCCATTTCTTTACGCAAAATGGAATAGCTCTCTCCGGATGGCCTCTCAAGACAGACTCGAGGGCGTGATCGTAGTCTGTGTCGAAGCAAACAACTACTCTGCTTACTTCAACTGGGCTAGGCCAAGCGATGTTGAGGATCTTTCTACCAGACCTGTTCGAGCAGGGAACCCAGCAATTGGTTCTCTTGGTCGGGCGGGGAACTCCATTGCGAATATTCTCAACACCCCATGCCTTGAGGGGTGGTTCTACGCTCAAGGCAAGGTTATGGCCCATAGGCCTTCTGACAGGCGTCCATCGCTCGAATTCATCCACGCCAACGTTACTAGGCGGACTCTGTGTGCACTCATGCTCGACCGTCATGAGGGCTGAAACACGAGTCTTGCTTGTACAGAGCGCAACAGCATCGTTCTGGATAAAGGCAAGAAAGACATATTGAGTCTGAGGATTCTCGATCCCGAAGTCAATGACAAGGTCGTTTGCACCTGGGTCAAGTGAGAACGTTTTCTCGGCCAAGATAACCTCTGGCGTATAATTGTAAGGCTTCTGAGAACCTCGGAGCTGAACGATCAGCTTGGTAGCTTCAACTGATATGGCAGTAATGGAGAATTTGGGGACTGGTCCTTGCGATATGGGTAGCATCTGTGCAAGACTTCTGACCAAGACTTTGGGCGGCCCATCGGCTGGGAGCTGCGAGAGTTCAAAAGCAGGCGAGCCGTCGATCTTTGAAGCTGAACGGACAAGATCTTTCGCATCTTGAAGCTTATACCCTGGAATGAACTGCCCAGAGCGCATGAGCTCAAGTTGGAAGTTTTTCATTTCGGCTTTCTGGAGTAGTTGAAGAGGATCGATGGCTTTCTCCTTGCACAGCGAGGCTGCAACTCCCAAAGCGTTGGCGTTGGCTCCACACGTCGCCATGACCCTTGTGGATGCGAAAGCAACGTGAGATGCCGAGATGATACGACCTCCGTACATAAGATTTGGTATCTCGGTACAAACCATGGAGGAAAAGGGTATCTGGTAGACACCTGGAAATATGTCAGTTGCATTCAACCTCTCGGGTTTGAATTAAGTTTACCTTTCGAGTGCCACTGGGTGCAGCCATCCACTTCAGAGAAGACACCGTCCGCAGGGTGTAAGTCAAGTGACCAACCACCAAAAGAGACAGCGTCAGAATGGAACCTCTGCTCTACGATATCCTGCTGGACCATCATGGTGGGACCCACTGTAGAGGTCAGCTTTGTACCGGTAAATCTAGTAATGAATACTGACCAAATCTTCTACTTTCTCTCTTGCCCGGGATCGTGCCGACCCATTCAAGTGTCAAGTTTTCCGCTTCCGGGAAGCGTCCAGAATTCTTGAAATAGTCCCAAACACCATAAACAACCTTCCATAGCTCCCATTTGATCTCCTCGGTATCGTGAATGGTATCAAGTCTGCCACCATATTCGATCCACCAAAGATTGCAACCCATCTCCTTGGTACTGAAACTTTTGAACCGTGGGATCTCTGCCTCGACATCTTTGAGAGCATAGGATGGAGCGACGAACTTGACGGGCTTTCCGACATCTTTGGTGTAAAAGTAAATAGAGTGACCTAGGAGGTGACCATACTCTGAAGACGGTGCAAAGAGTTCTCCAAACTCGTCACGTTTCTCAGCACCAATTCTGAACGGAGCACCGGCCAGGAAAGAGAGTGTGCCGTCGCCTGTACAGTCGATGAATTGATCAGCTCGAATGTTGAACTTGAGCGACGTTTGAGAACTGAACGCGCTGATTGAGCCTATTCGATCCCCGTTCTTATCACACCCAACCAATGCGGTGTTCAAGAATAGCATGATGTTGGGCTCAAGCCTGACCTTTTCCAAAAGGATTGTGTCCAGAATCAGAGGATTACCCTCAGGATTTCTATATAAATTCTCCAAGAGAATCTCGTCAACAAGACCCCCTTCTCTGGCATAGCGGTTGTTATTGAACATGTGCGAAGTCGCTCCGAGAATCCAAAGCCGAACTTCGCTGGATGCGTTGCCTCCTAGGACAGGACGATCTTGGATTAAGATGACTTTGACATTGTTCCTTGCCGCGGCGATTGCAGCGATGGTACCAGCGAAGCCGCCACCGCAAACGCAAAGATCTGCATCCAAGATGCGCACTTGGAGGTCACGACTTGAAGCTGCTGGCTCGCGGCGAAGAACAGGGTCGTGAGAAATTCTTGCAGGGGCCATAGTTGGTTATGGTGATAACGATTGTTGTTCAAGTCGCAAACAAAAGACGAAACTTAGAATTTAGTTTATAATCATATGATTCTTCAAAGAAGCTTGATATTTTAAAGCTGTTAATGATGCCTCGACGTTACTCAATCACATGATATAATTGTCGATAGCTGGTATACTTTGCACAGGCGGAACCGCCGTTGTACAATTAAGCGCAAGCATCAACTCTTGCTCTTTAGGGTGGGATCGGCAATCGATATCCCGAATCCCAGACGGACAGGATCAGTCATTGCCTAAATTAGAACGACCCACAGACTTAGACTAAGCCGAGAGCCGTCGGCGGTTCCGTCGATCGCTTAATTTCCCCGCAGCGCAGACGACGCTATTGTGGAACTTGTTTTGAAGAATTGAAGCTGTTGGGACATGAATATTGTCTAACCCAGTGACTTGCACCATGTCATGTCGGAATGGCTCAGCCTACATTCGAAAACGGACAGGGTCCTTTAAGAAACGTATCATTGAGAGTATCTCAAGTATTCTCGGCATGTAGCTTTTGTAAAAGCCGAAAGAGCAAGGTATGTACGACTGCGTCTGTCCATCTTTTATTGTCTATAAACTCAAACACTTACAGTGTGATGGAGCTACTCCAGCTTGCGGTCGCTGCGTTCGATCTGGCCGTCAAGATACTTGCTCCCTACAGAATGAAACGTCAAGTCGCGGCAGAGATTATCCTACAGTCCTCCAACAAAAGATAGCCGATGCTCAGCGGCGACTTGCTCAAGCACAGACCGGACATAGTGTCTCCCAGTCCCCATCATCAAATGTTCAATTGCCGAGATATCAACAGCCACCGAAAGCACAAGAGAGCTCAATGATCGATTCTTTAGTTAATGACATAGAAGCTCTACCGATAATTCCATCCTCGTACACGTCAGCTACAGGAGGCCCGACACTTTCAACACTTGTTTTGGCAACCGCAGGCACTGACCAGATCTCATCATCAACCATCCATCAGGCCCAGCAAGGTGGAACAACGCCTTGGCTGCCTGAAGAATCTACTGCTTTACGCCTTGCAAAACATTACTTGGACAACGTATATCCGCGTCTCCCCTTCTTCTCCATCCAGGGATTTTGGGTGCAATTTCAACACGTCTTCTCCGGTGCGTCAGCTTCTGTACAAGACGTGGACTCTCAACGTGCGCCGGACCCCATAAGTATACTATCACCGAGCGTACAAGACTTTGACCGTTCGTCCATCAGCCATGGTTATAGCTATTTCACAGTCCTGCTAGTACTGGCAATATCAACTTCCAGCCTCTCGCGTAGTGCAGATAGCGTTATATCAGCACAAGCAGAAAGACTGTTCCGAAGTGCATTGGGGTTCCGGGAGTCTGCCATCATACCAGGCAACATTATCGGGGTACAGTCCATCTTATTCTTGATACAATTTGCGACTTTGAATCCCTCTCTGCTCGACGCATGGTATCTGATCGGCGTTGGTATGCGAATGTGCGTAGACCTTGGACTGCACCAGGATCCCCAACCTCCACATTTGTTCGAAGAGAGTTTGCTGGAAACGCGACGTCGTCTGTGGTGGAGCGTTTATGCGTTCGATCGGTCGATGAGTCTAGGATGTGGACGCCCTACAGAGATATCTGATTCGGCTATCAATGTGTCCCTTCCAACGTTCAGAATCGGAATCTCGGCGACGCCTGTTGAGATTCACGGGTATTTACAGCGATATCGCGCCCTGCAGATCCAATCCGAGATTTATAATCGTCTGAATGAGACCACAGACGCGAATGGGGATGTGGCACAAGAGATATTCATTCAACTCTCCCTTGAGTTAACAGAGTGGAAAGAAGCAAGCTATCAATTACCGACAAGGACTCTTCTGGAAAGCGAATGGCTGATGGGCCGCATGCTTCTGCTGAGACCTTGCAGATTACTTCCCAACCGAACAATGAGCGAACTCATCGAGCTATGGCATTCTGCAGTCGGGTTCATCGGACTCTATCGCCGCTTGGTGGAAACAAATTCCATATTCTACGTTCAGGTCGCTTGTGAAAAGGTGTATTGGACCGGTCTCATGGCTCTGTACAGTTTCTGGAGTCTTCACACGGGACCAGATGGGAGCAGTGCTGACTTGCGTACACTAGACATCTGGATTATGGTAAGGGATACTATGTTCATTCTCCGGAGTCTGAGCGAGCGGTGGGAGCAGGGAAGGCTACTCTGCTCACGCTTTGACTCCCTGACAACACATATCATGGAGATCGTAGGCACAAATGAAGACGTTAATATAAGATCTGAGATACCTTCAGTGTTACAAAGTTTAGACCAGTACACAAGTCTTACCACAATATGGGCTTCTTGTGCACGAGAGGACGGCGCGATGAGCGACACATGCCAGGGAACAGACACACTGCGAAAGTTGATAGTAAACATGATATAGAAATAGATGGGAGAATTCTTAATGAATCCCGCTTTCCGCAGGAGTCAGACTTAAGTTGAAGTAGAGTGAATTATATCTCGCAACTGTGCTGTCTGGTCGCGATAACATATTTTGAAAGTAATTGCTCTAATCAGCTTGACGAAACAACACCATCGCCCATCTTTTCTATCTGCGAAGCTAGATCGGGACCAACTCCTGAGCTGCTATGCATATGTACAACTACTGGGCACGGTGTTTTATCTCCAATGCCACTTCAATCTCGTTCTTTACTTCCCCACAATCTACGATATGCCATCGAATGTGACATTCACCAGATTTATCGCCCCATGCCCAATGACTTTCCATTAGCCTTAGGAGGTATTCTGTTCGTACAATATATAGCTCTTGGCAGTCGATGTGGCTATAATCAGTGGATCATATGGGTCAGTACCACTTCATCTGTGATGGGCCGTCTATTTATGCGTTGCAGGGTTGTCTGTAGCGCTCTGATCGATCTGGTTGGATATTGAACACGCCTTTTGTAATTGTTCAGAGCTTCTATCTACACTTATTTCTAAAAGCCTTCCACAGTTTTATAGACATCTAGCAGTAACCTTTCCTTGCCATGCTTAGAAAAGCTTCTTACATCGCACTCACCCTGGGAATACTGAAGTTCCAAGTCCTCACTCTTTGTCGTGGCTAGCTCTAATGCGATATATAGCCGTTCCGGATGGTTGAATGCTCTCTGTGTGATGCAACGGTTTCATCACCAGGTTCATGGCATACCAATCAGATTTAGCTCCTTTCGTAGCAAGGGGTTGCGAAATCAGCAGACATGGTCCCCATACAACTTTCGAATTTAGCCCGACACAGTTTGCGGCAATAAACTATCAGAGCCCAAGAAGACCAAATCTCGCCTTAGACCACCGAGTACAAAAATAGACTTATTGGTATGCTCATAGGCTCAATCGGATCATCTATTACAAACATTTCTCACATGTTAGGTAGTTATATTAAATCTGTAATAAACTCATTGTTTCCCAGCCACTCCTCCAACTCTGCGCTATTCGCAATCCACATCATCGGGTTCATCACTCGCAGATCACCATTCAACTGATCTGGACCAGTTCCTCTACCATCGCCGTCAACACCCCCATTGCTGCGATCATGCTGAACAAAGAAAGGATCTTGTCTGCCAGGGATGGCACCACTGGCGGAGGAGAATCCCAGCGCGTCTAAATAGCCATCTATCTTTGAGCAGTCCTGAAACGCGTCCGCTGTCGATGTTGAACAGCGGAACTTCACGTAACCCACAGCAATTCTGCAGAGAACTTCGAATAGGCGTTGTATCTTAGCGGCGGGCTCAGAAACTGAAGACGCAGACTGGATGGAAGTAACAAAGGCTTGGAGGCGGTTCAGATCCGCTTCATCCTGTGTTTCGATAACATGACAGAATATGACAATGAAAGGAATAAAGGGAGCGAATAAAAGTGTCCTGAGTCTGTTAGCGCTGAGCCAGACCAAGAAGGATAAAGATAGGTTCCGTTGTTTACCAGTGTATGTAAGTCGCAAAGTAGGGTGTTGCGCTCCTGTGCATGTGTTCTACGCATTCTTCATGTTTCTCTAAAGTGGCTCTTGCGGTGGCAACACAGTTGTAGCTGAAGGTCGTGGTAGAGCCTGGTATGGGTGGCGCGGCTCGATGAACAAGTGTGAGGAGGGATAGGCGGAGAACCTTATCTGAAATGTGAAAGAAGTCTATCAAATCTTCACCAGACTCCTTCTTTGCTTCTTCGTACCATTTCGTCTTGGCTGTATGTTAATAAGTTGATCAATAATTTGTCTTGACGTTAACCTACATTTGTTTCCCAAACCTTTGCATCCAGGCTCTGTAGATCAGATACTAAAGCCTCGACCCGAGATTGCTTTACCTCGTCGGGTTGCGCCGTGGATTTAGGAGCATACAGCATCTCGTAAATATTGCCCTGACAACGCGCCGTCTCGATAGAAAGAACGAAGTAAGCTAGAACCGCCTCAGGAATAGAATCATTGGTCGTTGGCTGTGGTACTGTGATATCCCAGTCAGGTATTGTTGAGGGTCTCCCCAGGCGCAGAGATAGACTCTTGTCAATGAAGTAGATGCTCCAAAACAGAAATTGCTTGTATTGGAAATCGTCCTGTTTGTCATTTTTCATCGATGCAATCCTGTGATAGCTTAGAGTCTGGCAAAGTTCTGATGCTTTGGCTGACAAGGTCCACGAAAGAGAAGGTTTCGAGAGTTCTATAGCATATGAGGCCTGGAGAGTAGTCAGCTCAGGCATACACGATTATTGGAGAGGCTACTTACACCAAAAAGAAGAGCAAGAATGGTGTCAGAAGTTGCAGGTAAATGCAATGGCAGGTTTGATAGAACAGTCTCAAGATTGTCGCGACACAAGTGAGCATGAGCGACGTATTCGTCCCGTTCCTGTCCGACGACGTGAAAACTGTAGTCCAAGAATAGCGAATAAAGGCCAGCATTTACAGTGGTGAAGGTAGCTTCCGAGTGATTGTCGTTGAAATAGATATCAAGACACATGTCTGTGAATCGTTGAAAGGGGAGGAACTGGTAAATCCAGCTGATCCCTATGAGCTGTTTTGCTAAGGCATCAACCACAGCGTTAGCTCAAGTAGTCAGAATCTGCGCGAGAATCGGTCAGGGCGCACCTTTTGCAAGACGGATTAAAGCAATGGCCTTTTTGAAGGGAGGCATCTCACTGTTTGGGAGATTGACCACCCGGATGGGCCTGGCATGTGGGTACGCTAGCTCATTATCTGCAACAGCTTCTTTCGTGAGTATAGAGGACAGTTCATCAATAGTGTCGCATAACTCCGGACTAGAAACTTGCAGTGAGTCGGTGGCGGCCACCCTCTGTAAGAACTCGTTGGCAAAGGCAGAGTGAGCTGTTAAGGAAGAGTCTCCCTCGACCACCTGCCCATGGGCCCTTTTTGGTTGGGTCGAGTCGCCGGCTGGCGTCGATATAGAGGAGGGTGCCTGGTAAGAGGCTCGTGGATTGCTGTGTGACCGAGAGCTGTCGTTGAACGGCTCGCTCGCTCGGAGCTTTTCCAAAAGCCCGACTGCCCTTTCAAGCCTGCTGTCGATGAGGTCTATCTTTCTTTCGCTAGAGGCAGGGAGTTGATACGTCAGATAACGTGCAAGTAGAAAGATGGGATGCCATAACAAGAATACATGTGGACGGAGTCCAGGGTCCGCATACTATTGTGGGGTGAGGAGAATACGCGTGCGCTTCTTTGGAGCTTGGACGGGAGTGTAGACGCAAACAACTTTGGCGCTGATGCAGTGGGCGCAAGGCGACTCTCTGTCGCAACGAACCTAGACGTAGGTATGTGATTAAGCTTCTGAACTCGATATATGAAATGAAATGAAGGATTTGGGACTTTCCGCATTCATGCATGGTACATACCTTGCGAGCGCGACAAGGATCGCACTATGATAGAGGTCAACGTGTGTATTGGGAGGCTGAAAAGTGAGATATGAGAGTACTCACAGCTCGGCGATTTGCATCAGGGGCTACTGGTGACCATTCAGGACCACTGCCGAGTCCGCCGGCCTGGACCTGACCGCTGTCATCCATGTTATGGTGGCACAGGTGTCGCAGCAGCTATCGCAAGATTGGGGTCCGCCCTTGTGCTTGCTAAGGTATGCAAAGACGAGGGCGTCTAGGATCGGGAAGAGTGAGTTCGGCCTCCGAAGAAAGGAGGGAAGCGAAGTACAGTATAGTAACAGGGGAACAGCACTTGGAGCAGCGCTGTGAGGCCCGGATTCTTTGTTCGGCATAAATCGTAAGCAGAAAGGGAGGTGTCAATAGCTGTGACGCAGACCACAGCCAGTGGCGGTTGCAGTAATGAGCTGTCCAATAGAGAATTTTATTATAGTGGAGTTTGACTTGAAAACGGACTAGCCCAAGCTCAACGGCATGAGTCGTTCGCCGTCAGTAGGCCTGACTCCATGACTCACCCGGACCGACGCTTTGTCGCTCGGTCACGGGCCCCGCGAGCTCCGGTCGCCGAGACCAAGAGTCTACATACCACGTCTAAAATGTACCTGTTGTACTAGGACCAAACTGTGGACACCAGCCGGCCGGAGGGTGGGACTTGTGAGCCCCGGCTGCCGAGGGGATGCATGAACTCCGGCACCGACTCCGTCAATATGGGAAAGGCTTTCTCATCACGGGAACCAATATTTCTTGTGCCGCTTTAAATGCATATAATTCGCTGCCCTCTATTGGGATTTAGCTAAAGTCTTTCCTTACCAACAATCCTGAACTTGAAAGCCCACGCCAGGCTGCATTTTCACCAACCGCTGCCAATATGGCCTCCAATGAGAAGGAAGACGAGACGAACCGGAACGATGGGTCTCTTGCAACCACCTGCGCAACCGAGAAGGAGCCACAAACGTGGCCCTATGCCAGAATCTTCAAATTCGGCGGTGTGTTCGAGCATTCAATGCAAGCCGTCGCCATCTTTGCTGCCATTTGCTCCGGTGCAGGTATCGCCTTTCAGAATCTCATTTTCGGAAGGTTCATTACCATTGTTATCGATTTTTCATCCGGCAAGACATCGTCTGCCGATCTCCGAGACGACGCCGCAACATTTGCTCTTTATTTTCTTTATCTTGGCATCGGCCGATTCTTTCTCTCTTACGCCTACAACACGCTTCTGACCTACACCGCTTATCGTATAACTCGAAACATTCGACATTCATATCTCAGAGCCGCCCTTAGTCAAGAAGTCGCCTTCTTTGATTTCGGCACCGGTGGTTCTATTGCAGCCCAGGCTTCTTCCAATGGTCGCTTGATTCAAGGTGGTATCAGTGAGAAGCTGGGGCTGCTATTCCAAGGCATATCTACCTTTGTAACAGCATTTGCTATTGCATTTGTATTCCAATGGAAACTTACACTTATTTGCCTTTGTATAGCACCTGCAACGCTTATTGTTAATGGTGCCGCAGCTGGTATTATGGCAGGCCACGAAACTAACATCTTGGAAATTCAGTCCGAAGCTAACTCATTTGCCGAAAACATTCTATCATCCATCCGCACAATCCATGCGTTTGAGATGCGTGACAGGTTGGTCAAAAAATACAACACGTATTTGACTAATGCCCACCACGTCGGTAACAAAATCTCGCCTCATTTTGGTACTCTGCTTTCGGCCGAGTATTGCATCGTTTACCTGGGCTACGGTCTAGCTTTCTGGCAGGGCATACGAATGCTTGCTAGGGGTGAGATAGACCAGCCCGGAGAGATTTTCACGTAAGTAGCTCTCGCATAAGTTGGCCGACTTACCTGCTGACAATCAAGTGTCCTCCTCTCCGTTATCATCGCAGCCACGAGCCTCACAATGCTTGCGCCATATTCTGTCGACTTCACTCGGGCATCCGTTGCTGCGGCGAAACTCTTCGATCTCATCGACCGGCAGTCCGACATTGATTCATTCAATACTAGCGGTAAAATGCCATCAGAGATAACAGGCGAAATCACGATTGATAATGTTAGCTTTGCCTATCCAACCCGGCCCGGTGTCACAGTCCTTGATAACTATTCCGTCAACTTTCCTGCTGGAAAGACTACTGCCCTAGTTGTAAGTGTAGACTTTTACCGACATGGAAGCATGCCTAACTGTGTTTTGTACAGGGTCAATCTGGGTCCGGAAAAAGCACTATCATCGGTCTTCTTGAGCGCTGGTACAATCCACAGTCCGGCACGATCAAGCTAGATGGCTATGAAATCGATCAGCTGAATTTGAACTGGCTCCGAACCAATATCCGTTTGGTGCAACAAGAGCCCGTCCTATTTCAAGGAACTGTCTTTGATAATATTCAATCTGGTCTAACTGGTACTGCTTGGGAAGATGAACCGGTAGAGAATCAGATGCACCGTGTTAAGGAAGCTGCTAAGCTAGCATTTGCCCATGAGTTTATCTCCCAGCTCTCCGATGGATATTATACGCAAATTGGTGAGCGTGGAGGGCTTCTCTCTGGTGGCCAGCGACAACGCATTGCTATTGCACGCAGTATTATTTCCCAGCCTAAGGTTCTTCTTCTTGACGAGGCTACAAGCGCCCTTGATCCAGAAGCTGAAGGCATCGTTCAAAAGGCGCTTGATAGGGCCTCCGAGGGCCGTACAACAATCGTTGTTGCTCACAAGCTTGCTACTATCCAGAAGGCCGACAACATCATCGTTATGATAAAAGGACGCATCGTTGAGCAAGGTACTCATCAATCCTTGATCATGCATGGCGGTACCTATTCTCGACTCGTGGAGATTCAGAACCTCACAGACTCTAGCAATGAGTTTGCGGACGTGACGGACCAACCGGAATCCTTCGACCAGGCCCCGATGTCTCTAGAACCCAGCAGAACCTTGTCTCGTCATGAAACCTTCCACCAGACTCATGTCCATGGAAGCAAGGATTTAGGTTCATTTCATCAGCATGAGCAAAAGGGTATCATCCTTGTCATGATTCGTATTGTTAGTCAAACGCATGAGCTAAGGTTGGCATTTATTGTCATCTTGATGGCCTGCATCGTGGCAGGTAAGTGGTCTTTTGTCTCTGGCTCTGTCAACCTCCTTCGGCCACTAACATCTTGTAGGCGCGACCTTTCCCGGCCTGGCCATTCCGATTGCCAACATCGTGGAGGCCTTCTCTCTCACAGAGTCTGAGATGGAGCGTCAAGGCAACTTTTATGCTAAGATGTTCATTATCTTTGCCTGCGGCTGTTTCGTTGCCTATTTCGCTTTGGGATACGCCACTAACGTTGTTGCTCACACTTTGAGTCACAAGTTCCGCAAAGCCATCTTTCAGAACATTCTCCAGCAGGATTTGCAATTCTTTGACCGGGAGGAGAACACCACCGGAGCGCTGATCAGTCAGATAGACTCAAACCCACAGGCTGTCCTTGAACTTATGGGCTACAACGTTGGTCTCATCCTTGTCGCCGTTTTCAACATTACTGCCTGCAGCGTTTTAGCTATCGTGTATAGCTGGAGACTTGGCTTGGTAGTCACCTGCAGTGGCCTTCCTCCTTTAGTGATTGCTGGGTATCTTAAAATACGGTTTGATGCTAAACTGGATCGCGAGACGTCCAGGCTCCTGTCACTCAGCGCTTCTATCGCTTCCGAAGCGATAAGCGCTATCCGTACTGTCTCGTCTCTTGCTATCGAGAAGTCAGTGTTGTCTCGATACTCTCATGAGCTCGATTCTGCATTGGCTAACTCTAAGCGACCTGTGTTCGCCATGATGATCTGTTTCGCCTTTACACAGTCTATCGAATACTGGTTTATGGCTCTAGGGTTCTGGTACGGCTGCTACCTTCTGTCATTCGACCAGATCAGTACGTACGCTTTTTTCGTCGCCTTTCTGGGCGTTTTCTTCTCTGGGCAGTCAGCTGCACAACTCTTTCAGTATTCGACCAGCGTCACCAAAGGTATCAACGCAGCAAACTATATCTTTTGGCTTCAGGACCTCCAGCCATTAGTCCGGGAAACGGATGAGAACCGTGGAAACGGTCCTGAATCTGGCGCTATGGTCAATGTCCGTGGTGTGCGGTTTTCTTATCCTCTTCGACCTGAAATACCCATTCTCAGAGGCATCAACGTTAATGTAAGTGCTGTCTTATGCTACTCTCTTCTCAACGCTAATAACATCTGCCTAGATCAAGAAGGGTCAGTTCGTCGCTTTTGTCGGAGCGTCTGGTTGCGGCAAATCTACAATGATCGCTTTGCTTGAACGGTTCTACGATCCCACAACCGGCTCTATCGACATTGACTCGTCCAGTTTGACTTCTCTGAATCCTCGACGATATCGTCGCATTGTGGCACTCGTTCAACAGGAACCAGCATTGCTTCAGGGCTCTATCCGCGAGAACATCGCGCTGGGGATCGATCAAGCTTCTGACGATACCATTTCCTCGGGTGCCGCAGGAACGGTCAGCGACAAGGAGATCGAGTTGGCACTGCGAGCTGCTAATGGATGGGACTTTGTATCGTCTCTGCCTGAGGGTCTGTCCACTCCCGCTGGCTCTAATGGTACGCAGCTGTCTGGTGGCCAGCGCCAACGCATTGCTATTGCCCGCGCACTTATTCGTAATCCGAAGGTGTTACTTCTTGATGAGGCGACAAGTGCGCTTGATACAGAAAGCGAGAAGATTGTACAGGGCGCGTTATCCAAGGCTGCTAAGGATAGTGAGAGAATCACGATTGCTGTTGCTCATCGCCTTAGCACAATCAAGGATGCGGATGTAATTTGCGTCTTCCATGCTGGGAAGATCAGGGAAGTTGGAACGCATCAAGAGCTAATTGCGCAAGGCGGTATATATCGCAAGATGTGTAAGGCGCAGGCTTTAGATCAGTAAATCTGATTCCTATTATTTAGCTTTCATTTCTTAAGTAAATGGTCATTGTGCCATTAGTTTTAAATTATAGTTAGAACATACAATTATTTTGAAAATACATACTTGCCCCCTCCATATACGGATACCTGAAGCTAGATCAGAGATATCCTGTTCGTTCCACATGGCCTCCAAGGCCATCATGATAGTTTCCTGGGCCTTGCATTGTCGTGAATCTTTATCTCCCAATGCTTCTTGAGAACCTCTTCAACTATCTTGATGCAGCTCGATGACAATGTAGATATCCGCGCTTTCGATTCTGCAGTGAAAGTGTTGCCAGTTTATATCTGCTTTTGAGCTTCTTGGAGTTCTTTACGCACAATCCTTAACCCTGATGAGGTGTCACGTAACTCCTTGAAGTCTTTGAGTGCGTTGCTGCCTGATTAAATAGTGTCACGGGCCTTGGATGTGAATTTCTTAGTTACTTCGATGAATTGAAGGACGTTGCCAGCGACCGCAAACGCAGCTATCGCCTCCATGGTTTCGTGGACACGGGCACGAGAGATTTCTTATTCTGACACAATCAGAATGGAAGCCGGTAGGTCTTCCTGGATGCTGGACTCGAGCGTCTTTTTGGGACGACGATCCGATCTCTGAGTGTGGCTATGGTAACCCCACCTCCTACACTGTCTCTGCCAGGATAGTCACTCTGGCTATCACAAACAGGCTCGTTTAATATTCCAATCACAGTAGTTGTAAAAGTCACCGATGGCACAGAGGCATCAGCTCTAGGAGACGTTCTAGGTATATGTGCTAGTACACAGCCCTACAGCTACTCTTGAGGTTATTTTGCAGCGACCACCCTTCTGTAGTCAGTGTGACAACGCGGCTTCCCACTAAAGTCACGTGGTCTTACTCCCTCACCAATATTAATGAGGGCAAAGACCAAAACAAGGCCGTTTCAGAGTTCTTTACTAAGCAAATGGAAAAGGACTCAGGTGGGACGAGAAAGCTTCGTTTCCCGAGCTCTGGCCATACCATCAATACTTAAGGGGCATTAAATAGAACTAAAAGGTATTTCTATACATTAAGTACTAATCTTTCTTCGCCCCGCAATATCCTCCAACGATCCGCCGAATTAACTACTTCCGGACAGCCTTTTAACAAAAAGCCCCATCGTCGCACAAACCCTTCGCTTACTTCCCATGAAGTTGCAAGCCATGGGTGTCCCCAAACCAGAAAGCCGCATCGTTCTATGTCATTGAACCCCTCATAAACTCTCAACCCCAAGTCAAGAAGAAGCTCATGGCTGTCGTATCTATCAGCCATAAGTATCAGGTTGTTACGTAACTTTGGGAAAGGTAGTGCATTAGCCCAGAAAGGAGGAATTCTCGACCGCTGCAGGGACGTTGTTTGGAGATCTGATGGGATGTCTTTCACTGCTATGATATCAATTTCAGACACGCCAAACGAAGCACGACATCCTGGCGGCAGGTGATGTAGTAGCGAGAGCAGGGACATATTGTGCAGCAAGGCACGAACAACGTTGTACTGGACCAGTGTGATGAGGCAGTGATCCGCGGAGAGTGGGAATACGATCGGGCGAGGTGGCTGAATCGCGCAAGCGGATGTCGAGTACTGCAACAGTGGCGGGATGAGTCTGTGAGTCTCAGCTTGAACTCGGACATTTACTTCTGGCCATTGAATTTCACATGCGAGGACTTTGGTCTCGGGGTTTTGAAACGGCTCTGTGATAGACGAGTCATGTGTAACGTTTGTATGGCTGTACAAATTACCGCTGACAAGCATACCATAGCCCTCTTGGTAGAGGGATTCGTCACGTGTGCTCGAAGTTTCAGATATCTGTTTTCTGGCACCTAAGGATGTGTTAACCGAGGGTCTGGGAAATGAATGGAGGCGGTACGTTGACATGGTTTGTCCTAGATAAGGATACAGGCAAATACTTACGCCAGGCTCTCTGTCTCAAGCGGTTCTGCCTCTTCTTTCTCTCCACGGGATTTATGACACCATGCCAATCGTCTTCGTTAGACGGCATATTGGAGGGATCAACCCGACAGTACTGGGGATTCGGGGCACCAGACACGCCGAGCCACGCTAGGGAATTGGGAAAAGGCGTTGGGTTGTTCCGAAATCCTTATGCTGGTCAACGCTGGGGAAAAGTCGGACTTGGGTCGTCCCGACTCATTTGCTTCGATGCTGATATGTGCGTAAGGTTTGAGCTGTCTATGGATTTTTTACCTCCAACCGATCAATGCTTACTTCAGTGCAATCTGCTTTAGTAATCTCTAGAGGCTGTCAGCTGCAAGTGCGTTACGCGCTAGTACCAACTCGTTAAATGGTATTAACTTGTTTAAGGATAGTGTGGTAATTGAGTGTAACCGTAACTCTCTTGTATGCATTGCATGGAAAACCTGCAAAGTGTCGAAGGTTGGTCGGCGCATTATAAAACACTGACTTTCCCGCTGGAACAAACCGATCTGTATTTACTCACTTGCATTTAATTCTCGTTTGTGTATCTGGAGATCTGCATTCAACTCCGATATTCTCATTCACGCATATCGACCACACTAATTAATACCAGGATACATCACGGAAAGCCAACTATAGCCTGCTTTGGTGCTACCGGAGGATGCGTGGCGACAGCCTTAGCAAGCGCTTTGAACGAGGGTTTTTATTGTACAGCTCGTACGTCTCGTGTACAACACTTATTACATGTACTTTGCTAACAGATTACAAGTCATTAGGAACCCGGACAAGCTGCGCAATATTCTGATTACTCAGAAAGGTGTTCTGTCGGGTATTGTTGACCGATATCTTACCGTTCATCAGGGCGACGTGAAGGATCCTACTGCCGTCGCACAAGCCCTCGTCAGCCCAACACACGCCAAGTTCGTTGTTGACTTTATACTCAGCGGCGTCGGCTCACGCCCTAGATTTGAATGGAGTATTACGAGACCTCTCCCGCTGCAAGACACAACTATCTGTGAAGATGCCATCAAGGTGATCTACACCGCTCTCTCTAACCTTTCTGCTTCTGGTATCACTGGCACTACCAGCTCACAGAAACCTCTCCTCGTGGCTGTAAGCGCCGCAGGATGCGGGAGGAAGCGAGGGATACCTCTGCCTGTCTATCTGCCATATCATTACGTTGTGGGAGGGCCACTGGCAGATAAGCAAAAGATGGAAGATCTGATCTTGGAAGATGGAGGTCGCCATGTACGGGACTTTGTTCTCATGCGACCACTGGTCTTAACAGATGGAAAGGCAAAGGCCGATGGGGAGCTTAAAGTTGGCTGGGAATGGGGCGTTGTCAGTAACAAAGACAGTGCTAAAGAACCAGGGCCTAAGATCGGATATTACATAAGTAAAGAAGATCTTGGGAAGTGGGTATTTGACCACGTGATTACAGAAGGTGGGTGGGAAGGGAAGTGCATTTACTTAACCTATTAAGAGCTGTAGTTGTACCTTGGGTTAAGAAAAGCGACTGAGAACTTGTTCAAGCGTAGATGTGATAACTTGTTGATTGATTGAGGTGATCTGTGACGACCAGTTATGTTGCACCGATTGAGCATGGATTTGAGGGTTCAAAAAGCCTTGTTTTCTAAGATCGAGGTCGCAGCAGATTGCTGCTTTTGTGGCTACGTACGCCGCACACCGCTAAGGCTGAGCGGAGAATAGTTAGACCGATCGAGTATATCCGGCCTTATTCCCACATGATCTCTAGCTTCCCCTCTTATCAAGGGAGGATCTAAGCTAGACCTGTTTGAGATTTGTGGGGTTAGGTAACATCGCGGAAATAAAGAATGCAGGGCGTTTCCGTAAAACAAGGTGCGTTTTAGGGTAGCTAGGTTTTAATAAAGCTTAACGGGGTATTTAACTGTAGTCCCGATAATATTCCTTTAGTAATAAGAAGGGATCTTGTATATTAGCTAAAGCAGAGGATTGTAAGTACTAAGTGCAGAAATGCGCAATTTTTTAAAGCTCTTTCCAAACATTTATGTATGTGTTAGTTCCGTTTGGTATCTGTAGATCTAACCTGGTTTTTCTCCCATGCCCCATCAATCTCATTCTCCAGTTTCTCACAGTCTACATCATGCCGTTAAATATTAAATTCTCTTGAGCCGAGCTATGTTAACCGAATCTAGCATACAGAAGAGGATTTCAAGAGCCTTGTTTTTCTAACTAATTGAAGTGAAAGATACGCTCTTTTGATCGAGTCGCGCGGGGAAGCCACGCGACAAATACTCGGCTAATCAGCGCACCGCATTTGCTGACATATCCACCAGATTTATCCCCCCATACACAATTACTCTCCTTATCTTTACCGGGTATTGTTGTGATTTACAAGTCAAAGTTCATCACCGACTCGAGTGCACGTTGTTATCGGATCATTCATTTCAACGCAAATACATAAACAGGTTTAAAAGTGGAGACGCGTAGAATTAAATTCTTCAGCCGCACTTCTGATCCTAGTCTCAATCAACCAACAGTATTTTTGTCTCGGAAGTAAGTGGATACAGGGTGGTATATATGTAACCAAGGATAGAGGTTCTTTTGTTTCATGACGTGGAGTCCCTAACGGTCCGCCAGTCTAAGGAGTATATAGAGTCTGGGGTGTTGCCTTCTGGCAGCAGGAGCAGGGATTTTAACGAGATCGCCAGGCATCGCGGAATTACTATGCGGAAGACTCCCGCTACCATCGTACCTCGCAATGAGCTCTATAAAATAACACGGCGGTTTCGCCTTATCTTGTTTGTTTGCAAGCAGCTAGAGCATTAAGCAATTCGGGATCTTTCATCCAAGCTCTGCCGAGCCGCTTCCATTCAGCCTTCAAGACACCGTCGTTACCCCGACGATGCGTTTCAATTCGTTGCTATATTTATTCCTTGGTGCTGCAAGTGCCTGGACCCCACAGTCCAGAGGTGAGTATCGAATATCTCTTAAAGAGTACCATACTGATGAAAACCAGCGGTTGCAAAGGCCAAGGGAGAAAAGCTCACTGAGCGATGGCTCTTGGACGACAAAAAGATTCGTGGTGTCAACCTCGGCTCGCAGTTCATCATTGAACGATGGATGGCCGAAGATTCATGGAAGACCATGGGCTGCAGTGCTTACAACGATGAATGGGCATGCGTCAAGGGTATAGGCCAAACTAAAGCTAACGCCGCCTTCAAAAAGCACTGGGAGACCTGGATCACAGAAGACGATATAAAGGAGATTGCCAGTCTTGGTCTCAATGCCGTTCGTATTCCTGTCGGATACTGGATGTACGAAGACATCATCCAAGAAGGTGAATACTGGCCTCGTGGTGGTATCTGGCATCTTGGTCGAATCGTAGGCTTGTGCAAGAAGTACGGCATTTACGTGCTTATCGGTCTTCACTCTGGGCCCGGGATTAGTTCTCCAAACGAGCAATTCACAGGTCATGTATGTATCATCTATCCAGTTTCGTCACACTTTGCTTACTGACGATGCCCAAGTCCGTGCGAAACCCTGGATTCTATACTCCAGAGAACTACGAGCGAGCTTATCGATTCCTCGAGTGGATGACGAAGCGCATCCATACTAACGGCAACTACACCACTGTTGGGATGCTCGAGGTTTTGAACGAGCCCGTGCATGTAGCAAAGTGGAAGGCCGAGGCAGCAGATATGATCAAGAATTACTATCCGAATGCTTTCAAGCGCATCCAAGCTATGGAGGGCTACCTAAAGGTTGCTAGCGCTGACCATTTACACATTCAATTCATGGTAAGTGCCCTGCACGTCTCCAAGAAACACGGAAATCACGTGATGCTAATTTGGACGTTTTACAGGGCAAGTCCTGGGGATCAGGAGACCCAAGGACCTATCTCCCAGATGATCAGCACGTATTCTTCGATGCGCACCGATACCTGAGCTTTGATAATAGGATCGCTGGTAACAAGAAAGCCTACGTCGAAACTGCCTGCAAAGATGACATGGGAAGACATGTCTTTGTTGGTGAATGGTCTCTATCAGTGAACAGTACCTTGAAAAACACAGACGAGTTCAAGGTTGATGGGCAAGAAACATGGTATAAAGCCTATTGGGCTGCACAAGTAGAGTCCTTTGAGAAGTCTGATGGGTGGTTCTTTTGGTCTTGGAAGTGTGACGGTAAACTGGGTAAACAAGACTGGCGATGGTGCTACCAGTCTGCGGTTGCAGCGGGGGCTATTCCAAAGGATGCTGGCAGCGCAGCGAGTTTGAGCCCTTGCGATAGATATACTCGATGAACACCTATCTCATGGAGATACTTCCAATAGGTGAGATACAATCCAAGAGCTCAGTATTACGCTATAGCCAATAGAGTCAGACTGTATACAAATCATTCCAGGAAAGTTTGTCATTAAGAAAAATTTCTTTATACGTGCATTCTTCAGCTCTTCGACATGAGTGAGCACGGCAGTCAGCGGAAATCTTCCAGTGCAATCGCCGATACTACAAACATATTACACGATGACTGTGTTATAGCTTGTGCAGTGGCGTCTTGCGTGGATGGAGGATCTCTATATGCATCAGCGCTAGCGGTGCAAACCAACGTATCCGTGATGCTCCGTCGCGGATCGGCGATATTCGGAAGCCTACAATCCTTCTTCTGGCTTTTAACCCCCCACAAGATGTTTCGCCGTTGGTATTGTTCCGCTTGCAAGAGGAGAGGAGTGAAGGTTACCAGGCTATTGCCTTACCGGCGTGACGGGAAGCGTTATGCACACAATTATAAGCACTAGTTGAAAGTGGCGTTTACGTTGAAGATATCAGCGTTATGCTATAAGTACAGTCAAGTTCTAGTTTACCGTTAAATCGGACTCCGAAAAACCGGTACAGTAGTCTCTGCGGCGCTAACCTTTGGAGATTCAATAGTCTCAAATGATGCCTGAATAATTGAGGCGATTAGCTCGTGGTCTTGACACCTAGCAAAAGTTCTGTCAGGATGAAAACGCAGGGGAGACGCAGTGATCATATCGGGACTAGCGGATGCACTCACTGCCCAAACCGGGATCACGCTTCGTCCAATCTGGCAATGTTAGATGGAAACCTCTAAACTCTTTTTTATTAAGTACGTATTGCCGGGCATCCTATCACCAGATGTGTCACTTGCAGACCCCGAGTAGCTCTAAACTCTTTACTCGCACCTATTATACGAGGGGATCGTTATTGACGATGCTGTCATAGCAAGTTGATCACCTTCCGAATAACATATGTGCTTCAATAGAGTGACACCACCCAACCTCTTGAGTTCAGCTGCGAAGAGGGTTATCAGGTCCTCGCTATCTAAGCACCGGTAGCTTGGTCCAGACCTGGCCGGCATGCATCTCTGGCCTAACGGTTCTGCTCGATCCGAAAACCTTATCGAACCGTTGTTACATGGCTCAAGATAGTGGCTAAAGCACGAATCTGTGCTCAATATGGATGGGTGGGTATCGTGCGGCTGACTTCGTATTACTGCACAACAATACAATATGTCGGTATTTCCGATGTTCTGGACCATTATTACGGCCATGGAAGGCGGTTTGGACGGAGACCGTAATATTTGACCAGTTTGTTGGGTTTCAGTCCCCTTCCCTTGCGTAACAAACAACAATATCTCGACAACCCTAACGCCTTGCTTGATGCAGTATCCGTCGATCAAGCATATGTCAATTCAGGTTGACGTGCCTTATCTCGCATGGGAAGCCCGGCTTGGCGAGCCCTGCTTCAAAAGTGCCGAGTACAAATAGCGGTATATTCTAACGTTGGTACCTGTTTCGAGGAATGCGGCTATCGTTTAGAACCGTTGTATTTAGTCCCACCGTTTTCTCTGCTTATCAACATCGGAATACAAGCTTAAGCGTAAGCTTCTACTGTACTGCAAGAGATGGACGCCCCTCTTCCCAGTCTGGGGCTGGGCAATAGTGTATTTGTGTCTAGTCGCTGATATTTAGTTCAGCTTTGGCGCCACCACGACCAAACTATCGATACATATGATTTCACAACCAACTCAATGAGATCAACATGAACTATCGACTAGCTAGAGCTTCCCCATGTGGAATGTATGACGCTTTATCTAACGTTGCTTGAAAACTCTAAACTGATACAGTATCGGAGCATTGATGCAAGGAGCACGCGAGCACTCAAGTGCTTATATGAAAAACATCCTAAGAAAGCCCAGCCAACATTAAGCGAAGTTAGATTCAATCCAGGTTCCCTACCAGTACATGATCTGTAAAAACAAACAAACAAGAGCGGGGTACGTTCGAGACTTCGTTTATAAACCATGTCACAAATGTCGTGCATGAACCCTTCGCTTGGCCGCTCAATCGTCTAAACCCGCCCCCACCATCTTCTCTCGATCGCGATGCGTTTGTTTCAGCACCATTGACACGGTCTCCTTCCATCTTGGGAATGCAGGCAAGCAGAAACTGCAATCGGTATGCAGATCGGTGGCCCAGCCAGTTCAACCAGCACGCGATCAGCACTAATCCCACATATCACCTACTAGCACCTTCGAAGAACTTAGTTCACAGCTATCGATACACCGTCTTCACTCTCACTTTCATGATGGATTTTAAAGAGACACAACATCGCTGCACTCAACCTGCGACGCTATGTACATAAACCAAGTAGGGAGTGCGTCGGGTAATTCAGTATTGAATGTATCAAGGAATGCTGATAACAAAGGCGTTGCTAACGTTAACTGTAATTCGATAGGAAATGCGCAAGTGTTTTCCATTGTGCTTAACTAGTTAAATCCAGAAGGACCCTTTGGTGCGATGGCCCCACAGCCTTGTGAATGCATTCACACCGATGATACAAAGTATTCTAGCGTTCACATGTACAATCTATTTCGCATCTATCCTAATCCTCTTACTTCTTATCCCCCGACTCTCCAGGATTGTAATTCCAAAGACGCTTACGTTCTAGACCCCACCACCGACTTACAGCCTCTGCTTCGACAACCCACTGCGAAGCACCCTCGCCATATTGTGACGTAACAATACTAACTAGGTCATCCTTGGACCATTTCTTAAGAGGTTTGAGTTCAAGAGGATCGTTTTTTAAGTCCGTAAACCGATACTCGGACTTATCATCTAGAGGTAGCACAAGCCTCCAAGGGGCATCTGCCGATGTCACTGACAGCAGACTCCCCCCTCCGTTGATAATGCCAAAGTTCCATGAACGTCGGCCATTATGCGAGTTCTTGTATGGTCGGATTAATGATTGGCCTTCATAATCATAAATAAGTTCAGAAGCAACCTCAGTATCTTTCTCATTGAGTGAGTTACTGTTGATCAGCAGGTCAAGGATAGTTGGGAGGATTGATAATGAGGTGGCGTTTGCGTTATATTGTACCCGAGGAAGATTGGGGTGCCTAAAGGTGATTGGCACACGGAAATTGCTGATGTGACCATTTCCATATGTTCCTGTTTTGGAGGGAACGTCTTCTGCGAATGCCTGGCCGTGATCTCCGACAAAGACAACAAGCGTCTCATTTGAAATACCAAGGTCGTCAAATATCTGCAAAAGGTTACCAAGCCAGGCATCGGTAAACCGCATTGTGTTCAGATACTTGTTAAAATCCTCATGTATGCTATCCTTTGTATTAAGATAATCGGTTGAGTTGAAGGATTTTGGTACCCCGAATGGGTGATGGGTGGTACTTGTAAAGTGTGAAAGAAACATTCTCTTGCCTCCTTCGTGCACTTGCTTGATGTAATCCCTGATATGCGAGCTCAGTGTTGTTTCGGCGTATCCGAAATAGTTGATCTCTTCCAACTCTTCGCCCTCGTTGTCATGTTCTAACCGGTCCCTCGTAATGATTTCTTTGAAGCCGATCTTCTTTTCGAACTTATCTTGGCGATCATATCCATCCGTGGTAGACTGGAAAAACGCCGGTACCCACTGCAGTTCTGTAAAGTGGCCGCCGGTTGATTTATTCTCCTTGATGGTATTGAAGAGATCTAAAATCTGAGGAATGCAAGGCTGATAGCTCTGCGTCTCTGACTCTTCAAATTTGTCAACTGGCATGGACCAGGAACCACAGAGAGTTGTGGCCAGGCTCTTGACTGACACCGAGGATGTTGTCAGACCGCCGACTATATTGATGCCACCAAATCCGTCCTGTGTTGTATCATTCCACTCTGGTATTACAACAGGATCGAAATCCGACCCGTCCTTTTTCTTGAAGTTTCCAGGCTTGCCCGTGATCCTTTCGGCAACTGGGCATAGCTTAGATAACCGTGCATTGATCTCATCTTCGTCTGCGTCCCCATGGGACTTCATGATCATCTGGTGATAATCAGAGCCCTGTTGAAGAGGGAAGAGCTCCTCTCGATAACTCTCCATCAGGATTAACGCGACGTGGCGGATCTTGACGGTTTTGAACGCATCCTGCAAGACGTCCAATATGTTGTCGTCAAGGTTCGTGATTTTCAGAGGGTCGTTGACCGGGTTATAAAAGCTTCCGTCAACCTCGGCGCCAAAACAGCTTTGGTTATTCTTGGTCTGATTTGTGGTTTGTGGAGACCACTTGAGGAAGCCAGAAGGGACTACTTCTGGGAGCCATTTGGGGATTGTGTCTCTATACTGACTGATATACTTGTTGGTGGTGCCTGGAGCCCATCCTTTGAAGTGCCCCTTAGGATTTTCCCATTTGGATTGTTCAATGAGGTTGGGAAATGGCCACTTATTTCCATTCCGTGCAGCTTGTTCAGCACAGATATCAGGGACTGGCTTGAACATACCCAACAAGTCAAAAGGAAGGGTCACCGACATCATATTGTAGGGGATAGATGGACGGCAAGCAGTTGTCAGAGCCAAAAAGCCCCCAATAGCCGCGATGATGCCCCAGGGGGGAGGTCGAATCGACAATTCGTCCTGGGGCTGCTCAGAATCAAGGACTGGGAATCTTTCAATGTCGTCTTTGTCTTCGCACTCATTAAAGCTGCATTCGGATCCATAAGGATCCTGACTGACTTTTACGTAGCGAGTAAAATGGTGACCTTTATATATCCTGAATTGTCTCAGTAATGACCATGCTTGACACTTGTTAGCATCGGAATAGTCAGATGATAGGAGAGGGTCACATACCAAAGGTTATGGGCGCCCCAACCCCGAGACAAAGTTCACCCGCAGCTTTGTACAGATACCACTTCGCAACCCAAGCGATAGCAAGGATAAGAAGACCGAATACCAAGACAGTATGAATACCACTCAGCAGAACCTTCATGCTGTGTCTGTCACCCGCATAACTTAATGCTTCGTTCCATCTTATTTCGTTTCCAGTTTCATAGAAGAAACCCAGTTGCGACGATGCAGCTCCCCAAAGGACGATACTGTATTGCCATATTAATATTCGAGTCATCATACGAAACAGTGTCAAGTATCGGGGACGTACGAAAGGATGCAGCATAGGATGCATATAGCGTTGGCTGAAGCCGCACTCGTCTTGGGTCTTAATGCCTGGCGCGAAAGACAAATGATGAAAACATCTGAAAGAAGTAACGATGGCAGAAAGAAGATGAAGGCGATAGGGGAGATATTCTTGACATTGATGGATAGATGGATAAACTTTGTGGAGATTATGGAAATGCAAATTAAAGAGAAACAGAGCTGTGTAAGGGTTGCAGACATCCTCAATAATGTGGTAAGAAAGTCAGCTTGAAGACGACAGATGATGCGAAGAAGGTATGGGTAAAGTAGACAATATATTCTGTATGCACAGCACGGGAGTAAAGGCTACTCCTTGGCAATCTTGTGTTGATTTGATCTGTATACTGCAGGGCCTGCGCCTGGAAGAAAAAAAATCAAAATAGCTCCTTGGCAAATGTTAGGATGAGAAGAAGGTAAACGGCGGGGGATCAGCAATGGCTGCGCCAAGGAGCAAATGCAAATAGTACCTACTCCATAATGGGTCATTAAAGTCAACTGGAACCCCAACAGGATAAGCTATTGGAAAGTGGCGGTCGTGTGGCTTGATGCCTGGGCCCAGTCTTTCCTCAACTTAGTTCCGATTAACCGAGACATCATCAACCTTGTGTCCGCTTATGCAACAGGGCCGATAATGACCGAGTCTCCCTGTTGTCCTATTTGGGAATAGATCCAATTGTTCCGAGTTATGATCTTCGTACTTAAACGACCCCAATAGGATTCAGGTCTCTATGTCTTGCGCACAGACTCCGATGGAACTAGTGGCTGGAGAAATCCGAAGGAGATTGAGTTTGGTAACAGCTCATCCTGCCGTCTATGCCTTAAACAAGTCTCGATTTATGCATCTGCTGCATCTTGCCAATGCAGTGATGACAATGCAGTCTCATGATGCATTGGAGTGCAGTAGCGCCACCAGATCTTGGACCATGTGGCGTTTAACCTTCTTACAACGTCTTGTAGCCACTACGTATAGCTCAAAAAACGACGGGTCCACTCCGTTTAGACCATCTCGGGTAACTCCACAATGGATAATTGGGCGGCCGTTATACTGAATCTTAACGGTTAACGGCGTTTAAGTAAACTAGTAACTGTTATTTTGCCACTGGTTGCTTGTCTGCGACCCTTTGGTATTACTTTCTAGCATCGTTGATCTGTGGACTATCATCGTAATGGGCTTGAAGGCTTTCAATAACCCAAAAGCCGCTGCTTTAACGGTTACACACTTCAACTAGTCAAATAGTGACGTATAATCTTTCTTCTAAGATAATAGGAGTGTCTTTAAGCTCTTAGGTCGAGATGGGATTCGAGAACGCTGTGTTGCCATGTCTCATCAGATCAACTTGTCCTATAACGGATGATGTGTCCGCCGCCAGGTCTCGGTCCAGAACCCACCCATTTGTTGAGGTCTTGAGGGCATAAGGTTTTCTCAGGTATCTGATGTTCTATATGCGACCCTCCTCGTATCTCCTGTACACATCGAAAGCAAGCTGCGAGCCAGACTTTCATCCCAAACATAAAACCTTTGAGCCACGTTTGAGTGGGACTTATAGCATAATTAAGGAACCGTTATAAACATAAATGGTTCGTTATCTCCTTAATTAGGTCAGATCTAATCTGAAAACAGAACACAATTAGAGTTCGAGATAAGGTAAACATATCACTAGAAGCTGTTTGTTTGGGTTATAATGTATAGTGTCTAGCTTAGTTAGGGTTATGGGTGACAAGCAAAACTGTCGGGCTGGACTCTGTGCCCCGAAAATCAAGGTTTATGCTATCAAAGTGTTAAGAAGTGTTAAGGGAGTAGGCTCAGTAAAGGGTGCCAAGGGAGTACTGTTAGTGAATGTCTTTCTTTAATGTCTTACCACCTTGAACGCCCCTCATATGTTTCAAATCAGAGTACATGTTTATTTCGCAATAGTAGCATTATTGCGGCTGGTTCCAGATACTCAGCAAAAGGGTTGCATGAATACATATGGCGTTAGGGTTGCTCGTGTCTTGTCTGAGAAGGTGGAGGGCAGCTAAGACTAGACTTGAGTCGGTGATGGGACTGCCAGTACTTTATGTAAAGATCAGGGTAATTCCGCAAAGATTGGATACCAACAGTCTATATAACCTCAACTGTCCACCATAGCATACTGTTGGAACGAAGTCATAGTATCTAAGGTAACAGCCCTTTTCTTATTTCTTCGTACAATTACCAGTCGGTGAGTGGTGAAACCCTTGATCTCCTCTGTGACCGCTATAGGTTCCCCCTCCAACGGCCGCGCTGCTTAGCGATCATGCTTTTCAAACATTTCCTCCTCCAGGTGCTTGTCACCTTGACTACAGTCACTGCACTCCCCGTTCTTGAAACCGTGGACAATAGTCTTGAGGCCAGGGATGATAAGGCTGCCAAGCAGGCAGAACCAGTGTACAAGCGTCCTACCACAAAGCAGGAAGATCCAGTATATCAGCCACCTAGCAGAAAGCAGGAAGAACCAGTGTACAAGCGTCCTACCACAAAGCAGGAAGATCCAGTATATCAGCCACCTAGCAGAAAGCAGGAAGAACCAGCATATAAGCCACCTACCAGAAAGCAGGAAGAACCAGCATATAAGCCACCTACCAGAAAGCAGGAAGAACCAGCATACAGGCCTCCTCCTACAAGGCAGCAAGAGCCAGCATACAAGCCTCCTACCACAAGACAGCAGGAGCCACCATATAAGCCTCCTACCACAAGACAGCAAGAGCCAGCATACAAGCCTCCTACCACAAGAAAGCAA
>JAPHDB010000148.1:0-179496 GCA_030772735.1 Fusarium sp. MBC 181 | reverse complement strand
CATCCTTGCACAGCAATCGGATCTCTAGTAAGATCTCCAAAGACGGCTCCATCTTGCTTAATATTACTTGCCATTGAAGAACACCATACTTGTCATCAGAAAGTAGTGTGGCGAGGGTGTCGAAACTCGTGTCCGAGTCGTCCCATGTGAAGCTGAAGCGCCGGTCGCGGCCTTGTAGACGAAGGATGCGGAAGTAGGGTAGGTCTTCTGGGGAGATAAGAGAGCGCGCTTCCTTGGAAAGAGGATGAAGGGAACCGACGTCGCCGGTTATATACCGAACGACAGGGTTTCGCAAGCGCGCAAGAACGGTTTGTGCAATAATACCTGTTTCTCCCTCAGGAAGAGTCTCTGGAGGTTCACCGCCCTTCGCCTCAGCGTAGTCAAGCGGCAAGATCTCAATTTGGTTCATGCGTGTGTCAAAGACAAAGTCGCTGTGTGTCGCGCCTGGCTCAGTAGGAGTAAGATCAGGCGTATTCGCTCCGTATGGTCCAGATTCTGCACTGCCTAGAACAGAGCAGATCTTGACTGGCCCCAAGACCTCAAGAATATGTGCTCTTTGCGCGGCCGTGAGTCCATCTGATGTGTAGATGACCTTGTTCAATTTGATCTTCTCTCTGCCCTCTTTTAAAGTTGAGATGTAGTGGATCAGCGCAACGATCTGACTCCCGTCGCTGTGAAAGTCAGAAGTTGAGTCTTGGCAGAGACACCATGAAGAATAAGACTTACCCAGTGATGACATTCACGTTAAATTCCTGAAGCCACAGAACAAGTTGACCAGGAGAAGTGTGATTCCCAGCAGCCAGAACTGAAGCGCCGGCATTCTCCATAATCTCTAACGTCAAGTCAAGAGACCTGTACGCTATAAGCCTTGTGTCTCTTGTCCATTGCGCTTGAGTATTGACTTACCTATAAAGACTTCCTCCATGATGAGTTGACAAGACCCAATCACCACGCTCGATTAGACTAACCTTCCTCAAGAAGTCCCCGAAGTAGGCTCTTTGCCTGCGGTTCTCAAGAGCATCAGTCGCGAAGAACAATGGTACTGACAGAGTGCTTCCGCCACCTGTCACGCTCGTGTAAACATTATGACGATATATGTTCTCTGGACTGGTATCATTGACTAGTCTCTCAATCACCTTGTATCTGTGAACGTTAGAAGTGATCGTTGAAGTCAAAGAGCCAGGCCACTTACAAGTCTTTCTTATGGAGGAGAGAATGCGACTTCAAACCGGTTTGCCCAGGCTTTTCCCGACCTCCCAAGGTGAGGAGATTGACTAGCGGCTTGAACAGGCTCCTACCTGGATATTTGGTTTGGCTATTTTCTGCAAGAGCTTTCTTTCTGGCCGCGCAGATAGCTTCATCCGTTGGCGGATATTTTGCATCTGAATAGAACGGATGTATCTTTGCAACCGCCAGAACATCGTCCAGTGTATACATCGTGCTTGGATCCATTTCCTTGATTCAGATATAGAGTGAGATTGGTACCTTGAGCTAGCGACGACGCTTCTAGCTGTCGCGTAACTCAACTTGGACTCTTATACATGTATGTAGATGTACAAAAAAAACTTCTGCCTAGAGATAGTCTGGGGAAGGTACATAGCGGCCGACTGAGAAGCTCCAATATTGCCTCCCCACGTAACATCCCTCCAACATTCGCCCTGGTTCCAATGTGTTGAGTAATTACAATCAGCTAATGTGTACTCACTTCAGCTGTCTCAGATGACGAGCGAAGATCAAGACATCCGACGGGGCTGTCAATTGAAGCAGCCCTTGACACAAGATTTCCAGGGAGGCCGATTGACTCGGAGCTTTCAAGAATGTAAGTAGCCGCGACAGTAATCTGTTAACCCATCGAATCGGGTCTCGAGATCCTGCCACGCCGGGATCGCGGACGGACGCTAACAAGGGTCGTGCAGGAGATCAGCAAGGGCTAAAGCGGGACGGGACGGGCTAGGAATGAGGCTTGTTAGACAAGATTGCTGACGAGGGCTAAGGTTGATGATATGCCGAGACATTGGGGTGGTTGTGATGACATCCTTGCGATCAACTGAGTTCGGGGGCCGGGATTTTGACGGAGAATGCCACCAATTTGTTGGCTGACGTGCTTGACTGTGACTGAGGATTGACAACGTTTAATCCAGTCCTCAGGGTGTCAAAAGAAATGGTGGCCAAGATCATAAGAGACCAAATAAATTGGTAACTTTATGCCAGCTTAGTTAGACTACCTTATCTTCGTAGCCTAGTTTGGAGGTCCTTGCAACACAGTAAATCGGTGAGACGTAGCGCAAAGTAAGATGTTTTATGTACGCATCCTGCATGCAAGATCAAGTACAAACTCAGCTATACGACATGACGCATCCTTGCCCATTTTAATACCCTAATTGGAACTATCGAAAGCACGTGCATCCCATCTCACCCTGCGAAGATGACGCTCAGGATCCTTGATATTATTCCGAGCGTGCAACCAACGACGATTATCCATGAGAATAATGGATCCCTTGGGTAAGTCCGACGATTTGAGGTGCACGGTTGTATGTGCCTGTACCTCCTGCTGCATGAGTGCTGTACGAAGCTCCTGCAACGCGAGCTTTGCTCGGGATGTCAATGGCGTGACGATATCTTCTCTGAACCTGATCATGGTTGACTGGCCATTTGACATGAGGATGCTTCCTGTGATGTGTTTTCTGGAGTCCTTATAAAACTCAGGTGGGATGTCAACGCGGAACTCGGGTGCCATGAGAGCAGCTTTGCTTTCTGGGGAAAGAAGTTCATTGAGCTTCTCAACGTTCATCACAGAGAGAGTTCCCCCGCCATAGCGATCGTGCTGAAGGACCTGAAGAGCAAAGTATCGAGGTAGCTCTTGTTCATACGAGCAGTCAGTATGCCACGGAAACTCATTCATGGTTTCTGATCGGGCCTAACGAGTTAATTAGAAGCGTCAAGTAAGTGTTGAAAGGGTGGACATACTTGGTGGTTACCCGCCTGGAACGTAGTCTCATTGGGTCGGACATCCCAAAACCAGCCACGCTTAGCACTATGCGATATAGGTAGGCGATGGTGATGGTGCTCATGCAGACTGACAAGAAGTTGCTTGAGATAAGAGCTTGAGGTATCGGGAAAGCCAAGACTGATCTTGAGCATGCCTGTACGCTCTAGCTGCGACGACACTCGATCGACATGGTCGCGTTGTTGGGCATATGAAAGGTTCGGAGCCTCTAGGACTTGCAGTGTGTGCTGAGAAGCCAGAGTCGCAAGTCCACGGGCTAAGAGGGGAGAAGGATTTGACGCAAAGGGTCGAAGGAGACGAGCAGTACTTGAGAAGAGCATGATAGGCAGTATGATGGGCTGTGTATGATGAAGACGAGGAAGTGACTAAGACCATGATGGGGCTTCGGGCTTATTAACAGCGCCCATGGAAGATGCGTCTAGGTATACCTAGGGACTTTGTCTGGGTCCAGGTTTGTTGAGAGGCACCTTCCCACGTCAAGACACGAAGAGTCAATCCGCATCATCTGTGTCGCTCCTGCCACTGTTAAGTTGGATGTCTTCGATGTTACCCACTACTCGACCAGGGAAGGTGCAATGACATCCACCCATCGGACTCGGGATGACTTGAACCACCTGCCTGTCTTGACTGACCACTGAATCTACTCTCGTAAACACCAGCTTTCGTCTCTCCGTGCATAAATAGCCAGGCAATGATCCTCCTTCCCTGGCTATTATTCAACAAACCAACCCACCTTCAACCTTCAGCCCTCCACTCTTACAATGCACACTCAGCAGCTCACTCATATTTTCGTCGGTCCTGGTGCTGATGATGTTGCACCTGTCCCCAGTCACAACATGGATGTGGCTGCCTTCGCGCGAGAGGAAGCTCAACTACGGGAGTCAGTCCTGAAGCTATGCCCAGCGAACCTCTGGCACAATGGTTCCTACACCTCAGGTTGTCCACGTCCTGTTCTTGTGGGTGAACATCACCAGCAGCAGATGCAAGATCTGCATGAGGCTTTGACAGCAGCCATTGCGGATATTGTGCAACGCTGGTGGAGCGACACAGAAGCCCGGTTCCCAGATCGCATGCCCTTAGAGGCAAGAGAAGAAGAGCTACTACAGGTGATTACGACCGATATGAGACAGAATACCCGCAGGGATAGAGTTAACAAGACATCCAGTGGATCGAGAAACAAGTCGCGATCGGCAACCTGCCTCAGTTTGCGCATTGTCTAGGCTCATGGCGCCCAGACTTCCTGGTGGAAGAGACCAACCCGCGCGAAGAATCGTATTGCATCACCGAGATCAATGCACGCTTCTCCTTCAATGGGTTCATGCATGAGGCATACGGTCAAAAAGCCATCAATCGGAGAGTTCGAGGTGAAACAACAGGGCTTGTTGGCGCCACGGACCCTGAGAGGGTGAGACATCCAACCCTCCACTGCACCACGCTTTATTCTGACAGCAATGTAGATCTTGCAGGGATTGTTCAGCTTATTCGATCCGGATTATCCCCTGCATCTGCTGAAGGGTGACGAAAAGGGCATTGATATTCACATGTTTATTGATGCTGTCTGGCGTCGCTTCGGCATTAAGCCTAGACTGATAACCCCAGCACAGCTGAGACTACTCCCAGATTTGCGCAGCAAGACAGGGTACAGACTATGTTGTGTCGTCAAGGGTCTCGATGAGCCGGCGATCAATGCTTGGAGATTCACGGCCAAGAACGGCGAGGTTTGGGAAGAAATTCACCAAGTTGGTCTTGAACTCCACCAGCGGGAGCTCGACGCATTGGACCTGGAGGTGTTACGACAGGTCAGCCTCCGATGTTTCAACGATATGCGTACCGTGTTGCTTGTACACGACAAACGCATGCTGGGAATTATCAGGCAAGAATTGCCGCATCTGTTGGCTCGTGGCGTTCTGACAGATTCACAAGCTGAGGCTCTGAGAAGTGGTATCGTTGATACAATTCTTCCTGGCTCCAATGAGCTGAACAACCTCATTCAAGCAACATGCAGTACTCCCCAACTTCGACATGGCTTTATCCTCAAACCCATCCGCAGCGGAAAAGGCGATGGGATCATTTTTGGTGATGACTTGACGGCCGACGAATGGATGTCCCGTCTCGAAGGTTTGACCTCTGCTAATATCGTCCCCGGCGTATCATGTGTCGTGCAGCGGCGCGTCATTCCCCGCAACTATAATCTTGTACTACGTGCCTCAGAAGGAATGGTGCAATATCCTCTCGTCGGCACATACCACGTCGTTCATGGTAAACTATTGGGACTTGGCACTTGGAGAGCTAGTGGAGGGCGCATTGTTGCAGTGTCTTCTGGTGGATCGTGGCTTTGTTCCGTTATGAGAAAGTAGTGCGAGCGATATCCCTTGGTGTCGCATAAAATGTGAATCTATCTTATTCATCCAAGCATAGTTTAATCATGAAAGATTTTTGCTTATTTTAACATCAGCATTGGATGACATTCCTGCTGTGATACATGTAAAGGGCAGCCTCGCATATGTCATGTCTTAAAGATAACATCCCCTTCACTCCATAACCCTCTAGCATTTGCCTTAATCCACTGTTTGTTTCTCCGCTATAAACTGACGGTGAGACATCCAGGCATTGGCCGGCCTCATCATCCCGTGTCTCGCGGAGGTGGACCAAACTCTCGGGCCTCTCCATCGATAGTCTCGTAGATCGCAGCAGGGGTCTAATGCACTCAAGTTCCTAGCTCAATCAATGTCGATGACATAGCTATGAGAAAATTGGCAATCTGTAATCATTCACTGCACCTCGACTAACATATCTGGTTGATGTGTGAAGGGGGCTGTTCATCATCAGATCAACCAGCATTGTACTTTCAGCAACTCTCGCGAATGTTTCAATGCTTCAAAGATGAATCAAACCTTTCCGCTGTCTCTGGGCAGCGTAGCATTGGCTGTGTCGTTATTTTTATGTTCTGTTGCGTTGCAATCGGCCTTTGCCCAGTCGAAGAACGGGAAAGCTCGAGATCAATTCTACGAAGATGCTGATGGATGCGCCTCACCAAAAACGCTTGCAAAGTTTACGAGTAAGAACTCCAAGGGCTTCATTATCGCGATTTCTGCAATTGGCGTTGGGGCATCCATTGCTAGCTTGGTCGTGACTACTCTTCACCATGGATCAGTTATCATGGCTGTACTGAATGTTGCTACTTGGGTAAGTCATCCCCTCTGGCTAATTTGCACAACCTAATGGGCTCAGGTATTGGCCTTTGTTCATGGCATTTGCATCGCTGTCCAGCACTCATCTGTGGTATCTCACAAGTTGGGAATCTTGCTACTAGCCACTGCTCTGGCATTGACAGTCTCATCGCTACCTCGACTCAGCCATTTGATCCCGAATTTTGGTCAAGATCCCACGAGCGCGATCGTTCTTACCGTCGTCAACACCTTATCCGCCGTCGCATTAACGTTTGCCAGCACCTGTCTCCCGAGACGACCAGACGTCTTCCATAAAAGCGTCGCTGTCGATCGTCAATGGACCACTTCCTTGCTTGGACGTTTGACCTGGACGTGGATCCAACCTCTTCTGCGTCGTGCTGCACAGCAACAGGACTTGGACACGAAAGATGTGCCTCAAGCGGATTCACGGCTGCGATCGCAGGAGCTCAAGAAACAGTGGGATCAACAACCACGACACGACTCACTGGTCCGCTACATAGTGGCTCTGTTTAAGGGTAGGCTTGTCTTTCTATGGGCGGCGACTTTGGTTCGGTGTGCTGTTAGCATTCTTCCGTTCTGGTTTATGCTCAAGATCATTAATGTCCTCGAAGACCGCACGACATCATCAGATAATATGAAGTTGATGGTGTTTGTCTTGGGCATGGCGTTCTCAAATCTATTGGACTCGGTAAGCATATCCTACAACTTTCTTTGCGTCAGGATGTTAGAAGAATTGGCCCCTAAGAGCATAAGAGACGAAATAACTTCGTCACTGATGGGTAGTTTAGGCTAGCACTTAAGCTACCTTATTTTAGCAACCTAAGCCTTAGAGGACAATTCTTCTGTCACTTACCCGCTTTGCAATGCGACCACGGACTGACAGCTTTTAGTGGATGGAAGGTTGGGCATATTGGTATGCCCTTGAGAGCCTCGCCTTGCCAATTAGATCTCAGATCTCTGGACTCATCTTTGGCAAAGTCCTACTAAGGAAGAATATCAGAACTGCGGGTGGTGATGATTCTGTCTCCGAGTCCGATGCCACGTCGGAGGAAGACGAGACTTCCCTCAAATCTCACCAAGCCATCGTCAATTTAGTCGGGATCGACACAGAACGCCTCTTCTACTTCCTCCAATACCATTTCCTTATCATAGCTGGCGTCGTCAAACTCATAACCTTCTCAATCTTCCTTCTTCGTATCCTAGGATGGCTTCCCCTTATCGCAGGTATCGTCGCATGGGCTCTCACGTTGCCCTTCAATACCTGGTTCTCGGGCAAAGTGCTTACAGAGTCGAGAACATTGATGAGACATCGCGACGTCAAACTGTCGAAGATCAGCGAGGTCCTTACTGGTCTGCGACAAATCAAGTTCTCCGCTTTGGAAGCACAATGGGAACAGAGAATTCTAGCCTTGCGAAACGCTGAGTTGGCGACGTTGTGGAAGTTCTTCCTTGCTGATAGCGGACTGTTTGCGTGTTGGGTTATTAGTCCAATCTTGCTGGCTGTCGCGGCCTTGACTACTTATGTACTTATTCACGGTACACTATTGCCTTCCGTCGCGTTTGTCAGTATTGGAATATTTAATACGCTTGAGACAACGCTGGGTTCTCTTCCCGAACTCTTCACCCTGGGACTGGACTCGTTGGTGTCGCTGAGGCGAATCAGTACCTATCTTGATGAGCCAGAGAAACAAACCGAGTTGCTCGTAGGAGATAGGATCAGCTTCCACAATGCGTCTATTGCCTGGCCTAGTGCTTCCGAAAAGTCAATGGAAGGTGACTTTTCTCTCTCCAAAATCAGTCTATCCTTTCCCAATCATGCGCTTTCTGTCGTGTCTGGCAAAGTCGGCACAGGCAAGACTCTCCTCCTGTCTGCCATTCTGGGAGAAGCTGATCTACTGAGCGGCTCAATCTATGTTCCCAGAAAACAGCCGATTGAGACCAGAAACTGGATCATCCCAGGCTCAATTGCCTACGTCAGTCAGACCCCATGGCTAGAGAATGCTTCTCTTCGCGACAACATTCTCTTCGGTCTTCCGATGGACAAGTCAAGATACAATAAGGTCTTAGAAGCCTGTGCTCTAAGAGAAGATCTTTCCTTGCTTCAAGACAGTGACGATACAGAAATTGGAGCGAACGGTGTCAATCTAAGCGGCGGTCAAAAATGGCGAGTTACTCTTGCGCGAGCTGTATACTCGCGTGCGGAGATTCTTCTGATGGAGGATATCTTCAGCGCTGTTGACTCTCACGTGGGAGCTTCGATCTATGACAAGTGTCTCACTGGGGATATCTGCCACGGAAGGACAAGGATTGTCGTCACTCATCACTTGGGTCTTGTTATGCCTGGTGCTAGCTTCTTTGTTGAGCTTGGCGATGGCGGCGTTCTCTACTCTGGGCCTCCCAAGAGTCAATTCGAGCTGTCGGACGGTCAATTGGACTCCTCAGAAGCACTGGGTGCAGATACGCAGGACATTGCAAAGCTGGACCACGGCTCTCGCCATTTCTCAGGCCGCCGTCAATCCTCAGTTTCTACCGTCGGAGGCGAAAACCAGCCTTCTAAGCCAGAAGATGCGCCAAAGAAGTTCATGCAAGAGGAAACGCGCCAAAAAGGCAATGTGAAGGGGGGAGTGTATCTGGAATATGTCAAAGGCAGCGGTGGTGTGGGCCCATGGATTATCTGCATCGCCGTTTACCTTGCATATCAAGCTGGAATTCTAGGAAGAGCTTGGGTTCTTCGCATCTGGACTGCTAGATCTAGTGCAGGCGCAGACAGCGTCCATCACATTGCTAGTTCGACATTCTCAACGCAGCAGCTTCTTTTCCGGTCGTCTACACAGATCGAACAGGACCCTGATGTTCTGTTCTATCTGAAGCTCTATATCGCGATTTCTGTGGCTACCGCAGCTGTCGGGATTCTACGATACCTGTCATCTTACTACCTTGCCGTCAGGGCTAGTAAGTCTCTGTTCAAGAGGATGCTTTTCGCTGTTATGCATGCCCCTCTGCGTTGGCTAGACACAGTCCATACCGGCCGGATCCTGAACCGCTTCACGGCAGACTTTAATATCATTGATGAAAGATTGGCCATGAGCTGGAGTTTGTTCTTCTCACATCTCCTGAGACTTGTCAGTATCTGCATCGCCTCCTGCTTTGCTTCGGTGTACCTTATTCCGCCGGCGGTTGTACTGCTAGCCATCGGCGCTGTCATCGGCCGCAGATACTTGATTGCTAGCCGAGCTTTGAAGCGCCTCGAAAGTAATGCCAAGTCACCTGTGTTTGAGCTGTTCAACACGACATTAGCTGGTATTGCCACTATCCGCGCGTTTCGGAAGACTCAGACGTATCTTGAGCAGATGCACAGTAATCTGAACGCTTGGACGATGACAACATTCTACATCGCCTTAGCCAATCGATGGATGAGCTTCCGAATGGCTCTTATCACTGCCCTTTTCAGCATCACCGTTGGTATCGTAATTATCGCCAAGTCAATTGACGCTGCGCTAGCGGGACTAGCCCTATCATTCATTCTAGACTTTTCCGAAAGTCTTCGCTGGACAATCCGATCATACGGAGATATGGAGTTGGAGATGAACTCCATGGAGCGAGTGGTGGAGTATATGAACCTCGAAATGGAATATCTTGGTGGCTTGAATGCTGCTGCTGCCTGGCCTAGCTCCGGCAGTCTGGAAGTGAAGGACTTGGAGGTCGCCTATGCTTCTGATCTACCTCCTGTGCTGAAGGGGTTGTGCTTCAAGATCAGACATGGCGAGCGCATTGGTGTGGTGGGCCGGACCGGTGCTGGCAAGTCTTCACTTACTCTGGCGCTCTTCCGATTCCTGGAGGCGAGGTCGGGGAGTATTGCTATTGATGGCGTCGATATATCGATGCTCAAATTGACGGACTTGAGGTCGAAGATGTCCATCATTCCTCAGGTAGGATCATACCATCCATTTCACTGCATGCGACTAACAAGTTACAGCACCCCGTCCTCTTCTCCGGAACGATCCGCTCCAACCTAGACCCATTCGGTGAATACACCGATATCCGACTTTACGAAGCCCTCATCCGAGTCCATCTCATAGGCCCAGACGATACATCAACCAGCAGCATGTTCAACGACCTATCGAGTCCCGTATCCGAGTCCGGTAGTAACCTCTCCCAAGGCCAACAACAGCTCCTCTGTATCGCACGGGCGCTCCTTGCTGATTCAAAGATCATTGTTCTTGACGAAGCGACATCTGCCATCGACATAGCCACCGACATATTAATACAAAAGAGTATTCGCGAATGGTTTACCGATAGAACCATGATCGTCATCGCGCACCGACTGAGTACTGTTGCCGACTTTGATAAGGTTCTCGTGCTTGATGAAGGGCGGATGGTGGAGTTTGGGACACCAAGGGAGTTGTGGGAGAAGGATGGTGCGTTTAGGAGGATGTGTACAAGTGCGGGAAATAGCGAAGAGAAGAACTTGAGACGGGTCATCATGGGTTGACATTGTCATGAGTTGTAGTCATCTGCGTAGTATGCGCCTCCGAATTAATGCACATAGTCTTGTTTCAGCTTCTGGGAGCGCGTCCGTCGTGACGGTGGCTCACCGATGATCATACTCTCAAGGTCGCTTTTGGTTTTGGCGTTAAGCTTCTTGCTCAAGCTCACAATCCGATATCTCTGCGTCCTAAGCAAAGAAGAGGATTCGGTGGAGGAACAACTTCATATCCAAAGAGTTCGGCGGTTGGGCTTCGGGGCCTGGGGCCTGATGGGGCTGTCAAGCCCATGCTGCTAAGCATGGGCGGTTCGTCCATTTCTTGGTCTACAATAAGCACTCATTAACTTGATCCTATGATATAATAATATCGAAAGTTTGTGGGGTACTTACCGGTGCCAGAGTCGATGTCCAAGGGAGGGACTCCTTGGATGCCGGGGGCCCGGCGAGGAAACGGCCTCCTCGGTCTCATACCACTCGTCTAGGGCCTAAAGCATAATTAGAAAAGGATATAGGATAACATTGAATCATCAAGGTGTTGCCAACCTGCGGGGACACCGCACAACACGGCAAACAAAACGACCACCCTCGAGGGTCCGATCGATATGGGAAGTGGGCATAGTATCGGCCATTTACAGCCTCTCACCCCAACTCCTCGTTCCCCATCTTATTGACTTGCTGTTACAGCTCTTGCCCTACATAACAGTTAGATATGCTAACGTATAAAGGTATAGAACTCAATTGGTGTAAGTAACTTACAAGGAACAATGGGGGCAGGCGTAACTCCCTCTGGAACAGGGACTTCCAGCTCCTGCTCGTCGATGGCCATGTAATCCTCGGGTCACTCCCAGCCCTCAGCAATAGTAGTTTGAGCAGTCATTGTTCTGCTCGGGATTTGTTAGAGAAAACTGGTCGATCAAATAAAGAATGGTGGAGTTCGTATAACAGCGTCTGTATAGTGAAAGTCGAACGTAAGAACTTTGTTCATCGTCTGAAAGTGATGCGTATGTATTCGGGTTATCGGGTGTGATGATGAAGGAAGGAAGCTAGCGAGCTGTAGCAAGAAGTGGGTCCTGAGGCACCCAACTCTCAACACTGGCTGGCTCCTTCCTTACCTAGGAACTTTGAGAAGGAGTCCTCCTGGGGTATCTTAGGCAAGACTCCTGGTGCCGGGCTGACCAAAGCCAAGAAGCGGAACTCCAGAAAACGCGACCTCAGGCGATCGTTTACCAATGGAGCGGCAAGCGAGAATGCTGAATTTCTGGCTCGAAAACGTGCTCTCTTAAGTGTCCACAGTACAATTCTGGGAGCAAATAAATACGATGCCAATGGCAGTGTGTGAACTCAGGATAATTGGGATTACATTAAGGAATTAATGAATAATGGTTCAAGGAGAAATTGAAAGGATATTTGCCCAAGATATATCAGACTGTGTGGTGAAAGCGTCTTCTCTGTAGAGGCTCTGTATCTGGGTGTGCCATTGAACAACTGACATATTCAAAGTTACTATAATTATTTCGAAGCCTAGAAATCGTTCTCTGCCTGTAAGCTTTTATGGTTCAAGTCTGGACGCTGATCAGAGATATTCGTATCAAGTAATGTCGCCAATGGAAAACATGTCGAATACTGCCTGTCACCGGCACAATCATGGAAGGCATATATCATTGATGGTCGCATTCAACGGAATAAGTAATTTAAGACATGGATATCGGTTGTCTATACAAACAGTGATTGCCACAAAAGATCGTGTAGAATAACAAGCATTGCCGTGAAGTAGGTCGACATGGCCTGAGTAGAAACTAACCTAAACCACGACAAGGTCAGGGGTCTTCGGCATCCAGCTTAGACTCAACGAGATAGGCGAAGTCCACGTGGACTGCCTTAGCTTAGCTGTCAAAATCTCAATCTCGCGACATCTACTTTTTCTGACCTAGTGGTGGCGTTCAGGACAAGCTTTCTTGATGGGTGTTAGCTCCGGAACCAATGGAGCCTCTGAGAACGGCCGTAACGACGCGTCTTACTATTTCCAGAGACAGAATTCGATAGTTTTAAGTGAGTACCCCTGTATTTGACCGTGACGTTGTTGTCACTGTGAGTGGTTTGGTACAGAGCTTTTGTGAAGCGGCCCAAATGAGGTCGTGTGCGGAACCGAAGTTGAACATGATAAGCTAGAGTGAAGTAAGTGGCAAAAAAGATTGGGGGTTCGCTAAGAAGGCAGAGGAGAATGGGGGTTATTGGGGTGGATTTGTGCTGGGCATAGGGTAAATAGAGGAGGGCAGTCATGTGCTTAAACTCTTCTAGCATTTAAACTTGATCTTGGACTACTTGGTGCTATTGAACGCCTAATAGACAAAAGGTCAAAATCACAGAAATTTCATGACTGGTATCAATGACCTACATGCCCTTCGTGATGTGGATGAAGGCCTCCCGAGAAGCCTCTTCTTGGCGATCTCTGGGCAAACGCTTAAGTTTACCAACAATCTGGTTCACCCAAACGGCCGTCACTAACAGAATCTGATTGGTCTTAGTCCCTGACTAGAACACCAGGATTCAACTTCACCGTTGAGCTCATTCCCAAACAGGCATATTTGTCCGTCGTGACATAATTCCTCCGGAGCTAACACGATCACGGCCGAATTGACCCCTGACCATTGTAACTTGATCCAAATGTTTCATTCGCTTGCTTCAAATCTAGTTCGTCTACTTCGGTTCTAAAATTCGATAGTCTATTAAACCCTTAGATCCAGCTGTTCTTCTGCCCGAGACTACGTATTGCCTGCGGGCGAAGCGAGCAATCCAGAACTTGATGGACTTCATCCTTTGACAGTTATCGCCTTTTCATCAGGAGTCGAGGCTTTTGTATGTGATCAGTCGATTAATTTAATATCACTACCTGAAACCCCGGTAGCAATGTAACCTACCTACTCACGTATTTCTCTCCTTCACTGTCTCTTGTGTCGTTTCTTTGTGCTGTTGTTCGAAAATACGGTTCACGATGGCCAGATTCCTCTGGTTACTGCTTCCATTTGTTGGAAGTAGTCTTGCAAAAGAAGGTTCTGTTGCCAATTCTCTCGTTAATTCTGCCTCTGGCTCTTACACTCATTCCCTTCCTGTCACTCCTTTGAACCATCTCCATCATGGAGATACTGGGTCTTCTTCTTTTACACCTCAAATCCAACCATTTGCTCGAAGATCGTCGGCATGTAAGCCTCGGGCGCCTTTGGGTGGCCCTGTGATCGCCGACTCTTTGACTACGACAATTCACTCAGTTACGACTACCAGTGATCTTATTGGTGTCGCAACGAGTTCCGGATTGGTTATATCCGGATCGACATCTGAGAGTCTTGTGGAGTTGACTTCCAGTGCCGCCTCCAGTGCCTCCAGTACCTACAAGACAACCGATGAGGTATCCAGATCGACGTCTGAGAGTGCTGCGGAGTCGACTTCCCGTGTTGTCTCCAGTGTCGTCAATACCTACACGACGACCGATGAGACATCCATATCAGCTTCTGGGGGTGTTGTGGAGTCGACTTCCAGTGCCATCTCGAATGCTGTTAGTACCCATACAGCTTCCGATGAGGCATCGACGTCCACTGTCAGTGCCAATGACAAAGAGGCAGCTGTGGAAACATCGTCTTTGGGCACCACCCCGAGCGAAACATTGGGCTCTGACACCACCACGTCTACACTCGCTGTCACGCAAAGCAACAGCAGTGGCGGATCGTCGACCCTGGAGGCTACCTCGGACTCCTCTAGTGATGGCATGACCACAACTGGATCCCCTGCCGGGGACTTCACAAGTGCCAGCACTGCCAGCCTTGAACCAGAAACCTCTTTCACTGAGTCAACTGCACACCAGGCATCAGCCACAGTTTCTTCAGCTTCCTCATCGGACACAACTCTTGAACTCGGAGCAAAAGCTGCATCTACTGAGACGAGCAACGCACCCACACTCTCTTCAGAAACTTCATTGTCCTTGACCGAGTTCCCTTCATCCACATCCTCTTCAGAGGCTTCGCTTTCCTTGACCGAATTTCCTTCATCTACATTCGCTTCATCAGATCCAACAACATCATCCGAGAGTGTGGTTGCAACATCGACTGACTCTCCTCTAGTACTCACGGTAGCCGCCGACGGCAGCGGAGACTACACAGCCATCAACGATGCCATCAAGGCCGCTCAAACAAGCGGATACCCAACCGTAACTGTCCTCGCAGGCACGTACACCGAGAATGTCGTCATATCAGCAACACCTGCGGTCACTATCACTGGTGAAACATCTAAGAAACGCGATGGTGCCTCTGGGGTCGTTATCGAAGCTAACGACGGTGGCGACAATAATCTTGCGCTTTCCTTCAACACCGATGTGGCAGCAGGCATCACCTGGAAAAACATCAAATTTTCCAACTCTTTGATTGGCAATTCTGCCGGCGCTGTTTTCCTCCGCGGCTCGAAGAACGCTTTCTACAACTGCGAATTTGTCTCCGCTGGTATCGCTGCTATCACTGGTAGCTATGCATCCGCCATCATCGCAAACTCTTACATCGAGGCTCAAGACAAATTGATTTACAACTACCCATCTTTGTACCTCTACGGAACGACAATCACCGCCACCAATTCCAATGCGCTGCTCGTCTACAACAAAGGTGCCACGTCCGGAAACACCCTATACAACTCGACCATCGTTTTCGACACCTGCGAAGTTGTCCAGAAGAGTGGGGCCAAGAATACTCGTGTCTTCCTCGCCGCAGGAAATGGCGATGGCTCGGTCGCCGTCTTCCGCGACACCAGCTTCGCCTCAGGTTTCTTGGCTGCCTCAGGCGTTTATGTCGATACCAAAACGCAGTCTTCCCTAAACCGCTATGTCGAGTTCGGTACGACTGGTGATGTGTCGGATCGCTCTAAGTATATGACCTTGGTCACAGACCCTAAGGATCTGTCGCCTTACGAGATTTCTGCCTTCTTTAAGGGAGCCTTCCCTAGTGTGGCTGTGTCATCGGTCGATTGGATTGACTCTTCTGTTTTGAGTGCTATCAAGGCGAGCAACGCTAAGGACTCAAAAGAAGCCGAGACAACTTCTGCCGGTATCGCTACCACGACCTCTGAATCACTGACCACTACGAACGCGTTATCTGCCACCTCATCGGGTACATCATCGGATGCCTCTTCTGCCACTTCCTCTGTCGCTTCTTCTGGCACTTCCTCCGGCTTCACATCTGTCGCAAGCACCACTGAAGAAGAGACCACCACGTCCGCAGCCCCAACTCAGTCATGCGACTTCCCACCCGCTGTCCCCAGCACAGCTCTCGTCGTCGGTCCCAAGTCCAACCCGTGTGCCTCTTACGATACTGTCGCTTCTGCTGTTGCCGCGTTGCCCAAGGATGATACCACACAGCACATCTACATCCTCGCCGGAAAATACCAAGAGAAGGTTACGATTCAACGAGTCGGCGCGACTATCGTCCGAGGTCAAACCAGCGACGGTAACTCGGCCAAGAACAATAAGGTCACGATCACCTCCAGCAATGGCGTCCTTTCAAACAGCGGCGGATCCTCAGGCACAGCTACTTTCTCTGCCAATCAGTACGAGGCTAAGCTAGTATCATTCTACAACATCAACTTCGAGAATGCGTTCGAAGCCACGACCAATACTGTAGCCTTGGCTGTTTTTGCCAAGGGAACGAAGGTGGCCTTCTATGGATGCGACATCAACTCATCGCAGGGCACCCTCTATCTCGACTACGGCAATTTCTTCATCAGTCATTCTATCCTTCGCGGTACGACGGACTTCCTGTGGGGACAGGGTGCCGGCTATATTTATAACTCCGTTATTGTTTCGAAAGGGACGACAACGGGTCAGGCCATCGCTGCGCATAAGTTCCAAGGCCAATACGGTGGCTCGCGATTCGTCTTCGATCTTTGCGCCGTTGTACCTGAGTCCAACTCTGTCACCGAGGGCAGTACATTCCTTGGTCGCGATTACAGCACCAAGTCAAACGTCGCGTTTGTCAATTCCTATCTCGATGGCCATATTGCCCCGTCAGGCTGGAAGGTCTCTTCCCCTTCGACCTTCGCCGGCACATTCACCGAGGGAAACAACACGGGTCCTGGATGGGATTCTTCATCTCGGGTCTCTGCTGCTACAATCGTGAAGGACACTTCTTCGATCAACGCCGCTGCTATCCTTGGTGGAGATGCTTGGATTGACAAAGACGCTATTGCGCCTTTCCAAGGGTGGCCTGACTCCAAGTATGCTCAGGATGCGACTACAACTTCAGCTTCCGATGCTGCTACTGCAACTGCCTCCGCAACGACGAGTGTATCGGAAGTTGGCTCTACCTTGACAGTTGCCCCTTCGCCAACAGGTGATCAGTTCAAGACCGTCGCATCTGCTCTTGCGGCTATCCCCGATGATGGCGAGGACTACACGGTCTTCATCAAAGCTGGTTCCTATAACGAGCAACTCAACCTCAATAGGGGTCGTGGTCGTGTCACTCTTCGCGGTGAGACCAGCTTCGAAAATGACTTTACCCAGAACGAGGTCCTCATTTGGTTCAAGTTGGGTTACAGCACCGGAGCATCACGAAATGAAGAGACTCCTGTCCTCTTCTGGAAGACCACAACGGCAACAGCTGGTCTCTCGCTGTACAATCTCAACTTCACCAATACATACCCACAAACACGTGATACAGCTGCCCTTGCCGCGGATTTCTTTGGGTCAGGGATGGCTGCATACGGGTGTTCGTTTGAAGGCTTCCAGGATACGCTACTGGTGAACCAGGGTGTCCAGGTGTTCTCCAACTCTTACATCTCTGGCAGCGTGGATTTCATCTGGGGTTACAGCAAAACCTACTTCCACCAGTGTTACATCGCTTCGAACACACCCAATGCCTATATTACAGCACAGAACCGAAAGTCCTCTTCTTGGGCTGGCGGCTTTGTGTTTGATACTTGCAAAGTGACATACACTGATAGCTATGGCACTGATTTCGGCAACACGGCTCTAGGCCGGCCTTGGTCTCAGTATGCACTTGTGGTGTATATGAATTCGTTCTTGGATAAGCATATCTCCAAGGCCGGTTGGTCAGCTTGGTCGACAAGCAACCCTCAGACTTCGGTAAGTCTACAAACACTTGGGACACCATGACTATCCTTACCTAAGGTTGTCTAAGGATCGCCATGGGCTTATAGTCCACGATAAGTCCCCAGTCACATTCTAGCAGATTCTCATATCTCCATATACCCGAGAAGTGTATCTAAAAACATACTAACAACAAATAGGATGTACTCTTCGGCGAGTTCAACAACACGGGTCCAGGAAATTGGACGTCTTCTTCCCGAGCAAGCTTCGCAACAAAGCTCACTGAGTCCCAAGCCGCTGCTTATTCTTTGGGCTCTTTTATCGGAAGCACCAGCTGGTTGGACATGAAGGCATACAATCTTGCGCCTAGTTATACTATTGGCGACTCCGCTACTGCCGACCCAGAACCAGAAGTCTCTTGGCCATCACACCCTTCAGATGGCACGACACCCCCCAAAAACGCAGTTGTCGTGTCTGTTGGTGGAGAGAAGTCTGGCTCATACTCAAGTCTCACAGACGCGCTCAAGAGCCTTCCAAAGGACTCGACTCCTCAAGTCATCTTTATCTATGCTGGAACATACGAAGAGCAGGTGCCATCAATCAACCGACCTGGCCCTGTCACCATCATCGGATACACCGAAACCGAGCCCGGAAAGACATACACAAGCAACCAAGTCACGATTACCCAAGCTAAGGGACTCTCGGTCGCAGGAACAATCCCTGCCGGTCGCAGTAATGCGGACACTGCGACGATCGCAACAGCCAGCACTAAGATCGCCTTTTACAACGTCAAGTTCATCAACACTGACAACCTTGACGGCGCGACGCCTAGTTATGTGACTCTCGCTGCCAGTGTCTACGGCGACAAGATTGGCTTTTATGGCTGTGAAATGATCGGATGGCAGGATACCCTGTTGACAGGCGCCACTGCGGGTTATCAGTACTATGAGAGCTGCTACATTGATGGGGCAATCGACTTTAGTGAGTACTTATGATCAGCAGCAAGGGCTACTACTAACCAAAACTCAGTCTGGGGTTACAGTAAGGCCTACTTCAAGGGCTGTACCATTGCTGCCAAGCGGGCCAAATCAGCCATCACCGCGCATAGTCGCAAAGACGGAAATGCAGTTGGAGGATACATTTTTGACCAATGTCTTTTCACCGAGGCTGCTTCATCCACGGTTGATCTCACAGGGCAGGTTTATTTGGGTCGACCTTACAGCGCTTACGCCCTCGTGGTAGTCAAGAACAGTTATCTGGATTCTATCATCCAGCCCGCTGGTTGGAAGATCTGGTCTACCAGTGATCCTCGCACTGATCATATTACCTTTGCGGAATATGCCAACGAGGGTCCTGGAAGCTGGGAGAAGAATTCGGCGGCACGTGAGGCTTTTGGCTTCGCTACCCTTCTGACTAAGGACGACTACTCTCTTGCTTCCGTGATGGATAGCACTGACTGGATTGACAAGACGTTCTGGGACTCGATCGTGACACCAAAGCCTACCACACCTGTCGTGCCTGTCCCTGATCCCAACGCTGTTTACAGTGGCAAGACCCCACCCCCTGGCGCTTTAATTGTCTCCAAGGAAGCTATTGAGGGGGTCACCGCTTACAGCACGATCCAAGCTGCGATTGATGCCCTTCCCGTCTCGAGCAAGGTCACACCCACTGTTTTCATCTACCCCGGTACATATAAGGAGCAGATTGTCCTCAGTCGTGCTGGCACAACCTTCTTCATCGGATATTCTGAATCGCCGGATGACAATTCCCAAAACCAGGTCACTATCACATATGACAAGGGCATCGACACACAGGCGGATGCGTCCAACTCCGATTCGGCCACATTCTATGCCACTGGAAATTACTTCCAGGCTGTGAACATCAACTTCGAGAACTCGTTCGGTACAACCAACAAGTAAGTGCACACAATTTAGATATGTGTGATATACTAACAGATCAATAGCTACGCCAGCCTTGGCTTTGCGGTCAAGAGTAGCAAGTTTGCTTCACTCTACGGATGCCAGGTCTACGGAAATCAGGACGCTCTCCTCATCAACGGCAACCTTTTCGCATACAACAGTTTATTCACTGGCAATATTGACATGATCTGGGGTTCTGGAGCTGGATACTTCCTAAAGTCTACCATTGCGCCAAACAAGGATAAGATCGCGTTGACTGCGAACAAGAAAGGAACCAACACCGGTCCCAATGGTTTCGTCTTCGACCAGTGCACCATTACTCCTGCCAATGGGGCGTCCTTCTCGACTGTTTATCTAGGCCGACCGTGGGATCAATTCGCTCGTGTTGCCTATATCCAGTCTGAGCTCAGTGCATCAATCGCTGCTGTCGGCTGGACTGGTTGGACTAAGAGTGATCCTAGGACCGAGAACACCATTTTTGGTGAATACGACAACACTGGTCCTGGAGCTTCAACTAGTAGTCGTGCATCTTTCGCCAAGCAGCTTTCGGATGACGAGGTTGCCCAGTTTCAATTGGGCACTTTCTTCCCTTCTACAAGCTGGATCAACATGACGCTCGTCCACGCAACTCCCTTTGACGCAGCTGTAGCTGCCACGCAGACATTCAGCTCGACCACTGTCTACACCACTCAGACTGTCACGTCTTCCCAGACTCTGTTCACCACATTGACTGGTGCCGAGGTGACCATTACTGAGAAGTCCACATCTACTCAGGATATTGGTACTACCATTACACCAGACCCGACGACCAAGACTATTATTGAGAAGGCGACAGTGACCGAAACGGCTCAAGTTACCCAAGCCGACAAGCTAGTCACCGTCAAGTCGACCGAGATTGTGGATGTTGGCAAGACCGTTACGCCTGCTGTCGTTACTGAGACTTCAACTCAGGTCTTTGATGCTACTGTCACTTCTTGGGTTACAAAGCCTGCCAAAGCAGTCACTACGACTTCAACAACTATGGGCGCTACTGTTACTCCCAAGTCAGTAACTGAGAACGTCGTTGATCGGACGACAGTGGTGATCAGCAAGACAACCAGCCCCAAGGCAATCACTGTCAAGAGCGCCACAACTGTGGTAATAGGTACTGGCGGCACTACAACAACTTCCTTGAAGGCTACTACTGTTCTATCGACTACTGTAACGACTTCTGTCAAGATTGTCAGTAAAACCACTACATTGAAGTGTGTCCCTACTCAGGACAAGCGAGACTTAGGCGGTGACGTGGCAGTCGTCAGGCCCCGCGCTGCTGTCGTGTTCGGCAACCCATCTGTTGACCTCGCTTCTGGCCTGACACGGCGTGACCTTGACCTAGGGTCTATAAATCTTGAGGCTCGTGCAGCTGGTCTTTCCACCGTTACGGTCACCGTTGTTTCAACTTTTACTACCAACGTCAAAACTTCAATCATGACGATCCCTGGTAGCACTGCGACCACTCAGGTCATCACGACCAAGACAATTGGAAAGACAAGTACTCTCAAACCTGCCACTGTCATCGAGGCATCTACATCTGTCGCAACTCGATACGCCACTTCCACAATCCCTGGCTCAACATCAACCACGACTGTGGTGACCACCAAGGAAACAGGCAAGACAACAACCCTCAAGGCCGCTACCACCACTGTCGTCGTCGCATCTACTTCTGTCGTCACAGAAAAGAAGACTTCCACGGCCCCTGCAAGCACAGTAACTGTGTTGAAGACCCTCACCACAACTCTTCCCGCCGGGACTGTCAAGGTCACCACGACTAGCACCGTCAAGCAGACATCCCCTGTTACTCTGGATCAGAAGACTGTCACGGACTGGACGACTGTAAAGTCTACTCTGAAGCCCTCGAGTACTGTGACTGTGAGGAGTACTGTGTCAAAGACTACTACGTCTGTTGTCAAGGAGACGAAGACGGTTTGGGCGACGAGGACTAGCAAGGGCGCGGCTGCTTGTACGAACTAGGACTGAGCTTTCACTTCATCGGCACGATATGAGTGTGCATATAATTGATTAATAATGTTACACTATTAATAGAACGAGCATTCGTCATGTATGTCTGCAATTTCATCTGAACTTGAGTAAGTGACACAACGTAATCTGACTAAAATGCCTAAAGGATAGTCTAAAGTGCCACAAACTAACCTAAAGATTTGGTCTCTTATGCCTGCGGCAGCTCAAGTTCCTCGTGAACAGAAAGCGCAAGAGTCTTTCGCTCACTAGCAACTTGATGGGTGGCGTAGGGCCAGATCTGGTCTTGACATGGATACCGACGTCCGTCTCGCAAAGTGGCTTTACTTACACAAAGATTCTCTCGGCTTTAGCGAACACCATTAACCTCACTCAATCTCCTTGGGTCGAACATAGTGGTGGCGCAAGACCTTCTCAAGCCCTTACTATGTCGCGGCTATTTAATGGCATCTTACTTCAATGTCGGAGCAAAGCTGTTGCCTACACCATCGCATCATACTTTGAGTGGCGTCGTGGCACTGGGAATTCTATTCACCTTCGTTACGACTGCCTACATAGTCAAGGTTCAAACATGTTCAACTCTGTAGCAATTGGCACCATAAGTTCATATCGAAACGCGACCAAGTGAATTACTATAGACAGATAGAGAGTGCTAGAAATGAGGGAAAAGTTCCACCCATTCAGGTGACAGGAAAATCCCAACCGGTGACTGGCGCAGGCTAATAAACGACTCAACGATAATAAACACTCTCGCCAGGATATATCCCAACCCGATAGGGGAAACCAATCCCCGAATCAAATTACCGACGACATATTCAACATTTTTAGTCCTCCAATTTTTTCTTTCATACCATGATTTGAGGGCATCCACCAAGGGCACAAGGAACGCGAGGAAAAATATAGAGGAAGGAATACAGCAAATGATGAGCAAGCAACTAGCCTTCCACATAACCTCTTCCGCGTATGAAGGAAAGGATCGACCCCGTATGGTCAGATGAACGCCACCATACAAGCCAGATAGGACTGTGGCAAGTATGAAAAATGGCCAAGAGAAGAAGCTCACATCTGGCGCGGTCATTGATTCCTTGTCGTTCGATATTAGATGGAGGATTGACTTTCCATCCCAAAACAGCTCCTCCCAGTCGCCAAGAAACTTTGGCTCCAATTCCTCCAAGACTGGAAGAAACAAGATTTTCTGATGGGAAGAAATATCATGCGCCACATTTAGTCGATCAACCCTCTGCATTTTAATTCTGTCGGACTCTCGAGCCAGCTTCTCTCGATCCTCGAAAGGGTAGGTGCTTAGAATGGCTTCCCAGCGCGCCAGGAACTCGTGTTCCAATACAAATGAGTAACCTGTAGACTCACCTTCTGGATCAAGGTAGTAAACTGGTGAGCCCCAGAGCTTTATCACTTTTGACTTGGACAGCGCCAGTCCTGATGGTAGGACATCTCCCTCACGCATTCTTGATCCCGGTAGAGGATCTATCCACTGCATAGGGGACCCATCAACATCAACGGGGGGTGCAGCGTCGACTTCCTCTTTAGGTACAAACAGTGCCATCTTATAAGACGCTAGGTAGAACTGTCGTTGCAGCATAGCGGCAGCATCGCCTCTGAAGTCCTGTGTTGGGGTGATCATTGCTTCCTGGATATTTAGTGGTTTCTAAATGCGTTTAGAATCAGAACTAGCCCAAGTTCAACACAGGTCAAGACATACTTTGAACCAGCAAGCATAGAGGAAAAGAGCGCAGACGACATGGACAATTGTATGGATCTCGAGAAGAGACAATGGAAGGTCGTATATACGTCTTGCTACACATTGTGTGACCATCCAGAGAACTTGTACCACTACAAGTGTTTTTTGGACGGTGTCAGCCTTGCTCTTGTCGTCGATATCCTGCTTTGGAATCTTTATCCAGTGGCCGCGTTCAGCAAGGTGAATGATTGCTGCAGGACCGGGACGGACAGAGCGTCTCCGTGATCTAGTGTCTTCAAAATACTCGCGGTCGGATGTGTTGAGATCACTAAGCGAAAGAATGTTATGAATGTCGAAGCGAACTGCTCCCATGACGATGCAAAAAGCATACTTCAGATTGATTTCGAACTTAGAAGTCAGTATTCTATTTATATCAAGATCGGATGAAGTCGTACGTCTGCATCAGGTTTCCAGTTAGAAGCCTGCTTTTCTTTTTGTATCTTTCGAAGTTCTGATCTCAAGTTCCAAGCATAACCCAGTTGCGTCGCCGCAACGAACACCGCGAGCTCGGGTGCAAAAAGAGTTATGAGGACCCATTTCACTTTTTTCCATAGTAGGTGTTGCCATGTCGTCTTCCTAGGGACGTCAAGATGTAAAGCCGTGTAAATACACGCAGCAAGCGTCAGGATACAGCTTTGCAATATATTCAGCGTGCCGCGGACACCGGGATTGTTAACCCATGATGGGGCAACAAGTCTCCTGAGTTCATCGGTTCCGTTGTTAGTCACAACCGAGATGTTGAATGGTTGAGTAATGATAGACGAGTTGAGTTCAGCCATAGCTTGCTTTCTTTTTCAAATCTAAACACCTCAATCAACAGCAAAAGAGGGAATGTGGTGGTGCAGAGGTGAAGTTTGTCCCAGAGCCTGGTTTGAGAATTCAACTCCTATTTATATTGAAAGTGAGGCTGCCAATGATATCATTGTATTGATGTCTGGTGCGGCTGAGCATGATTACCAGGGTGTTCCGACAAACACAGCCTCAGCGCCTCTTTTCTACCGGCTTTCGATGGTATGGTAATGACTGGACTTCAGCCTTTTGATACTGCACTTGAAAACTATCACCTCTGTTGTGAAGATTCGTGCCGGATAATCGAAAGCTTGAGGTTGGTGACTTCCACGGGTGCGGTAAACAAGTATTTTCTACCTTAAGGAGGATTAAGAACGGTGTTTTTAGTTGCTACCTCATGTTATATCGATTGGATGTTGATACACTGTTGGTGGCATCGACTCAGCCTCAGCAGGGTTGCAAATGTCTTAAATACCTACTGCATTGCATTTTCTCCAAACAGGGGTATTCAACATCGTTTTGCTCCCCTCTGACTGGCTGAAAATAGTTTCCATCCTTTCCTTAAAATGATATCCGATCTGCACGTCAAGTTCGAATTTGAAGAGAAAAACACACTGTTATTTCGAAGACGGCGATAGGTTGAATACGATGATTGCATGGTAGAAGCGGAAGAAAGTGACAATTCTGGAACTTAGATGGAATTCAGCGGACGAGAATTTGAGAGATGTGCACCTTTTCCCTCTCTCTTGCCAAAACCTCCCAGTCTGTTTCATCTCCCTTTCCTTGACGAATTTCATCCCCATCTGAGTTGTGCCTTCTCGCTTTTGAATCTACCTATGTGACGTCAACTCATCACGTGGTCTTACGTCGTGAGATCCAATCGCACGTTCAACCGATTCTCGAAACTTCAGTCTTTTACAAATTTACCAATTTATGGATTTACAAAATGGACCGGCTGTCGATTGAGATTCTTTCTCTGATCGCTGCTGCTGCTGCATCGTCGGGGCCTCAGATCGATCTGAGCACAGTTTACGACGTCTGGACTCTTCACGACAAACCCAAGTTTCCAGGAAGTGGAAAACCAAAAGAGAATTCCCTGGCTTCATGCGCTGCGGTTTCTCGCGACTGGCAGCTTGCATTTGAGCCGTTTACATTTCATACGCTGGTTTTGTCACCTAAGAGGATAGTGCAGGCTGAAAGACAAGGGTATCTGACCCCGCGGCGGCTGGGATGCATTCGCTATCTTGCTGTTCCCATCACATTTCCGCTGCCCTGGCCGTGGGATGTTCCGATTGTCTTTGCTCAAGTAGGGGAATGGCCTCCTCCATCTGAGATTGACGAAGCGGAGGATCATAGAATGGTCGAAGGGGATGAGTCGGCTGATGCAAACGACGCTGCATGGCAAGACGTTGAAGGAAGCGAGCAAAACAATGACGAAGATCTGGATAACGATGGCTATATGGACGTTGAAGACGACATGCAGCCACCGGAAGAGAGAGGTTACGACAAGTTGTTCACGGCAATTATCAGATCACTATTTCGGGTATTGAAATTGGCGCCTGTACATGAAAACGGACAACCATATATGAATCTTCGACTTGGATTTCCGGTTCCCAGAGAATACGGATGGTCCTTTGCGAATTGCATTGAACAAACTGAAGCTGAACGTCTTGAAGTTGGCTGGTGTAGCCCATTATATCTCGATCTGGGGTTCAACCAAGATGAATTACCAAACTTGCCGGTGATAGCTTCATGCAGCTTTGATCTTGTATCTTGGAGTCTATTCTTTGCTCCCGAGTTAGTCTGCAAATTAGCCAGCAAGATGCCTCGCCTTCGGAAAATAAAGATGCATCTCAGCGACATGGAATGGCGAAATCCAGAATTGAGGGTCGGACTGAGAGAGCGTAAGTTCATAGAGAAAACGGAAGAATGGTCCTTGAAACTGACTGGATTTTGTAGGCTTCGCCAGCTCATTGCCGTTGTTACCACAAGGCGTGCTGGACTTTGAATTGCAATACTCCAGACGGGTTCCTCGAGATCATTCACATGCGCCTGCAAGCATAGTACCACCAGATGAAAAGCATGACCTTCTCAGCCAAGCACTATTCAACTTTTCTCGACGAGAGAATTTGTTGCGGTTCACAGCAAAGGGAAGCTTTGACCTTAACATTCTGGGGACATCTGAGAAGGCCCTAGCTGCAAGCAATGGCTGGCCGAAGCTGGAAACTTACGACGTTGGTTTCCTGGCCATCACTCCATCTGGACAATGGTTAGCCATGGGTTTCACGGATAATCCCAACACCGATAGTTTCCGAGACGAACGATGGGGTGCCCCGAGTGAACATCAGAGAAGCTGTCTCTCATTGTTCGACACGAATGAGTTCAGAGGCCCGATTGAACCAGACTATGCGCATCGTTTGGTCTGCACCGCTGGTCGAGCAGCATCGCACATGCCACGTTTGAGAAGGATGAATATCAATGTTGGCGTTGTGGGCGGTTACAAAGTGTGCTACACGAGTAAAAAGGTCAATCCATGCATGAGAATCGTGGGGAAAAAGCTCCAACCGCCTTTTGAAGAACTACTGCGGGTTTGGCGTCGGGTGGCACAAGATCGGGATCAGCGGTTTGGTCTTGAATGGAACGATATCGTGAAGACGAATAAAAGAAAAATGATTTTTAGCTAGGCGCATTGCAGAGTTTGTCTGCCTAAATAAAATTGACTCAAGTATATAACAAAGGGTATCGTAATGTTGCTGTTCCGAATGATGAGGGTACCGTAGTTCCCCTCCCCAATTACCTATTCCTGAACTCCTCCCAATGATTTCCTGTAATAATGCAAATATTTGTTGCCATAGACGTTATATGCATTCCTGGCGATGCGTCTAACAGCTTGGCGTGGCCGCGCTACGTGACAAATGAATAAACTGATCAGTCTCAAGAGTGACTAATTCGTAGCCCAGCCACTGTCGACCTGGATCAAAAGACCCCAACAATTGCCGTAACTCAAGCGCCTATGACGGCAATGCGATGAAACAAAGCCACGTCCGACCATGTTCGTAACCTATTTAGCCAGGAGTAACGCCAGTGGCTTTGCGCCTCTTTAGCGGTGAGGGTCGTGCTCAGGTGGCTTCGAGGCTGGGTATAAACTTCATGTGTTGTTTGGGCGAGCTTCCTAAAGCCGGTCAGGAACAAGTCTCATGATTTGGCGCTAGAAAACGTACAATATGGAGTCAGGTCGAGAAACTGTAGAGGTCTCGCCTTTTTCTTATTCTCCAATGGCGCTGAGGCGTCGCTGCCAAAGTGTCGCACGCCGTTTGGCTGCATGGGCACATCGCTGCCCGTTCTCGTAGATGGTCCTCTCTCAATTGACTGACACTCCAGTCGTCCGGGATCCGGTGCTGTGTTTTCTGGCTCGCCGACAATGTGCATGCAATTGCAGTCGCTATGCTGTACCAGCAGAAGCAACTTGTTCAGCACCACAAACTCCATCTTGAGTTTGATGCTGTACACGACGGGCTTGTACGTCGTCTGGATGTTGAAATGGCTCATGTACTGCGTGACAATGAGGCTAATATCGAGAAGAATGACGAGAATGTTGGCGATGACGAGATATCGAATGATCTTGCGCTCCATAGCTTTGCGCACGGCGAAGATGGGTTTTAAGCCTCGTGCTGTTTCCCAGATGTAGAGACCCGAGATTATCGCTTCTTGGATGCAGAATCCTGCTAATTGAATGCGCTCGTAAACGTTGAAGGGACCAATGAAGCGACTCGAATGGCGGGTGTTGCTTCCGAGGAAGAGTATTGTTGTCGGGACGTGGAGGATAAAGAAATTAATAATGATCATGTACAAGACCCATCGTGTTTTGGACTTGTCTTCCACAATAAGATGAAGCCGTGAGTAAAGAACGACGGATTGGCCCGTAACCATGCCATACCATCCCACGCATGTCAACACGCATAGTAAGAAGTTTGGTCCCAAGCTGTAGTATCGTAGGAGGACAACAATGGAGTGTAGTACTATTCCCAGTGTCGCTACCATCATACTCCAAAAGTAAAGGTTGTCGTGACGCTTGAAGCGTGAGAGTAGGGAAATGAGGATCTCGGCGCAGTTGTAGATTGCGATTGCGAATAGACCAGCTATGGTCATATTCACGGCGAGGGACACTTGGATGGGCCCAACCTCGCCCGTTCCAGCAACTGCCATGATTGAGCTGTCGACGGACCTACGACGGTCATGACTAGACGATAAAAAAGTAGAGTTTTGTCGGAATTAATTGAGTCCAGATCCCATGTCGTATATGTTCGGGTCGGGTCGTATCAAGGATTGACAGGTCTTGGCGATAAGATGCACGATGAAACGCTGAAGCAAGGAACAGAAAGTAAAAAAACAAGAGGGGGCAGGTAAGCTTTCATTCATTCAGATTTAGGGACGGGATGATCTTCTGTATCAGTAGCGCGTCATTCTGGGGTCGTCGTATTGGTATCCGGACTTAGCGAGAATCGTCATGAGCCGCCCCTGCATTGCGCATGGATGGTTCCGCTAATAGCGCCTTGACGGTCCATGATCCAGCCCATGTTGATGCTCTAGTGGGTTGTCAAACATGTGTTTTCTTTCCTCGAATCCAATAGTTATGGCACATGCTTGACAAATGGTCAGAAGGATATCGCCATTGACGACCAGTAGAGTTGAGGATTTGTAAAAAAAAAAAAAAAACTAGACATGGATTCTTCGGCCAAGACGGCAGTCAACATTCCTCCCATTCCAATGACACGGTCATGGGCTCCAGCTGAGTTTTGGCTAAAAGTCCCGTCCCTGTTCCTCCCTACTAAACTCAAGACCGCGCCAACCGCCCGCCCCTAGAAAAGGCATGTCTTGGCGATGCTGCCAAGCTGAAACTATTCCTCTGTATCGGTCCGTCAAACGTACAACCACCAATTGTCACATTTCCAGGTCCAAGTTTGGGAGCTGTATCCATCTTCAAAAGGAGCTCTACAGGGCCCGCTATTTAGAGTTTACGGTTAAAACAGGTAAAATGTTATTTCGTCAGTGAGTCTCAGGTTCAACAGAATCTCAAGACTCTGGAAAATGACTCGCGACATGCAGCGTTAGAGTTTTAGAGCAAACGTCCCGTGTCTTAGGGCCTCCGGGAATCTCCATTTACTGCCCGCCCTACAGTATCTCCAGCTGTCAAACTTGGATTGACAGGTGCTCAAACACAATCACGGAATAATTAAAGACGCGTTCAATCACCATGAAACATTCTCTCCCGTCTTTTTTGGGCTCATCTTGCGAATGAGTACCGACATATTATGTACCCCAGACTCTGCAGCGCCCGCAGAACTGCGCTTGTTTGGAGGTCGAAGGTCATCGAATGTCACTGCAAACTCGACGGGCTAACGGGCTCCGAGATTAATCCAGCTAAGCTCCTACAGGCATTCGAGGCGGTGCTACGCCGCAGGGCCGCTAACCCAAACTCATTCTTCTAATCTGCTGCACCAAACGATTCGGGCTGCTCCATCCTTACGACCTACTCGATTCATAATTCTCCTGCAAGCCATAGTCACAATTAGTCAAAGCTAATAAATCCCCTTGTCAGATACGCTTTGTTGTGTTGTATGATCTTCCGCGCGTATCGTATTTTCCGGATGAGGATCCGGACGCCTTGGCCACCTGGTGGTCTGTATCTACAGTGACTCTAGGCTATCTCCAGATTCTCACTGGTAACATCATTTTTAGTCGTAAACTTTAACTTGTAACCGTTTTGGCAGGTCAAACATTGTGGAGATTGACCTCTACCTGATCCATGTCTCGTCTATCAGAGGCCTCAAAGTTTATTGCTATCAGCTGTCAATGCTCACGGTTATCCCAGTTGCTCATCATGCACAATCCAGGGACGGGGAATACTTCCATGGTGATCAATGCTGGGTTTGGGACTGTCCGGAAATAGTTTGAAACAATTGCACTGACCTATCTATATACGCAATCCGTCTGTGTTAGAGACAGACAGACACATCGAGGCTGTACCATGTTCTGTTATCCAGATAACGAGGCGAACGGACACTTTCTGAATCCTGTCGGGTAAGCTCATCGGAAGGGAGGATAATCAGCTGAGAGTCTTCAACTAATCAGCTTGTGATGCACCTGTCCCATGTTGGATGAAATTCCTTTCGTTCCGAACCCATGTTTAGCTCGAAGAAATACACTTTCGGGCACAAGAGACCGTGTGGTTAGTCCATTACTCGTTTGCTGCTCTTCGTTGCATGACAATCTCTGGAATACATACTCCTTGCAGACTATCAATTCGGAATTCTTTTGCAATACATATTTCACTTATTGTCTTCTTCTCCTACCTGTTGGCCTTTCTAGCATAAGATGTTAATATCAAGTTAGATCAATAATGAAATATCTCAATTTATCGAGTGAAACCCCCAGTTCATCCAGTGTCGTTGATGGATGAAACTGTTCACTGCGGTCTAGGAGTTAAGATCAGTGATGTAGCTCGTGATAGGCTACACGCACTACCTTAGTCATCAGAATATCTACCATCTCCAATTTCCCGCCGTCACTGCTAGGTAGTTATGCTGCCTGATTCATTTGACACTATCTCTAGGCACCAACTGTTTATATCCACTTGGTAGATTGCTTGAGGGTCTTCCTGCCTACGCTAATCAAATGTGGGACAGCCCTATAAAACAAAATCAGCTGCACATCGTCAACGATCACTTTAACGACCCCAACAATCAATCATGTCTTTGGACGCTATACCTCCAGAGATCCAACTCAAGATCTTCGCCTTCCTTCCAGCCCACAACCTCGCTCAACTAGCCCGCACTTCCAAACATTTCAATGACATCGCCACACCCCTATTCTGGACCGATGTTGAACTTCACGTTCTCGGATATCATGGCTACCGGCGAGAACTCAGCGTCCCTCCTCCTGTACGCCATCCTCTCAGCCGGCCGTATCTTCCCCGAGTGCAATACAGGAGCTTAGAACTGAGAGCAGAACGTTTCTTCAACATGCTGCAGACTCTTCAGAAGGAAAGACCGGATCGGCTGGAAGTCGTTACAAAACGTATCAAACATCTATGTGCAAATGTCGACCCTGGTTGGGAACCGAAAAGCACGCCTTCCAAACGGATTTATACCGATGCCATTTCAGTCTGGGAGACGCTGCCCTACATGACAAATCTAGAGTCATTAGAGCTACATGGGGACACTTACAATCATCGCACTATGCCAGATCCTGTTCAGGAACTCAAAGGCCCTACTCCGAAGCTGCGGTTTGTGAAGCTTGGCGGGTACATGCCAGCGTCTATACCTGCATGGGCTTTCAGGGCTGCAGATACCCTCGAACGCATTGAGCTCCTTATGTTGGATCGTCCTATTTCTACAAATGGGAATGATAGAGGTCGCTTCTTGCCTCTCGCTCATGAAAAGGTCAGCAGACAGAGAGATAATGAGAATGACGATGATGATGACAACGCTTCGGACTGGGGCAGTCTTAGCGGCGAGGCCGTTATTCCTCGCCCTCTAGGCGGCTACCTAACATCCTACGGCGATGACGAGCTTCGACTTCCGAAACTCAAGCATCTCTACCTCTGCCAGCCCTCCGAGTCCGACTACGAACCAAGCTACGATCAGTACAGCTGGTCCACACGCGCCGAAAAGGCGTGTTACAGCGACTGGCGCAAGATTCTCATCGCATCCAAGCCAACACTCTCAACACTCGTTCTAGAACAGCGTCCAGCAGCAAATTACGCCGAAAAGGTCTCCATGGAAGAATGGATGGAGCACAGAACTTGTCCCGAAGCAAGCAAGAACCTTTTAAAGATGGTCCGAAAGTTCATGGAGGCAGACAAGAGTCAAGTGACTCTTCAGCGTATATATCTATATGGTATTTTTGTCGGGATATTGGAAGATGGGATGCATGACCCGGCGGAACCTTCCGGTAAGTTTATGGACTTCCTGCAGGGCTGCGGCGTTGAGTGTGAGGCGAGGGTTGGACAGTGGTGTTACTTTGACAGGTTTCATGGTCCGGCGACGTGGAATTCTTTCCTTGATGATGTGAGATATGACGGTATCGAGGAGGATGGAGATGAGAGCATGAAGTGGGATGATGTGTTAGCTAGGGTTTAGAGAATCTGTGCTGATACCAAAACTCCACGCGTCGACTTATATCAGACATCAGTTTAGTATTTTAAAGGCCTGGGGTGTCAAATTTGAGTTCCCAAAGCGTTCGGCGAAATTGTCAACAAGCCGACTTACTTCTATACTCTCCCCGGTACAACAACTATCTACCCCACCCACTCTACGTCACAACTTCCCTCCCTCAACTACATCCCACGATATCAACTCTCAAAATGTCCTTCGCCGTAATAAAAGACATAGACCACCTCGTCCTAACCTGCCACGATGTCCAGGCCACCATAAACTGGTACACCAAATACCTCGGCATGAAATCCTCCACCTTCGGCCCCGAATCACATCCCCGCTATGCATTGAATTTCGGCACGCACAAGATCAACCTCCACCAGCGCGGTGCCGAGTTTGAGCCTAAAGCTAGGACTGCGCTACCTGGGACGGCTGATTTGTGCTTCATCGTGGAGGACGGGACGGACTTGGAGGGTTTGAAAACGAAATTGGAAGAGGAGGGGATCAAGGTGCTTGAAGGTGGTGGAGTCGTGGATAGGACTGGGGCGTTGGGCAAGATTAGGAGTATTTATGTGAGGGATCCGGATGGGAATTTGATTGAGTGAGTTTGTCTAATGCACGCTATGAGTTGGCAGCTAACTTTTGACAGACTGTCTTACTACCCATCTTGATAGGCTGAGAAATACCTTGACGCATTTCATACAATGAATATCAACTACAGTCAATATCAAGGAGTCAGAACACACAATCCCATGCGTCGATGGTTTGATCTTCCATGTGCTCTATTAAAGATCTATCGTAAACAAGTAAAGGTCACATAAGTCGTATATACATCTAGTTATTTTCAATCATCGTCTTCAACTCCGCAAACTTGACAGGCTTGGGCAAAAACATATCAACCCCCGCAGACATGGCATCAAGCCTTGCGTCCGCACTCGCAAGACCTGTCAACGCAAACACCGTCGTCCGAGGAATTTTGTACTTTGCCTCGAGCTTGCGGATCCTCTTGGTTGCCTCGATACCGTTCATGACAGGCATGCTGATATCCATCAAGATGTAATCGAACCGTTTTTTGATAGAGACTGGAGGTTCTGCGTCGCCGATGGTTGATTTTCTGAATGTTTCCACGGCTTCTTCTCCATTTTCAGCTTCCTCGTAGGTGTAACCACATTTCTTCATAAACATCGTTAGTAGGTTGAGGTTGATTTTGTTGTCGTCGACGAGAAGGACGTGGGCTTTGCTCGGCATTCCTGGTTTGTTTGGTTTTGTTGAGCCCTTTGCTGGCTTGCCATTCTCCTGCTTTGTGCCGTCTTGTTTGTTGCCGTCTGTGTGGCCATCTTCCTGTTTATCAGGCCTCTTGTCTTCCTTCTTCTGGTCGTTCTTGGTGTCGTCTTTCCCGCCGTCCTTCTTGCCGTAGTTTTTCTCATCTTCCTTCTGTTGCTTCTTCTGGTCATTCTTGCTTATATATCCATCCTCCTTGGAGCCCTGCTGGTCCTGTGGTCCTCGAGGTAAAGGTGAGGTAGTCGTCTTTGCATAATCAGGCTTGTTCTCTTGCTGGTGTAGAGTTGAATTCATTTGTTCTGTCGTGTCCTCACGATCTGGGGGATCCCTTCCTCCTCTTTCCTTTTCATCTGTATGAGCACTTCTGACTAAGTTCGTTTCGTCGTCATCATCATTTTTTACTTCCTGAATTCGTTTTAAGCATCGGCTAAATACTTGAGCAAGCTTTCTTGGGCCACAACTAAGTTGGTGTTAATATTGGCATTATCAAAACAAATGTGCATAGAACTTACGGCTGTGGTATCACTTCCACCACATCTGACAACCTGGCTAGGGCTTTCGTCTGTGCTCTTGATATCTTTGCCGCCTCCTCTTCGTTCAAACTGATGATGATGATAGGCGTTTTCTTGTTCCTTGTAGTCTCCGCTGCTGTCTCCTGGAAACGCTTTTCCAAGGTTTTTGCTGATGGCGGCTCGCAGTACAAGTAAAAGTCGGCTTCAGGAGGGTTGGTATCAATTTCTCTCGCAGCTTTCATGTTGAACCAGCTCGAAAAGATCTCTATCAGGGCTTCGTTTCGCACCTTCACTTGCTTGGTGATGGTACTGGAGTGGAAAGTTTCGCTTGCTTCCAAAAGCACCAGAGAATGTCCTTGAAGCTTTTCCTTCATGGAATTCAAAGGCTCTTCTGGTTTGGAGGAATCCTCTTCCGGGGCTGGTTCAAGGCGTAATCTAACTTCGATTTCAGTGCCTTTGTCCTGCTCCGACTTGACCTCGAGAGTTCCTCCAAGCGAGTCCACTATCTGCTTGACGATGCTTAGACCCAGACCTGTGCCAGGTTGAAAAGAGTCTTCTTGGCTGAAAGGGACAAATAATCGGTTCTGCTGGAAGTCCTCGGACATGCCTTTTCCGGTATCGGTAACCCGAATTATAACGTGAATTCTTGAATCATCATTGATTTCTTGCGCTCGCACCGAAACACAAACGAAACCCAATGCTGTATACTTCAAGGCGTTACCAAACAAGTTCATAACAATTCTTCGAAGTGCACCAGGTTGCGTCTTAACCATCCAAGATGTTCTCGGGGTAATATCCAAAAGAATCGACACTGGATGCTCAGTTCCTGGACCTTCAGCTTGTTGTCCTGCTCCTATCAGTTCGCCCGCTTGGTCTGCCGCTTTGTTGGGCATTTTCTTGAAGTTATGACCTGTCGAAACAGCGTCAACAACCTCCTCGACAAGCACAGAAAGATCCACCGCCGCAGTCATGTTCAAGCTTTCCATCGAATCCGAAGACAGACTGATGATTTTTGCATGTTTTCCTTTCCTCGTCTGTCCACTGCCAAGGTTGTTGATCTTGCTGAAGTCGAGGACATGATTTAACGTATCGAGAAGTGTCTTGCCGCAAGTCGCGATGGAGTTGACCAAACCTGCTTCGTACGAGTCGCTTACCGCGTCCTTGAGAAATTCGGCGGCACCCAGAATGCCGTGCAGAGGACTTCGCAATTCGTGGCTCATGCTCGCTATGAAAGTGGTCTTCGCCGCTTCGTTCTTTTTTGTGTTGATGCGCCCGACTTGACTGGTGATGCTGTTGCCGAAAGCCCGAAGGTAGGATAGGTCCTCGTCCAAATTCATCATGCGACCCGGCACAGATGTCCAAAGGAAACACCCACCCATCAACTTGTCCTCGACGTAGTCAAAGAGTGGAAGAAACACGATGGCCTTCGCACCGGGTATCTTTTTGAGAAGCTCCTTATGGTCCATCCTATCCTTGTCCCTGCGTCGCTTATGCTTCCCGGCCGTAGCTGCGGCGCCCCCAATAGCGCCTCCATCGCTCGCACTGTCATCATCGGAAGAGATTCCGGTTCCTTCTTCTGTGAATGTGAAAGCCTTTCCTTTGGGGAAGCGAGAAAAATATTTCTCTAGTGTTCCAATTGAGAAAGACGGGCCTTGCTCAAGATCCAGAGGTTGGGCCTTATCAGCAAGTGAATAGGCAAGCAACTTACACGGCCTTGAAGTTGGCGAAGACTCAGAGTCAGAACTATCTGCACTGAAGCCATCAGGTTCTGCTGCCACTTGCGTCGGTAAGTCCTCGGAACTGCTGTTGTCGCTGTGATCTATTTGAACAGATTTGCTCATGTTTTGGATGTGGGCGGCGGTAGCACCGAAGAGAACAACGCCATCTGCCAGTATAGACGATCGCAGGTTATCGGCTGCTCGGTGATACATTCTCGACAGCCCGTCCGTTTTCGGCTTGGTCTTGCGGGGCGGTGATGTAGCCTTCTGTGACCGCCTGGTTGAATCGGGATCGACTTTGCGCATAGTGTTATGCAATGATGAGCGCCTCGTTGCCGAGATAGTCATACCCGGCGGACGTTTGATCGGGGGACGTTGGGGTTGGTCGTCTCGGGATAGAGTCGGGTCGTCGCTGGAACATCCCTCGATGAATGTGGCAAGGCCACGCACGATACGTTCACCTTTGAACCTATCCACACGATCGCGCGCCCATTCCAAGTGTTCTGTGACTGCTTGCGCAACGCTCTGCATAAACTTTACGTCTTCAATCGAAAGTCCATCGCGGGGTCGTTCGTCTGAGACAGCGTATGCTCCGATCTTGTAACCTTTTCTCGAAAATATAGGTACACCAGCGTAGAAGCGCACACCCGGTTCGGACTGGACATAAACGCGCGATTTAAATCGGTCATCGAGGCGACAGTCGGGTACGATTAGACCAGAGGCTGAATATGTTGTTCCATCTGGATCTCGACCGGTGCAGGTGTTATCTAGGCAGTGTTCGCAAACGGCATCTGGGCGGTTAAGGATTGAGGTTCCCACTACGAAAGAGTTAGCAAGTGTCATAAGCGAAAACTTTGTCATTCCGCGGACAAAGATCCTACTTACACCACAGTTCGCCGTTATAATCGGCCAAGTTGGACGTTTTCTTATTATCGGGTGGATTGTTCGGTGCGCTCTGCTCGTCCTCCAACGTCCCCAGTCGCAAACTGCGCGTGGCTTCGGCGAGAATATACTGATTATTCGTATCGATAAGTGAGACCATAGCACGCTTCACGTTGAGACGGAATACAGCCAGTTGGGCAAAGGCGGAGAGAGCCTTGTCGGAGGAAGGCTGGGGTGCGTTTGCGTCATTGACTTTGGAGGGCGCAGAGATTCCATCGACATTTCGGGCGACTTTAAGTGACGAGCCTTGTGCTATTTGCCAGCTCTGGAAGTAACTCTGCACCTCGCGTTCGCGTTGCAGCTCTGCAGAGCTTGACATTGTATCGTAGAATGGGCAGTCATGTCATGTCTATGTCAGGTCTGGGCTTGGGTTTGGGTTTGGGGGGGGATTTGCAGGTCAGGTTAGGTCGTGTGGGCAGCAGTCAAAGCAGCGGGATGCTTCTGAGTTGGGACTAGAAGACCAGTAGTGGCAGTTTAGCAGAGCAAAGACACCCAGGTTAGGTAGGTTACAGCCGAGTAAGAGAGAAATTTGGGCGGTCACCCCTCCATAGAAATCGTACCAATGGCGTCATTGTTGCCTCAGCGTCATTGGAAGAAAAAAAAAAAAAGGCCTTTCAAACTGGGGGATTTGATTGTCTAGAGCATTTCTAGAATAGTCATTTCGCCCCAAGGACTCATTATCAATTTGGCCGCCCCATTAATTCGGACCCGAATGAGGTCACGCCAGGTTCAAATTCAGGCACTGATGGAAAATAACAGGGTTCCAGTACAGAGAGAGATCGATTAGCGGTCAAATCCACGATTTGCGACCATGATCAACAGGTTTTCGGGTAAATAGAAACAGATGCAGATTGGCTACATTCTTATGTCTTTATCCCTCTACTATCAAATGTCAAGCTTCGCCAAGCAAAACAAGCTGCTGGAATGCGGGGATTCAAGACCTTATTTATAGATCAACGGTAATCTTACAGTGCATCATTAGAGATCTATCAAGGTAACTGTTCACTTTAATTAGGTTGAGTTTTGTATGGAAGATAAACGACAGGCCGAGACTGGGACAGCCTTGCCAGCCCGTTTCACTGCCCAATGAGTTTCCAAGCCAGGTGGGTAACAGAAGAATTGGCCTCTAAGGCTTAGGGAGTCAAAATAAAGTAGCCTAAATGCTGGTCTAAACTAGCATAAAACGCTTGAATTATTTCGTCTCTTATGCTTACAGCGGTCATTTCTTCTGACACCCTGGTGATCACACTCCGAAAACTCCGGCCCGCTGATTGCCTGTTTCGGTTATCAGCACCAAAAGTCCCTGGAGAACGCTCCTTAGAGATAATGAGATGCCATTGAATGCTTACCTATCAAGCAATCAATCTGATCAGCGTAGGATTGTATCCTTCGAATTAATAAGCCTCGTATTGGTCGAGTATAAATATGTGACGGGCTGCTACTGACATCATGGCAATATTCACTTCAAGCTCGTCACAGTTCAACAAACAATACTGCATTCTTCATTATGTCGTCCACTAAGCACACAGCCCGATCAATCCTCGAGTCGTTCTATGATGCAGAACGCATTTACATGGCCTCATCACCCGAAGAACGCGATTTTAGCGGTATGGCAGCAACTCTTTCGCCAGAAGTGAAACTCAGACAATCTTCCGGCCTACCCTATCCCGGTGACTACATCGGCCCCGAGGGATTTCAGGTTGGCAGCCTATCTATCTGCATGACGATAAAAACTAAACGAGGGATTTCAGAAATGGGCACAGGAAATGGCCGGCTACTTCGATAAGGTCGATGTGCAAACTCCCGAGATCTTTGAACGCAAGGGCTCGAACCGTATTATCTCTCTCAGCTATTTGGTTTTGCGTGTTCGCAAGACTGGGGAAGAGTTGAAGTACCCTTTATGCCAGGTCATGACGGTTGACTTGGAGGCTGGTGTTATCAAGAGTATTATGCCGTTTTATTGGGATGTGTATGCGTTGAACAAGGCTATTGGATACACACCTGACTTGTGATGGAAAAACTATGAACCGCAAACCAATGCAAACTACCTACATACAATATCAAATCAAGAAAATCACCTGTGTTCTGCAATAACTTTATCACAATACTCGGCAAACTCGGCAGCCGTTCCAGTCCCTCCCTGCTCCTTCGACTTGAGATTTGCCAACAGATCCTCCCTGGGAGAAGGATGAAACCTTCCCCAAGGCCAAATAAACCTCCCACCATCCTCAATTTGTAAATCTGGCGACAAACCTGCCCAAAGGTTCGTGTACGCTCCATATTTAGCATGATATAGAACCGGCCAAACCATATATCGAACCCACCACGGTAAATGGCGCAGGAGAGAAGAATGGAGGTTTCCAGGGTTGTGACACACGCTCAGCACGCCTTGCGAGCCGATCTGATCGGCTAACACACTAGAAAGGTACCAGTTTCCTGTCTTTGAATTTTTATAGTTGACTTCTTGGTCCTCTGGCGGGTCGATGACTTCTTGCATGTTGACGCCTCCTTCAGGGACCGAGAGGTCTGTTACAATGGATGCTGTCCATACAACTCGCACTGAAGCTGAGGGCTGGCTTTTTGCGGTTTCAGTGAGAGTCGGGACGAGGAGCTGCGTAAGGTACCACGGTCCTATGGCGTTTGTTGCCATGCTGAGTTCGTAACCTTGGGCTGAGACTGAGCCTACTGGGGGCATAGATACGCCTGCGTTGTTGAAGAGGACGTCTAGTCTTGATTCCTTTGATATGAATTCCTCCGCAGCTGCCTTGATTGTTGGCAGGTCGTCAAGGGATATTTTGAGAAAAGAAAGACTTCCGGCTGAGTTGGAATACTGCTGCTTCAGCTCGGCAATAGTCTTTTCGCCTTTTTCTTGGGATCTGCCCGCGATATAAACCGTTCCACCGGCTTGGTACAGCATACGACTCAGCTCGAAGCCAATGCCGGAGTAGCCACCTGTGACGAGAAATACCCGGCCATTTTGCGGTTTGAGATTTTCTTCAGTAAATTGAGGCTTTGGGGGCACGAAAAGGGAATAACTGTTGCCCATGATGAGTATGTGCTTCAATGATTTGGTCTCATAATATTGAGTAGTTGGTAGAAGAACGGAAAGGGCGGGGATATGGTTTCAGGATCGTGGTGACGCAGCTCGGAATTTACTAGTGCTAATATTTAGCGAGGTATTTATACTCTACCCGTACGGATGTCCGTATCATAATAACCTTCAAGGTTCTGCGCCACATCAGCGTGGTATCCTCTGAATACCCTGGCCTATTAGATATCTGAACCACGATGTCCATACCTCCTCTTGATCCTCAAGTCGATCTCGCACCCGGCATATCCGCAATATGAGAAGCCAACTTCTCAACCATAATCAGACTAGGATCGTGATCAGGATTCACTTCTGCGACACTCAACCCAGCAACCTTCGGACTCCCAAGAAACACTTTCAATGCCCTCATCATATCCTCAAACTCAACACCCGTAAAGCTCGGCACGTTTGCCAATGGAAACGTTCCAGCATCAATCGAATCAACGTCTAGGTGCACCATAATCATATCCACCATTGCCTCAAGATACTCCAACATTTCTCTCGCTCGCAGTTCAGGTTCCTTTGCCACGGCTGCTGAGCTGACAACTTGATAGTTGTTGTCGAAAAGGTATTCGAAAAAGTTCGCGTTTATTTCCTGGAAGAGACATGTTTGTGCCGAAGAAGACGGCATTGGTAGCGTTGCAGTCCGGTCCGGCTGATGAACGAGAGAATTGCTCCATACTGGGAAGTGCACCGGGTAGCCCGACAAGATGGGCCATGGTCATGCCAGCAAAGGTTCCGGTGGAATCAGGATCCGTTGGAGAAGTCAGATCCGTGTCAGCATCGATGTAAATCAAACCGACTAGCTGCTCAGGAGACTGCGATTCTGCGTACTTCCGAAAGGTAGATAGGACACCCGGAGGCATACAACACTCGCCGCCTATAATGGGCTGGAAGTGGTGATTAAAGAGGCTATCTGGTCCAAGATTCTCGTTGAGAGCGTGTTTAACGGTTTGACATACTGAGACCTTGATATCTTCGTTATTGACCTACTCCTGTTGTTAGTAAGCCAATGGTATCAGGTCGTTTGGTTATACTAGAACCAGGAGTCAGTTAAACATTTCACAAAGGGTGGTAGACAGCAAAAGTAAATATAACTGGCCAAGTATATTTTTGATAGTGATTAACTATGTACAACGAAGATCTTTTATCATTCCTATTAATTCCACATCCAACTCATTTTAACCCATTCATATAGGTCATAGTCGTTTCCACAACTCGTGCATTATCGGAGATCGTCTCCAAGATATCAAATTAGGTATTGATGGTAAACTCCTTAGATACCAGCACCGAGGCCAGCGAGGAGAGCGACGACGGGGGTCAGGAGAGGGGCGAGAACACCGGTTCCGAGACCAGCAAGGAGAGGAGTGAGAGCAACAATGAGGCCGGGGAGGAGGCCAGAAACGAGACCGAGGACGAGGGCGAGGACCTTGGCGAGGATCTGGAAGACGGAGTGGAGGACAGAGATGAGCTGGGGCTGGAGACCGGTGACAGTGACGATGGTCTTGACAGCAGTGAGGACCACGTTGACGAGGACGGTAACGAGGTTGAGGACCTTCTCGACGTCGCCGTCAGCGACGGGGAGGCCAGCAGAACCGGTAAGCTCGGTAACGATGTGGGTAAGCTCGGCGTTGAGACCCTCAAGGCCGGGGATGGCCAACTCGGCACCCTCGGCCTTGGTCAGGTCACCAGCGGAGACCTTGTCGGCGATACCCTGGAAGCCAGAGGTCTTGTCCTTGATGCCATCGGAACCGGACTGGAGGACGGAGAGGAGCCCAGTGATGTCAGAAATGTCACGCTTGATGACAGACTTAGCGCCCTTGGTAGCCTCGGGGACGATCGCGCCGCCGCCAAGGATCCCCCCGAGGAGCTTGTCGAGGCTGAGAACACTGGACTGGACCTCGGTGGTGGAGGGAGAAGCGTTGGGAGCCTTGGGGACAGGAGAAGCGATGGCGGCAGTGGCCAGGGCGAAGATGGAGAAGAAAGCGGCCTTCATTTTGAATGATTTGTGAGGTAGTGAAGAGTGGTGGAGTTGTGTGTGGTAGAGAGTAGAGTGTGAGAGTTGAAGATGTTGATGAGGATGATGAGAACAAATTTGAAGAGACAAGACAGGACCTTATATACACAAATTCTTCAGTCTTTTGGTTTCCTTTCTTTTGCTGTATCCGCAGTCGATCACCCAAACGAAATTATTCGATGTCTTCGGATGTTAGTGGTGATGTCGATCACTCTCAAAGTCTTGAGTCGTGAGAGCTTAGCTTTGCGTCCTAAAGTTCGTAGTGGCCCCCTTGTCCATTTTCCCCACGACGTCTCCATTTTCGACTCCCGGAGCTTTGTGAGTGGTTATCACGGTCAAAAACCTTGGTCTGTAGTTTGTTGAGACTATCCAACTACAGAATGTTTTCGAAGGGTGAGGTTAAACTTTCGATATAATTCGCTGTCAAAAACAAGGGTCTTTTGTTTACTGCAGATCTTGGTGTCAAAATTGCCTAGGACAGACCTCTTTGGGCAATTTGCAGTATAGTAGAGCAGTTAGCATGTACACGTAGTTGTACTGAAATTTGATCTTCAACGCTATCAAACAGTCTATCTCAGCCTGCATTTCTCCCTGTCAATAGATGTCATCGACATTTCTCCCCTTGCCCCCTGCGCCAATCTCTGGCCCTATTTTTCGGAAGATTAGGGTGGAGAGCTAGCTGGAGTGGAAACCAGTATCTATGTCGATCATACCCAGAACAGTGCTATATTTGCAGATCGACAAGGGAGATGGACCATTAGCACTAAATTCTGGCGAGTCAATTCTCAAGGTGGACTCCAGATGTTTTGTTTCGATACCGTCAAGGTAGGCTCAGGTCCGATGTTGTGACGATTGTTACTCTTTTCGAAGGAGAGCAATCGCTACTACTGCAGGTGTGTCATTTACTCTCACCAGATTGAACTAGTTTCGATATGTTCAGACATGAGGGAGATGATGTCGGAATGGAGGCTGAGATGTCGCAATATTGCTTCTTGTAGTGAGTCCCATGTGTAACAAGCTATCATATGCCAAATAATTAGAGGTCAACTAAGTCAAGATTCGTCATAATGCTAAGCATCACCGCCAAGTCTCTAGATTAAGCATTTTCAACACCATTCCTTTCCGTCCCCTCGACCGCCTTTACTTGTCTTACATCGTGTCTTGTCCCGTCTCGTCGTAGGTCTCCTAATCCTTCTCCCCGGTGCTTGGACCTCCACGTGTAGTGGCCCAGTGGCCCTACAGTGGAAGACAGCCCAGCCCTAGCGACCATTTCTATGGGCCCTGCCTTAGCTGATCGGCAGTTGGTAGATCACCGCCTACCTTCAATCGATCCGTGCCCTGGAATAGGAAATCATCTTATCCACAGCATGTCGATCTTCACATTGGACTGACTATCTCCCACTTTTAGTGTGCCTAAAGAAGAAAAGACCTTGTTGGCATGCGATGTACTCCTTCTCAACAAACATGTACCTGGGATAATCGAGACGGTACCTCTCCATTGCACCGCCGTGCTGGACAGATCCAGTATGACAATGGTGGCTGGCTTTACCAGGAGAGTGGATGCCGGAACTGAGATTGCCGACGGTAGATTCATGCGAAAAGGAGATCCGTGAGTCAATCAAGACTTCAGTCCCACTTCCCACGACTCGACACAATTGAGGACATCTTTGCCTTCAGTGGTGACTTTGCTAGATAACTTCAGGTACCAATAAGGTATACTTGGAGGCGATAACATGCTTGCATAAGGAGTATGGATAATTTGCAAATAATTACTAGAATAATTACTGACTCTGAAGACCGCATTGCTGCTTTATACCGGCTCATCTTTGCAATACACTTGACTGCCACAATTGTCGTAGGCATAGGGTAGGAATCACACTCCGAGCCCTTAGACAATCTAGGCTAATTATTCGCCATTGCCTCAAATTACCTAACAGTAATATCGTGAATAGTAAAAGCCACCCTATACACGACAGGTGACTTCGGGTTTTACACGCAAACCTGTTATATCCTCTAGATCTGTATCCTAAACAAGAAAGTTCAGGTACAGACGTTGACCTACCATAATGAACATCAGCCACAAGCACTACCTTGCTTGTGAACATGTCGAATTGCCAATTCCAGGGTCCCCTCTGCAGTGTTGATCTGGTGGGCGGGTAGACTACTCCAAGTCTGACTGTTCTATTTTAGCCCACCAAACATGGCAAGCTATAAAGTCAATCAGATGTACCAGTGAACTCTGTTCATCACGGGATGCAGCTACCCGTTTATGCCACCGTTTTATGCTTGTGCATAACCTTTAGCATATTTTCCTCAATGACGGGATTCGAGTTACGGGTGGCGTACCCATTTACCTGCGCTAACTGCCTGGAGTAGTTTAACTAATCACCTTTTCTATGGCTCTTCTCTTAATGTTGTGTTAGTGCTGCCTAACTAGATAAACTGGACTACCTCCTCCTGGAAACTCCACCAAGTTCTGCGGTAAATCGACATTTAGCCCGGCTACCCGCTTTAGAATGAGAAGATCTTCTCCAAGGGAGATTGGAGGGGGTCCGATAGGGTCTTCTCTTAGCTTCGTCATTAAGTGTTTGGAGTTGCGGCTTGGGAGATGTAAGTGGAGATTTGTATGATGGAATTTTGGTGTGGCTAGGGGTTGTCGAAAGTCCGAATGAAGGCGCGGAATGACAGCCGCGCAAGGCGTCGACAGGGTCACCTCCAAATGTCTGTATTCTACATCTCCAGAAGTTCATGTCATAAGTATCTTTGAACCTCGGGGTCCGTAAACCGTCGGAGTGAGCTTGAGTGGCAATGCCGTCGGGTAAAGATGCTTCCTTCTCACCGCAGCGCCCAGTTCACTATCCGGACTCGAAGGCGACACGGCGATTGACTGGTCGATTCGGCTAGTATTCGAGAACTAAATGGAAGATATATACAAAGAACGTCAACACTTTCTCCCATCATTCGCCACCCCCTCCCATCCCTTCAACCTCCTCCTCCTTCTCCCCTCTAAGCAGGTCTAATCCCCTGAGGATTCCAAAACATATCCTTCGGATCATACTCCTTCTTCAACTGCTTCAACCTCGGCAAACTCTTCCCATAGTATCTCTTAGTCGCCTCCTCATTCCCAAGCTGCGTATCCAAGTAGTTCGCATACATGCCCCAATCGCCATCTGCCATCCCCTTCGTCACACTCTCCCTAAACCGCTTAAGCAGGGCAAACCCGTTATTCGCATGTGTAGCATAGTTTCCGTGGTCAGAGAACTGGTAGAGCAGTAACTTGTCGCGGTGTGGGAATGCGCTGTTGATGGGTCTGTCGGTAAAGAGGGTTTTGGCGTTGGTGATGGCTGAGTTGGGTCCGCCGAAGAGGTCGATTAGGATGTACCATGTGTGGCGCGCGTCGGGATCGTTGATGTTGTCGTATAGGGTTCTGGTGAAGGACTGGACTTGGGTGCGGGTGGGGGCTTTGGTCATGAGGCTGGTGCTGTAGAAGGTGCTGTGCTATCAGGAATCAGTATCATCACGGTACTTCATGACAAGAGTCTCTAACTTACCTGATCGTAGGGACGTCTTTGATCAAGCGCTTGGCCATTCGCGTACTTGTTCAGCATCTGGATCCATCCTCCGGTGCTCGCTGTAGTGATCTGAGCACCCAGATCTCCCAGCAGCGGCTTCAACGCTGTGTTCAAGGCAGTTCGGGTACCATAGTAAACTCCCTGAATAGTCTGTCCCGTCGGCGCCATGTAGATTTGCATGTTCAGTTCCTTCGGTGCCGTCGCTCCAAACTTTTGCAGCGCCAACAAGCCTTCAACAGCCTGTTTCTCGTTCCAGTCTAGTTCGATGTTGAACGGAGTGACTGTCTCGGGCGCTGCAAAGGTCTGGAAGTCAAGCTCTGCGACGATACCGTAGGAGGAGCCGGCGCCTCGAAGGGCCCAGTTCAGGTGGGGCATCTCCCAGTCTGCTGTGTATCGAATTGTGCCGTTGGCGAGAATGATGGTGGCGCCGATGAATCTGTCGAGAGTGAGGCCGTAGGTTCGTGAGGCGAAGCCATATCCTCCATGGAGAGCATGACCAGCGATGCCGACACTATAATCGTCAGTTGAGGCCGTCGCATGGTACTGGTAAACTCACCCAGGACACGATCCATGAGCAATGGCTCTCTGCCCAAACTGGAACAATTCAGTAGCAACATGTCCCAACCTCGCGCCCGCCTGAATATTGCAACTCAGATCCTTGTTCAGCGTCACCTTGTCCATCGCATCCACAACAATGACCAAATGCCCATTCTCACCACCATATCCAAAAGAGCCATAGCTATGGCCGCCGCTCTTGGCACTGACGCGAACTTTGTGCTGGTTACCGCACTTGACGGCGTCACGGATGTGGTTGACAGTAATAGGAAGGGCAATCGCTGCGGGAGTATATAGGAGACGAAGATTATAGGGCTTGATTTCCTTTGTCCATTGGGCTGAGTCGCGGGGGATGTAGGGGACCTTTTTGTCGGCGAGGCAGGCGTTTAGAGCGGCGGGGGTGTTTGCTGAGGATTGTGGGTAAGGTGATGCTGCAGCATTTGAGAGGGTGAGAAATGCCTGGAGGCAGAGGAGGAGAAGTTTGAAGTTGAACATCATGAGGACGATCTCGGAAGGGAGTTTCCCTTCAACGACCTCTTGGCAATTTCTTCTGGACCATCATTATAGACATTGGGATAACAAACGCTTTTATATCATCCTTCTCGTGGTAAGTAGATGTCTCATCTTCAGCCGTACGGTCAATTGTTTCTATATCAGTCCGTCACTTTACGAGGTGGAAATGACACATGCATGATAACCTTGTCGTCAACGGGACTCGATGTGAAGCTGAACTCAGCTGACAAGGTCAAGGGTATATCTATCGCAAGGATATCCTCCATCCCATCATTTGAGGGTCTTAACTCGCGGTTATCTTCAACTCCACGTAAGATCGCCATCACTAACTTGACTAATTGCGGCCAAGATCTACAACTTCCCCAACTTCCAACCGTCCTCGCGGGAGAAGATCATTCCAATATCCCCCTCAGCTCAAAATAGAATGTCCCGCTCACGTACCTGAAGATCCCGATCATCCCCTGAGGCCAACCACATGTGTAACACTAACCACTGATGGACAACGTATGTCAGCATATCGTACCACCAATATTTCCCGTGCATACGTTTCGCTACATGCACTTTATTCTCGTGGCGAGAATAAAGCTAGACCTGTGATTTGCTGGACTTGTGCTGAGAAGAAGTTTCGTGCGAGGATCTAATGCCAGGAACCGAAGCCATATGCAGGTTCTCCCGTAAATACGAAGACGATTCTCTCGAAGGAGAGTGATTGGGGAACTTGTGCGAAAAGAGGAAACAAAACAACACGCGGAGTGTTTCAACGGCTGGTGCCATGCTTTCCCAGGGTTTATATACAGTCAAAGGGTTAGTATGTCTTTGATACCAATGATCTTCGTGTTCGCTGTTCTCGTTGCCGTCCTAGTCTCGTCAAATTATATATAGTCACACACTTCCCCCTCGTCAAACGACACCAAGTCCCTTCTCACATCACATCCCACAACACAAATAAGGCTTGAGCGACTCTCCTGTTCGACAAAGCACTACGACGTGTACCTGTGGACGCAATTGGCTCTTTATCAAGCACAACTTCAGCCATTGTGGTCAAAAGAGGGAGTTGAATCGGTGATCATTCTCAGCTTACATTTTGCTCGTAGGATGTCAGCGAGTATGCTAAGTTAGCAGAGGGGTTGCCATGCAGTAGTAGCTAATGTAGACATCTTCAGTAGTCGTTTATAGTGTATTGTTCTTAGTAGTAATTTTGAAGTATGTTGGTTTCTATTTAGCAAATAGCTTCACCTCCGAGGCCTCCTTCATTGCCATGCTATCTCCACGATACCCAACTAACACAAAACTCATCTCCCTTATCACTCAAAGTGAGACTCTCCCAACACAGAATAGCATCATCACTCCACTCGCCCAAGATAGCCGTACTCTCCCCAATCACTACACTTAAACGAATTCTCTCCATCTCATGTCTCTCTTCCCCACACGTCAACGTCAACTCAATATCACAACCGACGCCACCCCCGTAGCTATGAAACATGCAAGTAATTCCACGTGAAACAATCTCCCCAGAAACCCCAATTAAAGCACATTCTTGACGCCCATAGCCGCGGCAACTCTCTCGATGATCCCAATTATGCCTGCGTGACATTGCAGTGCTTGAGTGTGTGTCATACACTTAAGCGCGTTATCCAACTGTTGGTGTTGAGAGGAAAAGTCGTGCTAGGCATTGAAATTGCGATGAGGTCTGTGAATCAGTGAATCACTGCCTCGCAACCACTCCGCAAAATCTCAACTATAAGAATCCTCTTCTGTTCCCTTCTCCTCTCTCTTTCTTTCTTCCTCATCACACTTCTACTCATCCTTCAAGCACACATTCACTCAAACAATATACACACTGCCTTCTAGTACCACTACTACTCACTAGAAACACTCTCTTCACAACAAACAACCACTATCATCACCTTCAAGATGTTCTCCAAGCTCATCATCGTCGCTCTCTCCACCTTCGCTATCGCAGCTCCCCTCCAGCCCCAAACCCTCGGCAGCATCACCTTCTACACCCCCGGCAAGGGCGCCTGCGAGGAGGACAACGGCGACGCTGACATGGTCGCTGCCATCGGCAAGGGTCTCTACGACTCTGGTGACTACTGCGGCAAGCAGATCAAGCTCAAGGGTGATGTTGGTGAGGTGATTGTCACTGTCGTTGAGTAAGTTCCCTCCCTTCCTCCACTCTTCCTTGCACAACTAACACTCTCAACAGTCGCTGCGACGGCTGCGCCGACAATGATCTCGACGTTTCCCCCGCCGCCTTCGAGAAGAGCATGGGACCACAAACTCTAGGCCGCGCCAACGGCCAGTGGAACTGGGTCTAAACCGATACTCTTTTTGAGACCTTCACCTATGGATTGTGGTGATCGCGGAGTTCAGCTCTCCACCTACTTTCTTTTCTCAAACATACTTATGACCCTCGAACATACAGGAGGCTTTTTCAAGGGGGCACAGGTGGCCTGGTTTATGATGATGATGAACTGAGACGGTTTATGAGACAAGACAAAGACGATAGAACACGAAGACAATAAACTTCATAAACACATTACTTGCCTTGTTTCCTGTGACATGTATAACAGTGTGCTCTCTCCAATGAAACACACAGGTGGGTAACATAAGAATTGGTCCCTAAGACTTAGGACGTCAGAATAAAATAGCCCAAGTCTTGGCCTCGGCCAGCATGAAGTGACTGGATTATCTCGTCTCTCGTGTTCACAGCGACCAACTCTTCTGACACTCTGGCGGGCGTAAATGAAATGTGTGAATTGATTCTGTCAATTTATGTAACTCGCTGACGCCCCGTAACCTATCATAAGCTATGCCGAAACACGCCCTTTTACCATAGCATCATAAGTCCTTTGTCATAGCCACCCAAACCATCCGCCAAGTAAAGCAAAGCGAGTCGCTTCCATGAGAGAAAAAGAAATCCAACGCCTGTTCGTGATATGCATGTGATCCTCCTTATCGACACATTGCTGTGGAGCACTGTTACTCAATTTTCCGTATGCAAGTTCTATGCCATAATGAATCCAAATCTTCTATCCTTGCTTATTTCTAAGACCAAATGCAGGTAGCCATTTTCTCCTGCTTCCTGTTGCGCCGCCCACTCTTGGGCTGTCTGTTCGGTCCGGTGTATCCCTTTCATTCGCCGAGCCTGATAGTCTCGGTGTTCTCGGTGTGGTGGATTCTTGACTCATCATTGTGTCGTTGGCCATATCCGTATCCACCGAGATGTGTCGTCCTTGTCGTGACTTTCGTAAAATTGGTGGTGGTGTTGCGCTGTCGCGGTCCTCATCCGCCGCACCTGTCCTACTAATCCAGGGTGGAAGTGCCGAGGCGCCATTAGAGCTCGAGAATCCGTTACTAGGAGGTTCGGTAGGGCCATGCTCCGTTTGTGGAGTTGGGGTTGGGGCGCCGCTCGGGGGTCCAGTTGAAGACCTACGGAAGAACTTGGTGAACTTGTTCTGAGTAGGTTGCTGGACGATGGGAGGGTAGTGGTTCTTCTTGTTGTCACCAGCAGGCTGCCCCTCAGACTTTGTGTGCGCATGCGCACCCGTTCTGATCTGGATATCATCGCTGTTCCTCCTCTGGTGGCCCTTCTTACGGCCCCCCTTAGAAGCCTTAGCATTGGCCAATGGTCGGCTCAGAAATGACGTCTTGGTCTGCTGCGCAGCCTGGGCGTTTAAGCTCGATCCCCTGCGAGGTGCTGACGGGGCCACGTTAGTCGAAAAGAGCTCCTGCTGAACTGGCATAAGATCTCTGATCCTGTCAGGGTCGAGTCCTGTGCTTGCACCTCCTTGAACACCGCTTCCAGCTCCAAACATGGCATCCATTGCCCAACCACCATTAGCTGCTGCGGAAGGTGAAAAGCTGAAGAGATCAGGAGAAGCCCGTCCGTTCTTGTTCTTGGTGGGTTTAGAACTTTCACGCATCCAGATGTCGATACTCGACTCGAGCGATCCAACATCGGATTCATCGGTATCGGAATCCCAATCGTTGCCCCGTCGGTTAGAAATAGTAGTTTCGTCGGCGGAACGAGGGCGCTGAATTGACCGACCCTGGTTTTCGCGATAAACTCTATTGTTCAAGTCAATAATCTGAGCTGAAGCCTTGACTGCACGCATTGGGGCCTGTTCCAGGCGGACGCCCGAGTATGTTCCAAAGCTTCCACTTCCATCATTCTCAGATGCCTCAGAGAGGGCCCCATAGCTTGGTCTCGCCGTCGGAGGTCTGGGCACTGCCTCATCGTCAGAGTTCTGATAGCGTCGAAGCGTAGAGGTAGAGATGGTATCTGGCGTTGGTGGAAGATTATGGTCTTGCAGTCTAACGCCACCAGGGGCATTGGTCGTGACTCTTCGAAGTGAATCCATCTTCTCCTGCTTAAGGCGTCGATGGTTTGGAGACATCGAAGCACGGCCAGTGAATCTCTCTGATCCGTCTTGATCCCGGCTCTGAGGTCGCGACCCAACTTTAATGGAGGAATGGTGACGTTCAGTTCTTTGACGAGGGGAGTTGTATTCGATAACGTTGTTAATCGAGTCAAAATGTGCTTGGCGAGCAGAGGCGGAGTTTGATCGCGCTGATCTGTTAGGTGAGGAATGAGTAACAAAAGCCGTCTTTGGCCGCTGGATAGTGTTGATCATGGGTTGGAGACTAGCAGAGCCATTAAAGGTAGGCTCATCGTCCTCATCTTCCTTGGAACCATACACACTGACAAAAGAACTTTCACTCAAGACACTCAAACTCGGACTGCGACCATTATCGCCTTCGCCAGGGGCCTCAGGAACCTGCGCAAGACTCAGAACACTACCTCTAGTTCCAAGATAAACATTGCGCAAGTTCTCGGTATTCTCGCTGTGGTCAGATATAAAGCTTGGCATGCGATTGATGATATTATCACCTCCAGCTTGCCTCGTCGTATCCGGTGATCGTGTAGCTGGTCTGGGATCTTCGTAGTAAGGGTCAAGGTTGTGTCCCGCATATTGGCCTTCGGCCTCGATCTGGTCAATAATTGATCTTTCCTTGGCGAGTTGTTCAAGTCTGGCTTCAAGCGAGACAATCATAACGACCGCCTCTTCAATTGCCTTGTCGCGTTTCTCCATCTCTTGCGAAAGATGGCGGTTCGTCTCCTCTGCTTGTGACTTTTCCATCTCAAGTGCTTCTACTTTCTCTTCAAGTGCTGTTTGTCGCTCTCGGCGGTGGTACAGTTCTAACTTGAGGTCAAAGTTCTTCTTGTGAAGCGACGAGATTACCTTCTCCTGATCCAAGACCCCCATTCCCTTCTTCTTGGACGTCTCGGTTGTAGCTGGAGAATGAGATCGGTGGCCATCAAACTCCACACCCTTAATGGGAGATCCTAGGCTTCGACTAAACTCTCTGGAAGAATTGGCGTCTGAATGCGAGCGTGACCATGTTGATGCCCTGTCGCTCTCCGCCTGACGAGACTCTCGCAACTTTTCTTGAAGGAATGCGGACATCGCAGGCTGCCGTGTAGATTCGCTACTAGCTTGACTGGTCAAGCGAGACCCTCCCTCTACTGTTCGTGGGGTAGCGCTGGATGGTCTTTGGCAAGAAGCATGGTAGAATCGGTGCGCATGTGATGGACCCGGTGACCCAGGAGGGTTTGAGTTGGAGGTGTGTGCCGTATGCATTGAGGTCTTGGTGTTGTTGGTGCTTGTTGAAGATCGAGAAGCAGTTCTTGCTCCATGAGAAGCTCGCGAAACAGGCCGTTCCATTCTAGGTGCACAGAAGTTGGTATTAAAGTATTTGGAGATTTTGTTATCAGGTACAAAGGTGAAGTAATATGTTTGTGTTTCGCATGTGCTTGCAGGATGCTGTTTGTACAGAGGAACGGCTGAGCTGAGCTATGAGAAGCAAGCTATGATCGGGTTCGCAAAGATATCGAGATTAGGGTATTGTAAAAGACGAGTATAGACAGAGGAGTCGTGTAGCATGTCGAGTAGGTCCGTGTCTTGGGTTGTAGATCACGATGAGGACGATTGATTCACTTCATTGCGGATGCGCCCAATGATTGTCGAATATCGTTGCAGGAAGCGAGGTACGGTGTAAAATCAAGCGATGCTTGGTGTTTCGTCTTTGAGCTTGTGGTCAATCGGTTGTAGGTGCCCAATTTGATATGTCCAGGAAGTAGCGGTCTTGATACAACGCCTGCCTGAGTGAAAGACGATTTCGCAAAAGAATATGTACAATCGCAGTTCGTTTTGAGAAGCAAGAGCAAGTTCGGCATTCGAGAAATGAGACAAGGGCGCAGTATCGAACAATTTGAATGAGATGAGATTTGGCGATCGAACAATCAGGGAGACAATGAGAGCGGCATTAAGTCGGGCTCGAATAAGTGATCCCGACTTTCGCTTGGAGTGGGGGACGAAGGGACCTGACGATGGTCGCCTTGCGTTTGCGGCGCAGGGAGTGCCTTGAGTCTTGAGTGGTCTAGTAGATAGACTACCTACTCCTCAGGACAGGGCGATACGATACGATTCGGTTCGCCGATACGAGTGGATATTTCGATCCCAATCTTGCGATTTGATTTTCTAGGGGATGGATGAGAGAGTAAAGAGGAGGAAATAGAAATAAGGGTATGCCGAGTCAAGTTCTTTTCTTCTGCTACCAACATCACCTCACTTCTGCCATTCATTCCAGAGCCTGGCACAGTAAGTACGGGCAGGTACAGTACAGGTACAGTACAGTGAAGGTCCAGCCCAGTCCGCAGTATTAGGGCGCCCCCCGCATTAGCGCTGCAGCTCCTCTCAGGCACCACTTTGATGGAGACCTGACCTGACTTTAGGTCGCGATTGTTAGTGCCGGGAGTGACATAAAACGCTACACCATCTGCCGCGCCAGAAAGTACGCGTCTCAATTTATCACCCTTGGACGTGATGTACGTGGGCGTGTTTAACGTGTCTGAGCGTGTCAAAACCAGTCAGATCCTGTCACCCTGCTTGGCTTGAGCCCTTGACAAGGTATTACAGCGGTGTCTCCGGCTGAAGAGTGGGGGTTACAGGGCAAACAGGGTTCTTGCATCCCTCTTCAATGCCCTTATTTTGACAAGAAGCCTTCAACTGCCCTGTGCTGTCTGTTGACGATTCGGTTGTCGGAGCAAATCGCTTCATCCAATCTTAAAGTCTATCGAATAGTTGATTCTATCTTTGAACTGTCAAATTATTCCTCATCTTCTTGAATCGTTCCATCTGTCCACTAACAAGCTGTACTTCTCTTGTCACCAATCATTCTCAGTTCCACAGGCTTGGGGAGCATACAGCCCCGGCTCCCGGCCAGCGGCCCGTGCTCCGAGCAGAAAAGCCTCCCAATCTAGAGTCTTTAGTCCCCCATGTCGTCACTTTTCTCTTCCCTTTACAGTGAGAGTGACTGTGATTGTGATAGTGTGATCACCTTTGCTTGCTTTTTGAAGGGGTAGTAGTGGCTTGACAAGAGAGCAAACATGCAGTAGATCCGCTTGCTTTTGGAGGATTTAGCTGAACCAACCTTGAATCCCTTTACTCTCTCTTCCCTTAGTACTGTAACCTCGCCGTTGAGTGATTGCATCTTCTCCCTTCTCTTCAATGTTTCAGTTTCATAAATGTCCTAGACATTTAGACGATCCTAACCAAACCGTTCAAGGGTCTCTGTCTCACCTGCAGCCACTATCAACTTCAACTCCTACAGTATAAAAAAGCAAAAAGGTCCAATAATTCAACATCAACTCGTACCCTTCCTCACACTATGCACTTATCCACAGATGATGAAAGTGAAAAAGATTTCTCACTACACTACTGAGTCCGGCCCTGGACTTGTATGCATCGGTCCGCGTTAGCTTCAGGCTTCAAGTAATAGATGCCGTCCCGTGTCCCCTAGAAAAGTTTAAACGGCCAGAGTTAAACCTTTGACGGAAACGGTTCAAAGTCTAGCCAAACACTTCCCCGACAGCCATTCCCGCGTTTACCGTCCAGTGACGTTGATCCATACTGTAAACTTTCTCTGCTTTCAAAATCTTCTCTCTTTCCAAGGCTGCTCTTCTTGTTCTCCTTTCTAGATGCAGCGGAAGTGGACCCTTAGCTTCAACGGCTGAGGTTTGCATACCGCCTCTGGCTCAGTTCAGCTTAATCATGCAACTCTGGACACTAAATGGTGCAATTGAGAGCAAACACTTTTGAGCGGTCAATTGTGGCTTGAGATACGCACTGTTTTTGGAACTTGCCGAGATCTGAACTCTGGTGCCTCAGCCCACTACTCAGTCTAGACAGCTGTAGAGAAGTTGAAGGAGGGCAACAATTAAGCGAACACAGTCTTGGTCTAGACTTGACTAATGTGATTAATTACTTTTGTCTGCTTGATGCGCATGTGGTAGGTTTGTTACTCCAAGATAACTGGTCAATGATAACAATTGAAGCTTCGCGCCTCATAGATGACAACCAGAAGCCCAGATCCTAGCTGTAAGCAAGTATCTGTACCTTGCAGTAGATCTACGAAATCTGGATCATCCAATGGCAGACAAGCTATGCTTCAAAAATGGAAGCCATAAAATAGACGCATGACCATCTCTTTTTCTCCAACGGCACAGTACGCCACGACACCAATATGGAATACCAAGATCGATGTGGCATTCCATACTCTTTGCCACGCCATAACAACTGCAAGACCCCGAAATTTTGCGCTTCTGCAAACATCACATTGTCAAAGCACGGCAGAACCCCTCAAACGATAAGTTATCCGTGTCCCGCGGGACTAACTTGATGTTGACCAGGGACTTTCACATGGGGATTAGAGATCAGTATACGCGGTGAGATACAGTTGCATTTTGAACATCATCGTACGATATAAAACCTTCCGTATTCCGCTATTGGTCGGGAGTAGAGATCGGCGAAGCGGGAATGTTTAGAATCCTTGACTGAAATGCATCTTGTCGCTTGTTTAGATGCTACTGCACAGACATCTGCTTCACAACTACCGAGACATCGTGCCGCATATCTTTGATGCCCGGGGGTGCACATCCTGCGGCCCACCGGCAATCAGTAATAAGTACTTGCATATATCAGTAGAACCTCAAGAAAGGAGGTATACGCTTTCGTCTATTGGACTCTTGCTTGGCTAAGCAATTGGAGGTGCAGGATGTATACAGCCAGAGTATCCAGGAGATATCTCACATGTCAAAACACGATCAGCGTCCATGAGGAAGGTTGGGAAACCCGAACTCTTTTCCTCGTCGCTAGGCTACCAGGGTCACGGCCCAAGAGACGTGTGTGATTATTGGAGCCCTGTATTCCTACACGATCGTGACAATATGTACGAACGGCTCCAGTGGTGGCGATTGTCTTTTTCGTAGAACGGACCTATCTTGACGGTCAGCCACGGAGCATTATGGGCAAGAATCTTCATGGCTCATTATATTCCAAGACACTGGGTGTCATGCCGTCTTTCTAAGTATCATATCAACGTTCTCGTTACAGCTACCCTGGATACAGAGCTTCCCATCACTTCGAGGTAAGCTTTGAAGGCAAGGTACCTACCTATACTGAATGGGAGTGGCCAATCTGACCCAGCAACATGGACACATAGCGTATCCAAAACTCCACCTAGCCTCGCTAAGGACTCATGTTTTGTGGCAGTGTGATAGACCTTGCAGCAGCACTCGACTATCATTGTTGTACCAACAACCCTGATGTCGAACACACTTTCTCTTTCCAGGTGCAGTAGCCAGTCCCATCTGCCACGGTGTTCGCTAGCCATATAGGCATTTTTATAAAACCATAGGAACGATCCCGGCTCAATGGTTGTATGGTACTGTTTGTAGCAGCATGGTCATGTATACGTGGACGGGCAAGCAAGAGCAAGGTACACTACAATGTAATGCATTCACGCTATAACAAAATATTCTCATAACGCCGGACTTTCTTCGTATCCCTCCATCAGGCTCCGTAATCTACAGCTCATCCTTCTTTTCAAAGAACTGCTCCTCACTGCCCTCAGTCTTGTCCTCATCACCACCCTTCTTCTCAGCCTTAGCAGCCTCAGTCTCCTTCTTCAGCTTATCCTTGTTCTTCTGAACCTCATCCTCATCGGCGTCAATGTATCCCCTGAGCTCCTTCTCCCCACCAGGCAGCTCCACGAGCTCGAGCTTCCATCCGTTGATTCCTGCAAGCTTCTGCATGCGGTCGGCCATATCCTTGACGGTGTCGGGCTTGAGGTCTAACCTCTCCAACTCCTGGTTGCTGAGTGTTGTGACCCCGCCGCCGTCTTCCTTACTTTTGCCGGATGCTACGATTTGAAGGAGACGCTCGCTGTCTGTGTTGGAGCTGGAGAAGTAGCTGCGTGGGGGAGGAAGTTTGGCTGGTGGTTTGCCTGCTTCATCAGCGCCAGAGAGCACATTTCTAGCGCCTACGACAACGCCGCCGATGTTAACTGGCTCCTTTGCGGCTTCTCCAGGGCTTGCGTCTTCGGGTTTGGCCTCTGTGTCCTCCTGCTTAAGCGGCACTTGAGCATCCTCCTCCTTGACGGGTACTGATTCGCCGAGCGAAGGGGGCTGGTTAAGATCGCTCACGATGAGCTTGCACTGGATGGGGTTCGCCCGGGTCTCCTCGGGAGGCAAGAAGGCGACGTCGTTACAAAGTCGCGGCGTGTTGACGACCATCAAGTAAGCACAGATGGTCACTTCTTTAATCCAACCAATCCGGTCGGCCTTCATGCCCGGCACGCAATGGTACTGGACTTCGATCGTGCGCTCTCTTCCTGTCAAGTCGCAGATGGTTCCTCCTTCAAGCTTCTGAACTAGATACCGCTGGTCACCTTTGACTTGTAGTTCCGCTGGAGGTGGCGCCTCCTGGCCAGTTGTCTTCGCTTTCTGCGCTGCACTGGCTGGGATGGCAGGAACTCTTCCGAGGACGTAATCCGGGGTATGAGGGTCACGCTTAGGAGGTTGACCATTTGGTATCGAAGGAAGGGCGTGGAATTGGATGATTTCGCGGTTGTTGCAGAAGCTGTAGCTCCACCATCCCGACATGAAGTAGAGGCATGAGTCCTCTAGTTCTGATAGAAGTTCCCATCCACTCGCCGTCGCACGACTAAGTTCGCGCGCTTCCTCGGCCTTGGCGAGTTCGTTGGCCGTCTTGTTTTCTGCTTCGGGGGGTTGTATAATAGGTATCGAACAAAGATACTCGTTAGGCGGTAGCTTCATAAGTTCGTATGTAAACGATGGGCCGGTCTGGTCCTGGCTATCGCCATTGTCGCGTTCGTCAGCTTCCCGAGCTTGATCGATCGTCGATTGCGCAAAGTCTGCGGAATAAGTAGGATGTTGACTATCGAGTAGTGAATGGGCGTCTTTCTCGGATATGTATTGACTATCAAATACGACTTCAAACTACGAATTCTTAGCATCAAAGTCAAGGTATGACGCACGAGGGGCAGCTTACCTGAGGAAACGTCAACAAGTCCTCGTGGATGTTGAAGCCCGGTGTACGAGCTCCAACAAGCTGGAGGTAAGCGAGCAAAGCCAAATTAAAGCGGCGCATTATGCCGTATTGATGTGGAAATAGCTCACATAGAGCTTAAGCAATCGTTGCAATAAGGTCAACCAAATGCAACGCACTCTATTGGATGCTAAGTGTTACTGTGAGAGGTGTCATGATGGACCTAGCAGTGGAGTTTAGCCTGGGGTCGTTATCAGCACCAGAACCGATGTTTAACCGCTATCAGTTAAAGCCTAAGGTATGAATGACTGTTTTCCGACAACTTCTTCCGGACACCGAAAAAGAAGGGTCCTTGCGCCGGTCACTTCATCTCACCACGGGCGACATACTCCGGAGTCTAGGGGATGAAGAGGGGCCGAATATCGGCAATTCCGCTCAAGGACAAAGTTACATAACGAGTCCGTGGTTAATTATAATCCCGCCAATCTGGAACTGCTGACCATTACATCACAGCTCATCTCTCTTCGTCTCAAGAGCAGAGCAGAAATTAGTTGGACTAATTGCTCCAAATAACATGGGACGATGAAAGCCCACAATCTTCAGCCGTTTCAGGAAGCACAGGTACATGCGTGTGTGTCTATGGCATTGTCTTGTTGCGTGGCAAACGGGAATAAAAACACCAGAGATTGATCAACACATGCCCTTCCTGGGAACATCCTCGCTTCGGGGGGCCATCGGCGATCAGCAGTCACTCCTACTGGAACACGTGTCCGAGTGGACAAACGGTTCCGCATCAGGTATCAAGAGCTTCAAATGGTAGACTCATCCTAGGATCAAAGGGTCTTTGGCTTTACTTCTCCGCAAGACTCACGAGTTTCATGTCAGGATCTATCCCAAAATTGTCGGCCCGTCAAGCTAGGACAACGATCAATACAGCCAAAACCCGGCGAGATGAAATTGCCTTTGCTCAAATATAGTCTTCTGTGACGTATTTTCTTACTTTTGCGCAACGCTAGGTGCTTATCATGGCATGATTCTGAGCATTGTTCTCAAGACGGTCCCGACAGCATATTATACAGTAGCGTCTTCTCGCTTCATACCGATTTTGGCCCAACGGCGCACAAGCCGAGGACTACCGACAGGAGTTCGTGCACTCTATGGATCGACTTAATGCATCATCAGCCCTGAAGGCTTTGTCTTTTGCTAGGGTTCTCCAGCGACTCACTTATGCGTCTAGGGACGTTGGACGGACGGAATGCATTAGAGTCAGGGTCTCCTAGGCATATTTCTTTTTCGTCTAGTGTTTTGGGTTAGCATCAACGGTATGGCAAAAGGTACGCGCAAGACACGGGCTGTGCGTTTGGACATTGTGTTGGATGCAGGGTAGGCTGTCAACAAAAGATCCCATCGAGGAGGCAAGTCAATTCTCAAAGGTGGCAGTGGCAATTACAGATTGACTCAGAGTGACAGAGTCTAAGACATTGACTGCTCATCACACACTAAGAAACCTTCTTTCAAGGAGCCGTTGGTCCGCGCCAAGAGTGTTAAGCATACGATTTGGTTGTTGAAAGTGTTTCGTACTGTAGCGAACCGTTCGCAGTTTGATAGCTTCAACCGGAGGAGTTTGTCAGTCATCCTGCGGCTCAACTCAAAGTCAACTCAGTCAACAACAATAAGCAAGCATCAGGCTGCGATATAATAGTAGGCACGTGGCTAAGCCGAGCAGCGGATCAACCCAAATTGCCAACGCATCAATCGCTCCATTCTCGATGGGGAGTCGTATTATTGCACGTGCACCAGCACGGTCATGAAGCTATCAATGGAACAGTCCATCAATGATCTGCGTAAAAATGAGAGTTGAGACGGGGGTCGAGCCTGCATGATCACCGCAAGGAAAAGATTAAGCCAAGGAGAAAAAGAAAGATTCGACGTCCAGGGGCAACAATACGGTTAGAAAGTGGGACTTGTCTAAGTGAATCCGTACAAAATCCATCGCAATCTAATCTTGAGAAAGCGTGTCGGACGAAGGGAAACAGATAATCTTGCGACTATGGAAAGTGAACTATTGGATCGGAAGGATTTCCCGTGGAGATAGGCTACAGTTTCGAGATAGGACTAAGCATAGCATAGATGAGAAGCAAACTATAACACGGGGGCTTATGGACGTGCTCATTTCTGCCGTTCCCATGTTAGGAATAGAGGACGGTAGGTAGTCTGTATAGAATTGCGCCAAGCTTTGACAAGTTCGAGTCAGAGTCAGAAGAAACCCGAAACCATCGATAGCGCATGCAACTCCAACTGCCTGGCCTGCATGTCACTCAATACTCGGGCGATTGTCTGACCAAACGGAAGAGTGCAACGCGCAGTTGGCAAATACCGGTCATGAAGATCATTAGGTCTAGACTGCGGTGGTGATGCTATGTAGAATTCGTCACCGAAGATCATCATCATGGGATGGGATGGGGGAGAGACGGGGACTTGGGTAACATGGGCACCTGGTCCTGGTTTCTGGTGCAGAGTAGCATTGGAGGTTATTCCGGAGGAATATCAAGACACACGATCCTATACAAGAGGGTGTCATGTAGTTGAACTGCTTGATCTGGTGAATGAATGACTGCCTGCAGTAACTGAGTCCCTCTATGAATGAGGTGAGCCTCTGATAGATAGGCTAGACGTTGGCACATTGCAGTTGCAGAACTGTACTGTATTGAGTGAGTTAGGCATAGTACAGTTAGCTGTTAAGTGATGGCGCCGTCCGCCTCACTCTTTACGACTGCGGGAGCCAATCGAGATGGAGGGTGGGTATGGCTGACCGCGTTCGACAGCCAATCGATGGATGCCCCGTCTCAGTGATTGCCTCGTTTTGCGTAAAGAGGTGGGTGCTAAAAAGGAGATGGAGTGTACCTGATGCAGGGATTAGGGATTCTACCCGTCGGAGAATGGAAGAGACCAAACCCATTTAGGAGACAGTCTTTGTGGTGATGGCATCCTTTTTTTGTGAGAGCTCACGTTGTTTGAGGAGAGAAGGAAGGAAGGAACATGATATGAGGTGAGAATGTTTGTTTTCGATTTATAGAATCCTTGAGGGTGATTTCAATCAATAACATTCTCCTCAACAATTGCTGTTTCATGCCAGGGTTTGTCTTTGTTCTCTCAGCTGAATTATCGTCAACACGTACGTCGGCGGCACATTAATCCTGTTCCTGGTTGTGAGAGTCAAGCAGGGAAAATGGTGATCAGCAGTGCCGTCGTCAACCGGCTCGTGGAGTAGTCTTCGATGTGATCTCGCGTAAGAGATAATCTCATATCAAATTCTGTTCTGGCAGAGAGTACACTACACCCTTCTCAGCTAGGTGCTATTGGTACTATAGCAGGGCTGAAAATAGCAACACTGCAGAACAACAGCCAAAATAATATTAACGTTGTAGGAAGCATTAACGATGTTTCGTCCGTGTTCATCAAACTAAACCTACATAAATTACATAGTTAGGTACCTGCTTGATCGGGGATATCTTCAAACAAGCTAAAACAGAACAGTACGTACAGTACGGATACGTACTAGAGAGTCAAGCCATTCTTTGTCCGCGTCTTGTCCGGGAACTGACAGCAGCACCTGGCATTCAACGTGCAGCCGGTCAATTAGTCTAGCGGGTTAGCGCATGACATGTTCAACTCACCTTGACGCGCTGTACAGCACCAACACAGCAGACATAAAAAAAGAGATGGGCAAATTGAATCGATTTGCCTGGCTTGGGTTATCTTAATCGGATCCGCATCCCCATCTCCAGAGTGCCCGCTTTGGTGGGATGAAGGATGATTTGCTAAACCAGGACAGGAATAGGCATGAGCCATGACATCTCGCAGCTCAGGACAGGACAGGGAAGAGGCGCATTGGGTTGATGTGTTCTTTTTTCACTTTCTTTGCTTTTTTCTTTTTCGTCTTCTGGAGCTGCCGATTTCGTACTGCGTACCCTGTAGCAAGGATCGATGGAAGGGATGCCGTCATGGCGTTTGGTTTGGGCTGTGGCTGTTGCTTGCGCTGTATCACGTTGCTTCTTTCTTTTCTCTTTCTTTTTGTTTCCTCGGAGTCATGAACTATGATGATGATGCTGTGCCGCTTAACCATTACGTATATTGTTTAGAGCACGGTTCGGTGATCGGAAACTGAACGAACATTTGAGGTGTCAGAAGATATGCGGCCTGCCGTCTGTCTGACTGACTGTTTGTGAGGACAGTCCTAGATCGCTGAGAGATCGAGTGGGAATTGATTCCGCTGAGTGCCTAATAGACGGCAATGAACAGGCCATACACAGCCCACCACTCTGACTTTGATGCAGCTGAGCCTCTGACCTGCGGGAATCAGAATGTCAAAGCCATAAAATATGCCTCGTTTCAAAGCATGGCATCTCGTGGACAGTCGATAGCGATGTGATGCGCTGTGCTGTGCTGTACGCGCAATGAGAAACGAGGTTCTAGTGGTCGCAGCAAGCCAGACCTTGTTGGGAGAGGACCAATCGCTTCAGATCCAACAGCGTCTGTCTGCATGTACCAGCACCAGCACCGGGCGTGTCAGCAAGTAACAATTACAGGACAAGGGTTGGGTGAGCTGTCCTGTCCTTCTAGAGTCTCTTCTTCTTTTTTTGGGGCATGAGACATGCTACCTATCCATTCCCATCATCCATCACATATTCTACCCTAGGGTGTTTTATTAGCAGAGCTACCACCCAAGATTCTGTTGCTTTTAGTGGTGGTTTTTCCCACTGGTAGCCGTTGGTTTGTAGTGGGTGGACCGCTGTAAATCAAAGTCAAACCAACCTACCCCACGCTGTCTGTCAGAGAGCAAAACTCAAAGTGCAGTTGTCGTAGTCACGCGTATCCCGTCTTATTAGGTTCCATGTCTAGCCCGTCAACGTTCCATGTGTCGTACCTTGCCACCATTCCCCTTCTGATACTAACGCTGGTCCACTTCCCATTTTCATGTTTGTTTCAATCTCAACAACACGGCATCTGTTCAGCAGCATCATCAAACCATCTCCACAAGCTTCTTTTATTGTGTGCATAGACTAGACTAGACTACGTATGACACCAGGATCATAATACGATACATCTCATTTGCAGGATCTTGTCTCTTTTCACCTCGTCAATCTTGTCACGGTCAGGCCATCGGGCACTATCACATCAAGGACAGTCAGATCGCCCATGACAAGACCTTGAAATCTCCAAGTCTAAAATCGGATATCTGCTGCTTAAACACACCACCAAAGACGCAACCTACATCATCATCACACACCATTAGAGGGAAACAGAACTGCACTGCATTTTCAGCCAGGTCAGGCCAAGCCTAATTAGACCGCCCACCCACAGACGTTGTCTCGTTCAAGCAACCTAACCTAACCTTACACACCGCAGCTCGCAAATACCGCCCAGTTCCACCACCCTTGAATATCCTTCCCAAGCTATAACATCCCTGTCCCTTGCAATCCCTGTCACTACTGAGTGGGGACTCTGGAAGCCTCATTCAGACGACTGGGCCGCCTGTTCTCCTCCATCCTGGCTCACCTATTAATCCTCCATCCCATCCGCATCTCGTTCACCTTCTTTTCTTCGTCGTCTGTCTCGACTCCAACTATCCCACTTTTTAATCTTTTTCGCCTGTCGCAAATCCGAGACTTGTATTCATTACCATTCAATAGTTTGGTTCGCCTTGGGTTTTTTCACTTCTCCAAACGCTACACTACAACTTATCTTATCCATCTGGACCACTACTCGCCTTACTTACACCCGCCTATCAACATTTCAAGGCTATCCCTATCTATCAAACACTATCTATCTATCAATCGATTTACATCATCTCATTATCTATAATGAATCTAGAAAACGTCAACACTGTCGAGGAGCTACAACGTCAGCTAGAAGCCGCCAACGCAAGAAATTCACAGCTTGAGCAGTTCGTGCAAAGTCAATTCAACGGAGACCCTACAGTCCTAAATCATGTCGCTCAGAACTTTGCTCAGGGAGGGTTTCAGATCCCCAGCAATGGTGTCTCAAATGTACGAAGTGTCGGTCTCTCCCGTAGCAAGTCCACCGTTACATATCCTACACAAGTAAAGTCTGCCATCACGGTAATACATCCCCACCCCGACCCTCATCTCATCTCCATTTCTCTAATCTCATCAATGTAGGAACGCTTTCAGGCGCATAAACGTGAGAGAAGGGCCTTTTCTCAACAGTCAAGCTCCGCCCTTCCCATGAGCCGCAGTGTTTCAAATCGTTCAGAGTCTCATATGCCTTTCTCACAAACCGGAAACCGCATCGCCCCTCTGAGTTCATCCATGGACCGATTCAGCTCGCCTCAAAATCAGTCTGCCAACCTGCCCCTTGAAGCCGCATCAAATCAATTACAGAGCGTCCAGGAGAACCAGCCTCTGCTCAACATCGGCATGGACCCTGAAGACTTCCTAAAACAGTGGCCCGAGACACCTCAAGCTCCTCAGCACTACGACACATCCTTCACCAGCATGGCTTACAACATGGTGCCCGACAACTCATACGCCAACCTGTCATCAACTATTCCTTCAAGTTATCCCATGTCGTCCGCCTGCCCTTCGATGATCTCTGGTCCCTCTGCCGCCGAGGCCGCGAGCCCCTTGACCCGCCAGAACAGCTCTTTCGACAACTACGGTGTCGGCATGGAGCGCATGGAATCCTGCCAGTCCCAAGCCGATGCACTCTTCGCTCCCGATCTGTCTCCTGCTTCTGTCAACATGTACCCTGCCGGCAAGCAATACACCTCTGAGCAAGATCTCTTTGGTCTCGGCGCCAACCTCACCGCTGCCAACGTTCAGCAGTATGTCGATTCCAACGGAAACACTCTGATGGCATCCCCCGAGTCGACCGACATGGAGCGATCTTGCTCCAACGCTAGCATGTCAAGTGTTCGATCAAACGCTTCCAACCTGGAGCGACGGGCTAAGGAAGCCCGCGAGCGAGTTCTGCATGCGGCCAAGACCATCCAGCTCGCCCCCAAGCCCAAGGAGGAGCTTGCTAGGGAAGCCAGCGCTGCCGCTGCCAACAGGGAAGCTAAGCTTCCTGTCAACAAGAGCAACTATCAGCGTCCCAAGCACCCCAAGGTCTACTGCACTCAGTGCAACGAGCACCCCGATGGCTTCCGTGGCGACCATGAGCTTCGCCGACACGTCAATGCCAAGCACGAAGGCACTGTCAAGAAGTTCGTCTGCCGGGATCCCGAGACTGTTGGCATCCCCACCAATGTCAAGGCCGTCAACCCCTTGTCCAAGTGCAAGGCCTGTATCTCCGGAAAGGAGTACGGTGCTTACTACAACGCCGCCGCTCATCTTAGACGCACTCATTTCAAGCCCAAGACCCCTCGCGGTAAGAAGGGTGCCAACTCCGATGAGAAGCGTGGTGGTAAGGGTGGTGGCGACTGGCCTCCCATGTCCGAACTCAAGGCTTGGTTCGTTGAGAAGAAAGTCAAAGTTGACTTGAATGAGTCCCCCATGGCTGAGCAAGATGAGTCTGATGACATGGCTGAGGGCGAGATGGAAGGATCCATGCCTCCCCAGATGGAGATGTTCCAGGGCATCGGCAGCAACATGGCTCCTTTCAACATGGAGACTGGCTACGATCTCGCCGTTGACGGTGCTGCTGATCCTGCCATTATGGCTAGTGTCAATGGCGAGCTTATCTCGGCTCCCATCTCGTCTGCCTCTGGTAACTTCGGCTACTCACCCTTTTCCAACGGCTCTCCTATTGTCGGACTCCCTGACAACTATGCCTACTCCGAGCATGCCACTTCTGCCTATGGGTCCAATCTCTCTTCTTCCAACACTATCACTCCCGCCACCTTTCAAGATATGTCCCATATGAGTATGCCCGATAATGGCCTCTGGGTTTCCTAAATGCTCCGCAGTATGAGTAATGATCATGAAGCTCGATCTTCTTGTATCAATATCCTCCCCACTTCCACCGGTTGATATGCTTCACCAATATCGATCTCAACATCGACTCATTGGTGAGCATTTCGTGCCTCGAGGGATGAGGATTACACAAGAAGAAGCCTTGAACCACTCGCGTCCGAGCCCGAGCCTAAGTCCAACTTGAGTCGATACGATGATGGCTCAGTTGGCTAAGACTACTACTTCTCGGTGTTGTGCCGTTCTGGTGAACGCGCACGCCAATTCTTCATGAGCAAGCATCACACCCTTGCTTATTACCACTTCACATTCGCCTTCACACATAATGATTTCAGGAGCCTGTTCTATGATTGTGGTTGTTTCTCTTTTTCGACTTTTTATTCTTTTTCACTTCCTATTTTTCTTTACCGTCACGGCGTCGATGATTACCCTTTTCTCTCTGGTTTATTTTCAGCGAGTCACCTTGGCAAACTAAACTGGTGGATACGTTTCAATCTGGCTGTTGGCCCTAGATGGGCAGCCAAGCAGGTTCGACCGCTTGAGCGGTGCGAAGCCTATACGTTTATTCTCAGCGCGATCGAAAGTGCTTCATCGCGCGACTACGATATATAACTGGGCCGGGTCGGTATCTGGAAGGAATTTTCCCAGGAGAGGAAAAAGAGGAGTCGGTTGCATTTTTTGCTCTATTTTTATCTTCATCACATCCTGTACATGAAATAAGGATGGAGGGAGTTGGACGTGGATATCAGAGCATTGGCGTTTTTTGTTTTGTTTCTGGGGTGTGCCTGTTCGGACGGGCGGTTATGGCTGAAGAGTTTGCCATCTTTGTGTGCTTTACTAGTTAGATCAAAGAGCATTTGGGTTGGGTCGGTGTTTGGGGATATTAGGGGTTTTAGACATCTGACGGGCATGCAGGAAAATGCGCCGGGCTTGTCGTTCGGTTGGAAAAGTACTGAGCGAATGGGTTGATGAGTACCGTTTGCCTACAGATAGGAACCTCTTCTGGCTTGAGACATAACAGTCAGAGTCAGTAATAGACTGTGCTGAAAGATGCACTCTTTATCCCTGCATTATTATTCTCTATGTGATTGATCTCCGGTGACTGAAATCGGTGGTTCTTTGTTTGTGCTTCTAGTTGTAGTTTATCGTAGACGCGTAGTGCCTTATGGCAACTCATGGGTATCTCTATCTTGACCGACATCTTCCCCAACTCTCAAGTCTTCTTAACCTTCTCCGTCCACTCCTTTGCATTCTTAACACCCTCATGTCCTCTCCTAAACAATCCCCTCTCCCACTCCTCCAACCCTCTCAAAAACTCCTCCCCATTCCCACCCATCCCCTCATCCGCCTTTCTCGCATGCAGACCAACCTCACCCGCCCGAACAACGAAAGTCTTTCTCAACACCTCCGCAACATCCTTCTCATCAAATAAATCCAGCATGCGAACACCCACCCCGTAAAAATGAGGACTCTGGTCTCGTAGCGGTACAGCGCGGGGATCAGCTTTTAAAGCAGACAGAACGGCGGTGGAGAGACACGGTGGGAGGTTTAGGGTCAAGGGTGCGCTGGATGTGGGTGTTGATGCGAGGGCGAGCATTTCGGCGAGCCAGAGGGGGAGCGTTAGGGGGGTGTTGGCTTTGAGGCCGTGGGGAGAGTTGTCGAGATGGCCTAGGTAAGGGACGTCGATTTCGAATTGGCAAGGGACTTTCTGCGAGATTGTCAATTTTTGCACAGCAATATGAGTAGATTTGGGGCGGATTACCTCTGCCTCCGTGAGGATGGAGTCAATGTCGTAGTACGACATTTTGTAGTGATCTTTTTTGATGTGGTGGTTTGGAGGTGAGGGAGACGCGTAGAGAGGTTTGGAGTTGTGATTTACGCGTTGGTCGATGACATAATCTTCTGCTTACCCTGCAGCACAACTGAGATGAGTTGGCGACACATGCATTCTATTAAACTGTCTATCAACAAGGCTATAAAACTATTCAGAGATATGATTGAAACTTATTCCAGTAGACGTTGCAACAGTCGCTCGTGGAAGTCAAGGTAGGTCACTGGTTTTGCGTCATTCGCAGCTCCCAGTTGACAGTCCGAGATCGGCACTCGGAGAAACGGGTATTTGGAATCGAGAATTCGAGAATCAGCTTCTAAGCTCTTCATAAACTGGAGCTGAACAAGTTGTTTCCCGCTGATTCACTCAATATCGCTGCTCGGTATTTTCAACAAGACCGAGAATAAGTAGCACGGTAAACTTCATGATTATGATGTTGACGATATTGATGGAGTTCACTACCAATGTTGTACAACCACAGCTGCTTTTCTGAACCGAAAAGACGAGCTTGAGCAGACAAATCTACTAGAAAAGAATAATCAATAAAATCATCTGATAGTAGTAAATAATAGTCATTGCCATTGCTGATTCAATCCCATCGTTGATGTGAAGCCACACCCAAGCCACAATCTTCAGCCAATGCATCCATCAAGTCAAGCTCCCGAAAATATGACGACAGATTGATCCAAGCTCCTCTGCCTTCGGCAGTCCGACATTGCCGGGTCCAGCAGCTCTTTAACCCAGTAACTGCCCCTCCTCTTCCATTTTTTGACATCATCCACAGAGATTACCAACCGACTATATCAGACACGAGTTTTAGTCTTGTAAGTTTTGTCTTTAGTTGTCCTCATTAGCAAGTATATTCACTTTCTTCATCACCATCGATCTTGGTTTCATTCAATTGATTCAATACTAATACCTTCAGAATAGCTTCCACAATGGCTTCCGCTCTCCTTCGATCAACTCCCGCCCTCCGCGCCGGCCTGCGCGCCCGCTCTACTCCCCTCGCGGCCATGGCTACCACCAGCTTCGTCCGCGGCAAGGCCACTCTTCCCGACCTTCCCTGTACGTCCTCCCAATGCTCAAGCTCCAATTGCTAGCTGACCAATTGCCCCAGACGACTACGGCGCTCTTGAGCCTCACATCTCTGGTCAGATCATGGAGCTTCACCACTCCAAGCACCACCAGACCTACGTCACCGGCTTCAACAACGCTTCCGACGCCCTCGCTGAGGCCAACCACAAGGGCGACGCCAAGGCCGCTGCTGCTCAGGCTCCTCTTCTCAACTTCCACGGTGGTGGTCACATTAACCACTCTCTCTTCTGGGAGAACCTTGCTCCCAACGGCAAGGGCGGTGGTGGTGAGCCCGAGGGTAAGCTCTTGACTGCCATCAACGAGGACTTTGGTTCTTTCGAGGCCTTCAAGAAGCAGACCAACGCTACTCTTGCTGGTATCCAGGGCTCCGGCTGGGCCTGGCTCGTCAAGGACAAGAACGCTGGCACTCTGTCCATCGTCACCCGACCTAACCAGGACCCCGTTACTGGCACCCTCGAGCCCCTCCTCGGAATTGACGCCTGGGAGCACGCCTACTACCTCCAGTACCAGAACCGCAAGGCTGAGTACTTCAGCGCCATCTGGGAGGTCATCAACTGGGGCACTGTCGCCAAGCGATTTGAGAAATAAATTGGTCCATAATAGCAAAGCGTAAAGCTTGAATGAGGATGAATGTCAAAATAGCGATTGACTTTGCGCAATGAGGTCGACGGATCATCGACCGGGCGCAAATTGTTTGTTTGTCAAGATACCGAGTGTATAGTACCATGAGATTCAATAAAAGAATCCTTGAAGAATAAATACACATAGTGACCCGAAACCTGGTGTCATACCATGCCCCCAAAACTTTCGCCTTGTCGTGAGCACCCATTTTGCTGTTTGAAGGCCCCAAACTCCAGGGCATGCAAATCGCATACCGCACCCATCCCAAGAAAATCAAGGCTGCTGGCATCTGGCGATGCCCTGATAGGCCGCCAGCTCTGCCGGATACTCATCGGCAAAGATCTCATCGGCATATTCATACCAATCGCTGTTACCCTCACTGGTTCTCGCCTCAAAGAAGCGCGCGTACTCCCACCACACGGGATAGTGTCCTGCACAGTCCCAACCGAGGATCCATGTGATTGTGTGGTTGGAGACGATGATGTTTCTGGGGCAAAGGTCCCCATGCGTGAGGGCGCATGGATAGTCCTTGCGGAATTGCTTCACAAGAGCTTTGCCCACCTGCTTGGGAACTGAGGAATACAATGTGGATGTAAGCAATGCCATGAACTCCTCCTGGCTTGGTCGAACCCTTACGGCGTAGTAGGTGTGGCTCGGGTGGTTGTCAACTATGAGACTGTATGGTCCCGCCTGGACCGACCCAAAGCTACCGTTTGAAGTACCTCTGTCGTTAGATCGCATCTTTTGAAGTATGTTGCGAAGCTGTCGAGCGTACTGATACTTTTCGTGCCTGGATAGACTTGGCCAGACGTCCTCAAGTAGCTCACCAACGATGGTCTGCGAGATGTTTCCATCGGCCGAACCTTGCGGAGCCAGTGGAAGAGCTCGAGTGTGCGCAATGATAGAAAACTTCTCATGCTGCACCAATCCCGCTTGGGAGATGCGAAACTCGTAAGTCTTGGGCTCGATCAAGTCATCTTGCTTCTTCGGGAGACGCTGTACAGTGAGGAACAGCTTCCGGTTACGGAGGAGGGATGTGAGGTATCGTGTGTGCTCGTCTGGACGAGGAGCTGTACTAATGTCAGTGAATACTCCAGCGTCGCTTGATTTGTGTCTCACCTGGACCGAGTGACTGGATGTCTGTGTAGTAGCGCGAACTGAGCTTCGGCTTCTTTTCTTTCACATCGTCCTCCTCCTTGATCAGCATGCTTGAGGGACGCTTTGGCAACCTAGCAAAGTTGACGGTCTTTCGCGGGCGCGAGAGGCTCACGTCTGACCTAAAAACAGAGGCCGCTCGCGAATCTTCGGGCTGCTGGGAGGCCCGAGAGATGCGTCGAGGAGGATCGCCCAATTCGCTGCAGTTTGCACCAGATTTGAGAGGACCAACCCGCCGTTCCTCTTCGATCTTAGGATCTGGTGGTGGTGACGGACTGGTTGTTCCTTGGGCGACCTGAGCAAGCATCTGCGCCCGAGCAGGATTCATGATTTCGCCATGAACTGCAGCCTGAATTACAGGCTGAGATGCTGGTTGAGCTGCAATTTCAGCAATAAGTTCAGCTGCAGATTGAGCTACAGGATGAGTTATAGCCTGAACAGGTTGAACGGCAGGCTCAGGTGCAAGCTGAAGAGCTCCATCCGAGGGTGGAGGTGACATGATCGCTAGGTTGATGCGAGGAACTTGATCACTGCGACGGTTTGAAAAGAAGGAAGGAGGAAGGAATGTATTCAGGTTTCACTGCACCTGGAAACTGGCTACACTCGAGCGAGTAGAAAGGAAAGAAGCGCGAAACAAACAACAGAAATGAAAAGTAGAGGCCTTGGCAAGGAACCATGAAGGTAGAGAACATGGGTTTGGGGAGTTTGTTATGATCGGGGAGAGAGTTAGTGATTCGCAATCACTCCTTCCGTGGTTAGTCGCAGATGTTTTCTGCAGACGGGACGCAGCTGTCTTGCACCTGCCCGACAGTGACAACGCAAAACCCACTACAAATTCTCTCAGGACCTCTCTGATACAGTGAGAAAACTGATATTGATTAAGGCTTTGTGTTGGAAATAAATGCATAGGAAATCACATACTAATACGGATAACCGCACATTACGGTGCAACGTCAATCAAGGATAGATGCATAAGTGATATTTTCTTTCATGAAATCATACTATGTTTCTCAAAGAAGGCGCCCAGAAGCTGCCTGGAACCAACTGACAGCAAGACATGTCGTGCACGCATAAGAATTCTCAAGAGCAGAAAGTTTTAATAGTCTACTCATCATGCCCATTCTCTTGAACCTTCTGCTCCTCCTTGCGCTGCGTGTAGTGACGAGGTAGACGGTTCTCGCCTTCAGTGTAGGGATATCCAGCTTCTTCACGAGCCATATCATTCACCCACTTCTCGTCACCACGAAGGCCAGGGTTAGCACCAAGCTCCTGCCACTTGGCAGCCAGGTAGAACCAGCCCAGTGCATTGCCGACAGTACCAACTTCGTCGCTGACACCATTCTTGGCCTCATGAGACATTTTAGCATGGAGCTCGTTATCGGTGTACAAGTCCATGAGATGTTTAGCAACAGTCTTGTAATCACCAGGGGTAACAAGATATCCATTGACCTTGTCCTTGACCTGAAGAGGAATACCACCTTCGTTGGACACGATGACAGGGACACCCGCATGCAGAGCTTCAGAGACCTTGATCTCGAATCCCTCACGAGTTGACAGCTGGAGAATGACATAGGCGTTGGCAATGACCATGTTGAGAAGCTGGTCATTGGCGTCAAGACGCATGACGCTGACGTCGTCGAGGAGATGAGGGTAATGATCTTCCAGTTGGGTCATTGTCTGATCGAAAATGATGGCTCCGTCTGGGTCATCAATGGAACCGTTGCCGCAACTGCACCGATTAGCTAAGGGAATGCTTCGTTCACTCAAGTGACTCACACAACAAGTTGGGGAACATCAGTGATGTTAGCCTCATCGCAGCGGCGACGGAATTCTGCGTATGAGTCGATGACAGTAGGGATACCCTTGGCAGGGTCGAATCGCGCGACCTGCGCGATGTACTTGCCTACACCATTGAGTCAGTCAGATTTGTTGAAGAGTATCTAACATATACATACGGTTGGGCCAGTCAAGTTCGGTCATTCGCTGGTTTCTGCACTGCGTGTTGTAGATATGGGCATAGTAGCCAGTGTCCCACTTGTTCATGTGCTTGTTCAGGCCATCGATCCAGTCTGTAGTAGCAGGAAGGTAGACCACCTTCTCCTTGGGAACGGTGTGAGGAACAAACTTGGGAATGGGGTGGCTAATGAACATGTCGGCCTTTTTAATGTTGCTCCAGAGATAGTTCCAGATATCGGCCTGAGGTGATCCTTCCTCGGCAACGAGATCACTTCGGATCTGAATGTGAGATCTGTAAAGAACAGGGCGATTAGGAGTGAGACTCTTGATCATGGGGATAAGACCAGGCATCTGAGGATCATCGATCTGCACCATTGTTAGCCACACATCTCCCCTCACATCAATAACCCTCAGAGATTTGAACTCACAAAAATGATGTCGGCACCACCCTCCTCTGGGGGACGGAGGGGACCACCTTCAGAGAGCCAGTATCGTTTAGCATTGTCCTCAATCCAGTCGGTGATGGCACCTTTCTCTGCATCCGAGATTCGTTGGTCAGGGTGGCTGACACCTTGAAGGATGTTGTGTTGGTTCTTGGTGATTCTGAAAACACCGGGTCGTGGCTTGGGAACTAAAGAGGTTAGTTAATTGAGAGCGATGAGTTCTTGCTGTGCCTGAACTTACCATACCAAGTCACGTCTACTCCCATGAGACGACTGAGACGGACAAGAGCATGTCGCATGAGGGCAACACCGCCGCCTTGTGGGGTAGCACTGAAGAAGGCAAGTTTGGTCTTCTTCTCACGCAGCTTGTTAGCGTAGAATTGCGTAGCGCCCCATGTGGCGCTGGAGCAGGTATCCTTGTGGTTTTGGAGGTTTGTGAGATGAACACGGAATCCTGCATCTGTTTGAACGATGCCTCGGTAGCCGACCTGAAGATGCGGTACGAGAGAGGGTCCGAAGTTTCTTGTACGTGGTTAGTAGTCACTCAATGACAGTGATTAATGGCGACCCACAGGATACACTTGCGGGCCATGGAATCGGCCTGTTCATCGACGCGCTTGACATCCCAGAAGTTCTTCTCCTTGGCCTCATGGTCAGGTCTAAGGACCACAGGGACAATATCCAGATCCAGCCAGAGACGTGAGCACAGAGAAGGGCTCATATACTTGAGCGTGACAGGGAGACCAGCTCCAATGAATTTGACAAAGTTGTCATGCTCGTAAGCCTCGACCTCACCGATGATGTGATCCGCAATGAGATCCTGTCCCTCACGCATCTCCTCATCGAGAGAGATGTGCTTGATAGAGAAGTCATTGAGATAGACAGTGTCGTGAATGGCGAGCGCAATAACGGCGGTATGATCATCGGCGAAGACAGCAGAGATACCGAGGTACAAGGTCTGTAATCGAGTTGTGTTAGTCGTTGCTAAAGAAGTCCAAAAAAGATCGACAATGTATCCCACGCAGGGATTGTGAACAATTGAAGTTGCTATGACGCAAGGTGTCATGACATAGCAGATATGACATGAGAAAGACGAATAGCATGAAAAATCGAATGATCTCACCTGGAGAGGAGCATTGACATGGCCATCCTTCTCGACCATAAGGCTCATCTGCCTCTTGCGGTGCGAGGTGGCGCCCGTGGAAAACTTGCGGGTAGGCTTGTTGGAACTCATGATGGCGGGAGCTCACAAGGATTGGCGGGGTAGTGAAAAAGATGGAGGGGTAATAGATTATCGGCAGGTTGAAACGAAACGACAAGCTCTCTTGAAGATGAAGAGAGAGTCAAAGTCCACTGTAGGTAAAGCAGAGGAATGTTGAAAGGATGAGAAAAAGAGAAAAGGATTGCAGTCGAGAGGCAAGATATACCTGCCTTGGAACACCCCCTTGATCAGGTCAGACAAGTAAAAGGCAGGGACGAGGGATGAGGTACTTGGACAATGGTAGTAGCTCCTGCCCGGGTAGCAGAAAAAGGTCCCCTCAGGCTTAGAATGCCAAAAGTTTGTAGACGAAGAGCCGGCCTTAATTCACATAAAGTGTACAAATTATTTTGTTCCTTGGACTCTCAGCAGCCAATCTTTTTGATACCCTGACGAGTAGACACAGACACAGGATGGGATGGGATGCTGGTAGACGCTAGCCCGTCAGCGCGGGTCTCTGCAGGAAGGGGACCAGGGTATGATGTACTGTACTTGATGATATCTTGTAAGACAAGAGAAAAGACGACAGGCCAAGTCGAGCCACAGGCTGGGGGCGGGGAGAGATACCGTGGAAGAACGTGGGGGAAGTAGCCAGTTAAGGACGCGGTGACAAGGTGAGCAGAAAGTTAATGTCAAGGTGAGGAGATGAGTGGCGTGCTGAAGATGGACAAAGCTTGGATCGTGCTTTTGGTGATATCACGTTGACTTGTGTTTGGATGAGAGCCCGTATTTGGGAAGGCGATGAATCAAGCAATGGGTTGATCGACCAGGATTTGAGTGAGGAGAAAAGAGAAACACGATGACCAGTCAAGACTTTGGGCGGGAGGAAGGAGCAGCGGGCGTAGGTAGTGTAGGAAACTGCAACTGCAAGTGGCACCTGCTGTTTGCTCAGGTGCGTCAAATGTGTATTAGTTGACGACACTTCCCTGGCAATATCTTATCTCGGTGTTCAACTGAGAGTAAATTCCCTGTTATCAACTTTCACAAGTAACGAAATCGAATTATCAAAGCCGAAGAGCCCAGGATCACGGAAAGAGGGGGTCAGGCGAACGAGGGTGCAAGGTGAAGTGAGGTAATGGTAGAGGTGGTCTGATATGTGCGATGAGATCACCAGATTGTGTGAGCTGGATCGTGAAAATTGTGTTTTGTTGCTGGCAACGAAACAACCAACAAAGAAGCGAAGTCGTTACAATTGAAGCTCTTGTCGGGGATACAAATTAATAAATCTAAGCGCCGCCAACGTGCCTGATGCAGGTACGGCGTCACATTCGTGAGGTGAGTGTAGCATGTGCTGGTGGAAGGTTTGGATGAAGTGACCGAGGTGAGGAGAAGAGGAAAGAGCGGGAAGATGAAATACGACGAGTGACATTTCTGAGCACAAGGAAGGTAACAAGAGGGGGACCCTGAAGCCCTTCCAACTTGTCCGAGCCAGTCAAAGAAGAAAGCCACAGCATCATTGGTTCAGCTTCGTTCATATCGAGCTCACCATTGAGTTGCTGTTGTGTAATAAAATAAACTCCAATCTAAACTGTAACCCCCCCCTCTCTCTCTCTCTCTACGAGCTAGTGACAGGAACAGAAATCCAGGGTAAGCTGTCTAATTCCCCGGAGCTGTCGTGGAGATCATAAAGCTGTCAGTTCAGAGAAGTACACTACTGTACGTGTTAGCGGCTCCTAATCCGAGGTACCCGAAGAGTTGACTACAGTAGCGCAGCCGAACCCCGCGCTGGCGACATGAATTGCGTGAGCTTTAGAGCTTGGAGCTTTAGAGATCGTTCCACAAAGTCCGGGGCAGGGTAGCTGTGGGCGGGGTTCCTTCCCCGAGTGGAAACCTGCCCCAATCCTTCATTCTTCAAGGCTCGGGGAAGACATCCATGAATTTATTCATCCAACTGCAACGGATCCTGGACGATTGGATCTGTGATGGAACTGTGGTGAACATGCAAGGTACTCCTTCAACCCATGATACTTGAAAGCGTCTGTTGCGTCGAGCCTGGAACACTGACTGACCAGTCCTTTGTTTACTGGCGACAGGAATGTCTCAAACCAAAAGGGTCCTCTGACAATAAACCCTGCAGCACAATGTCTTGTAAGACATTGCAGACTTCAACAAACTCTTCATGGTCGATGTCAAAGATCTTCAACCCTAACTCAACACTCCAACTCGACACGGTTCTCATCAGACAAAACAACTTCTTCGACAACAAGACCCTATTTAATAATAGCCGCCTCACCGAATTTGCACGGCATCCGGTACAACCTTCGTACAGATCGTGGCTTGTGAAATCGTTCACCGTCTCGACGTTCGGTCAGCTGTCTTTCGACTCGTATGATGGCCACCAGCGTTCATTCTCAACGCGAATGGTGGCTTATGCTAGACCTATCGGTATGTCTGCCGTTCAATGCATCAAGGTTCCAGAGCATATATCAATAGACCTCGAATCTATGCGTTCCATTGATCACTGACCAGCGGTGAGCCTTTTGAGGTTTGATGCTGTGTCCATCACCCCACCATCGGCATTGTTGCATGTGCCTCACAACTACCTTTATTGGATCTATTGTTACTATGGATGTGTCGCACCAGGTCACTCAACAGATCTAGGACGCGGACAGGCGAGTTTCCGGACGCCGTGCAGCCATGATATGCACTCCAACCCTCCAGTATCACTCAAAAGTCGACCAAGATTAAGCAGTGGAACAACTGGTGCGAGCAAGCAATGTATCTGTACCAACAGGTGCTCGACCCTTTTCTGGGAGTGCTGAATCAGGATACCATGCCCCCATACTTCACTCTATCATGGATCTATGGCCCTTACTCAAGTCTTTGACAGACGCGACCGATGGCATGAGTATAGCCGCATAGACTTGATCGCGTGGTCTACATCGACCATCTTATGGCCTTGCGTCGCTCAAGAATTGTGCATTCGCGCCTGTCACAATATTTCGACCGAAGAGCTCTGCATCGGTCGCGCGATGCTATCATTTATCGACAATCACCATTAAGGATGGAGGAGATCATGGAGCGGCTGGTCAATCGTTGTAGGGAAAAATCACTGGAACGGCGGCCCAAAAAAAGATGCCAAGCTTCCCGATTGATCAGAAGAGATTTCCCCACAAAAGGCATCACATATTTATCAACCTCGAAATGATCTAGACATCTCCACGCCGTATACGATTATACGAGTCGCGTGGAATTATTGGTCGCGGGATGTGGATAGCGGCAACCAGGGTGGGCAACTTTAATGGGCCACGCGGCCTGCTGAAGAGGGATGAATCTGCTTATATCAGTGTATTAGCATCAGAACCTCTAGGACTTGCCATACGATTGAAGATATCCAGATTCGACAATTGAAGATGGTCCCCAAAGCTTCTCTCGGCGTTTTCTTGTCGCTGTTCCTCAACGTCGCAAATGGATACGAAAATACAGAGCGAATGCAGCCAGACCATAAGTATGCGGAAGATCGAGCGCACATGGTCCTGAATGCAATCCATTCTGCCGGTAGGCTCTGGGGCTCAGCGCTTTATCACAACGGATTTGGCTTCTTCCCAGCTACTGTACCGGCAGGTACTTTGTTGTATCATGGCGCCGAACGAAACGTAACGCCGACGGGGCTACAGTGGTTGGCGTTCGATATTGAACATTCCGAAGCCTTTGCGATGTCCCGCAGATCAAAGCGCGGCAAAAGACGTCGCCCGGGGGTTCCATCGCTCGATGAGCATACTGACGAAGAGGATGATCTACGTGAGGAGGAGGAAGACGAAGACGAAGAGTTCCGCGAGGAACTACGAAGGCGCAGCGAGGACGGTTTGACCAAAGACGACGAGATTACAAGATACCACTCTGCTTATGCTGCTGACGACAAAGATCCCGTGAATATTCGTGGCTATCTGCATATGTATCAAACAACTCGTGAACTCAAGCTTCTTTTGCTTGATGGTATGAGCGCAGGCAAGACACGCATGGGTACATTGGATACTCAGGATCTCGTGCTCCGCGAGGGCAAGGGCAATGGTCGGAAGGGGGACGAAGAGAACCGAGCCCTCGATCTGTGCAAAATAGCATCCGAATGGGGCTTGGACGGATTTGTACGGATGGAGGTTGGCGTGGAAATCATCAAGTGTGACTTCAGCAGCGGCTTGAACCTGGTGAACATGATGCGTTCAGAGATGCGCGATGATGCTATGAATGACGAGGACTTGTCCATGTTCCAATGGATCAGGGGGGTTGGAGAGCGATACGATGGCATTGGAGGCGGCCGGCTACGAATCGACTTTTCTTCCATGGTATCTGGCCTCTTCTTTCCCATCAATATCTCCAGCACAAATCCGGAGCGACCGGATCTTAAAAGACTCGGCGCTGCAACATTGACTGAGCTCATAGATATCAAGGCATATTTGAAGGATGTGTTGGACCAGCCCCGACGGTTCACCGTGGACTGGCAAGGTGTTGTTGATCTTATCATGAACCGGTATAGCAAGAGGATGGCGCTCATGGCATATGAACCACTGCCATCTCGTCACTTTATTAATGAAGTCTTGGGTGCTACTTCAACCTGGTTCAACGCACCACCGTTGCCCGACGATGTTTCCTTGGCGGAGGAACAGAAAACCAACCGAACTGCTAATGCCATTGAGGAATGCAGGAGACATTATCTGAGGCCAGCCCACGTAATGAAGAACAAATGGAGTGTTGAAGACGAGTTGATATATACATCTCTTGACACGGTTCTAAGCACGATCTGCAATACGCTGTATCTTGTCCGTGGTCGTCTACTCGAAGCGTCAACTACTCACCTATCTGGACTTACGAGTAAGGGGGACGGCGAGTCCAATAAGAAACTTGAAAAGGCGGTTGAGCATGGCCGCTCTATGGTCCAGCAATTAATGAGCGAACTGGGATGGTCAATCTGGAAGAAACCACAGGCTTGTGCACCGGACGAATTGTCTTCGATTGCGATGTGGCCGTTTGGGACGAAGGAGGACCACTGGCATCCTGGATGTCGCTCAATTGATGCCGTCCAAAATGCCAACGAGACGTATTGGGATTGATATCGACACGACAAGCAAGACGATGGAGATGATCTGATGATTTAGCAGATGCCCCAAGGGCCCGTGTGGTTCGGAATGCGAGTCCCCGCGTCTTGGCCATGAGGCCATACAACCCATGGAGAAATCGGCAGTGCTCGCATGCAATGATGACCAAGCTGAATTTGTATATCAAAGTGGGATGCGGAATGAGACGAATAGCGTCAATATATTGCGCAGGTCACAAGGGGACACAATATGGAATCATATCATTGAACCTTGCTCCACCCGAATCCAGCTGTCAAAATACGTAACGGCATTTCCAGGTTGGTGATGATTATCAATCTTGCAGCAATGATTCGCGCGGTGATATTCCGCTGTCTGTACGACTTTAAGTTAATGTTGAATTTGCAAACAAATGGAGCGAGATGTCATGATTCTTCCGTTACAGCCGCAAGACCCGTTCCGATTATCCTCGACCCCGTTCCGATCTCATCCGAAGCTTATTTGCAGATATCAGCCCACTCTTTGTCACAACATTGCTTGACCCAAACTCGTGGCATCGAAAAATTTAAAGACAATAGATGGCATTTCCGCTTCTCCGCTGAACGTAGAATATTCTTGGCCATGCAATTGATGCTTGGATCAGTCATTCATGAGGGTCCTGTCCAGTGATAGATCGTCTGCCCAATCAAGATGGGTACTTTGGTAAAATATTACGCATAAGAATTTGCTGGTGACTTATACGCAAGCAGCGGGGCAGATACCTAGGGCCTGGATACACATCAGAACCTTGCGTTGCAGTTCCCATCAGCTTGGATCCGAATCGGATGAAACATATTAACAAGAACAGCATCTAAAAAACGTAGACCCAAAAAAAGAAGCATCTAGGCGCCAATCTCCGTCGTACAACCGTTAGGGCCCCGCGGAGATGCTCTAGTCAGTACCCATCAGACCACCGTCGGTGATCCAGGAACCCACACGGCGAACGGCGCTGTATCAGGGACCATGAGCTATTGTTTCTGTCGCTTTCGCATCGCATGATGTTTATTGTCCTGAGAGTCATGGAGGACGAGAATAACAAAATGTTGTTTCTCCGCGCCTCGATGACTTCTCCGGGACACGATATAAAGAGTCGGAGCTGGATCCTACAGAGCCACTATTCTCAGCATCACAGTCTATCAATAAGATACAATTGACACTTCAAGTCTCATAATACCTCATCTCCTAGCAGACTCATCACACAGATCATACATCATGGCTCTCACCGCAGCACAAGTAGCCATTGTCAAGAGCACAGCTCCCATCCTCAAGGAGCATGGCAAGACCATCACCACCACATTCTACCGCAACATGCTCAGCGCCCATCCTGAGCTCAAGAACTACTTCTCTCTTCGCAACCAACAGACTGGCGCTCAGCAAGCTGCCCTCGCCAACTCCGTCCTCGCCTACGCTACATATATCGACGACCTTGGAAAGCTTTCTCACGCTGTTGAACGTATCGCTCAGAAGCATGTCTCACTTTTCATCAAGGCTGAGCACTATCCCATCGTCGGCACACATCTTATCGGTGCCATTGGTGAAGTCCTCGGTTCTGCTTTGACGAATGAGATCAAGGAAGCTTGGGTTGCTGCGTATGGCCAGCTCGCTGATATTTTTATCCAGCGCGAGGGTCAACTTTACGATGCTGCTGGGGAGTGGAACTCATGGCGCAAGTTCAAGATTACCAAGAAGGAGGCTGAGAACGACTCCGTTACTAGCTTTTACCTTGAGCCTCTTGATGACAAGCCTCTTCCCAAGTTCCTCCCCGGACAGTACGTCAGCTTGCAGATTCCCATTCCTGAGCTTGATGGCCTTCTCCAGAGCCGTCAGTTCAGTCTGAGCGAGGCTCCCGGAACCAACCACTACCGCATCAGCGTCAAACTTCAGGGTCCCGAAGAAGAACCCTCCATTGAGGATCTCGCTGCTGGCAAGATTCCCGGTCTTATCTCCACCAGACTGCACAAGCGATACAATGTCGGCGATGAGGTCGAGCTGAGCCCTCCTGCTGGAGAATTCTTCCTCAACCCTGCCGACACCTCAGCCGCCAAGAAGCCTCTCGTTCTTCTCTCCGCCGGCGTCGGCGCCACTCCTCTCATCTCCATCCTCGACTCAGTTCTCGAATCAGAGACCGCCTCGCGACCTATCACCTGGATCCACGGAGCTCGCTACTCTGGCTCAACCTGCTTCGTGCCCCACGTTCTGGACTCAGCCAAGAAGCACGATAACATCACGGCCAAGATCTTCCTCGAAGATGTCAAGGAGGGTGACCAATACGACTTCAAGGGCGAGATTGATCTTGCTCGCCTTCAGAAGGATAAGCTTCTTCAGCTTGATCGCCCTGATGCTGAGTACTTCATTTGTGGTCCTGAGGACTGGATGGTCAAGGTTAGAGCGTTCCTTGAGGAGAATGGTGTTCCCCGTGAGCGCCAGCACCTTGAGCTGTTCAAGACCGGTGATGTTTAAGTGATTTGCATTACGAGGGGCGTGATAGATTGTGTACGATAGAAATTGCGACTTGGTTTGACTGGCATATGGAGGGCGTTGGGATTGCTGTACAGATTGCTTCATTAGATTGTATTATTGCTTGGACTTTGCAGGTCGATAGACTGCATATTAGATACCAAATACTCAAAAAAGATCTTTTTTGTTCTTTTATTATCATATCCTCAAAATCGCAGCCGATGACAAGTTAAACTTATACTCTTTGGCAGGTTCAAGAGAGCGACTCCAGAACAGCAACTTTACACTTCAATACATTTAAATCAGATGCACCACATAGTTAAGCGAACTTGATTTCCCATCCATTTCTTGGACTAATTCTATATCCAAAGGGCAAAAGGATGTATTGGTGTCACAACCGTCGTGCCACTCATTATGTGTAGATAATTACAGGGTAGTCAGCTTCCATCAGCCTTATACCCACCAAAACACCCACGTATGACATGAGGATCAGCCATCTCATCTCATCTCATCTCATCTCATCAACGCTCATTCATAACTGCCGACTCACACAAACTACATCACGTTTAAACTCACAACGCCATATCACACCGCGTGTGTAACACAATCACACAGAAACACCACAGAATGGGCTCCTCAGACATCGCACCCCCCTCAGCACCAACATGGCTCGTCCCAGCCTCAACAGCCTGCCTCTCAGTCGGCGTAGCCTTTTGGTTGCTCTGCTACGTCTTCATGGTTCGCCGTTCACTCGCAACCCACGCCACGCCCGCACCTCTCCTCGCTCTAGGTCTCAACCTCGCATGGGAAGTTGTCTACGCATTCGGCGTATGCGAAGCACCCATCGAAAAATTCGGCTTCACATGCTGGCTCCTCCTCGACATACCCGTGCTATACGCCACGCTCAAGACAGCGCCTAGATCATTTGCTTCTCAGCCGCTTATCGCGCGTAATGTACCGCTACTCCTAACTATAGTGTTCATCGCGAGCCTGGTGGGTAACGGCACGTTTGTTTGGTGGTGGCTCAAGGAGCCGCATCGTGGGTATGGGATTAAATGGGGTAAGACGTGGAAGGGTCTTGAGGCGAGGGACACTACTGAGTTGTCATTCTGGTCGGCTGGTGTGGCGCAGATGATATTCAGTGTATCTGCGTTGGCTATGCTTCTACAGCGCGGTCACTCTGGCGGTCAGAGCTATGCAATCTGGTGAGTGATTCTTTTCTTCTATATGCATCAGAGGCGTGCTTTCTGTTCTATCGTATTCCCGAATGTTTGGAAAATTGCTGCGGATTGCGCATCAGGTGGAAGCGGTCTATTGAAGCACGACCACGACAAGCAGACCTGACAGTCTAGATCACCAGTAGGATTTGCATCCGCTTGTTGTCTCGTGACGTGAAGAAGTAATTTCGCAGCAAGCAAGCTGACAATCATGCCCGCAGGTTCTGTCGCTTCGTAGGCACCGTCATGGGCCTCCCTGTTTGCTGCATCCTGCTGTGGTGGTACTGGCCAGAAGCACACGGCTTCGTCTTCCACCCTCTTGGCTTATTCTTGGTTGGTACATCAGTACTGTGCGATCTGGCATATCCATTCTTGTTGGCCTACGTCCGAACTACGGAACGGGTCTTGCCTGATGGTAGCTTGGTGGATGGGAGAAGACTAACTGAAGCGGAGAAGAAGCATCAGTAGGGAGGAAACATGAGCTAAAAAAAAAAGCAAATATGACCCTATATGCAGCCACTTTACGTTAGGGTGCTTGACAATGTTTATGTTATAGATCGTTTATCACAACTGAACCGAGACCGCTTGCTACTCGAATGTTCATCACAGAGAAAATACTCCGTCCCAGCTTCATCTCGCGTGGCCTTCGAATCTAAAGAGCGACTTCGCGAAGACGTCTACCAACGGTTGATCAACCTGTGGCGCCCGCACAATGTAACTTCAGATCTGACTACTGTACCTCGGGATATCTGCTCTGCTATGACCAGTTTAGAGGGGTAATCCAATAAGAGGGTGACGGGACGATCTAATAACCGCTTTAGTTAACTTGATATCGCGGCAATCTGTTGTCCACCGCCCCAAGACATGGCGGCTGGGCACAACGTGATGAGTGCGTAATGCAGCCTTTCCGTAGCGTCACGGAGATGAGGCCAATCGAGCGTGGCTTTTATGAGATGTGATAGCATCAACAGTCATTGTGGTTAGTTGATCAATGCAAGAGGGGTAAAGAGCAAACAAACACCCATCACATGACTATGAAACGATGTAGGCAAAAGCCAGGTTCTCTTTGCTTTCTCCAGATTGACATGTAACGTTGGCTGAGACCTTTTTTCTCTTTTCTCATTGCTAAATGAGGAGAGCTGGTAACTAGGATCTCGAGATATGGCCCAACCAACACACCAATAGCAAGCCAGAAAAAAGAGCAAACTGGGTGGACACTTGTCTCGCAATAGCCTGATTCCTAGTAAAGAAGACTCATCGAGTTCGCGATGCGACCAATCGCGACTCAATCCATGGTATCGGTATCGAAAGAGAAGTTGGCAGCTTGCGGCGTGCGTATGGCACGGGATCGTGATCAACGTGATTTATCCGCATTGTCGCATCCAGCATCGGCCGCTCATTATTCGTCATGTTTCCTTCGTGCTTGTTGTTGGGTCGCGAGAGTCCGAAAGATTGAAGCGATATTTTTCGGGATATCACAATAGAAGATATAGTCAATATCTGTCTGTACCTTGATGAGTGTTCCTGTTGGTCCATAGTCGTTTCAGTGCAGGGACGCTCTGTAAAACAATTGCACCAATAGACGCAATTCCTTTATAGAGGGACACCATATGTCTTGTCAAAGTCACATGGTCAAAGGCTTGTGCGGGTGCAAGCATCTCGAACAATGGGCTGGAACTCGATACAGTAGTACTGTAGGGGGCTTCCAGGGGGTGGTCTCCGTGGAGAACAAAGTGTCAGTGTCAAGAGCTTGCATCTTGTTCCGCACAAGGACATGATCACGTTTCGCATGACTGTTTTTGGTGAAGAAAAGAAGAAATAGATCTTCATATTTGACAGCAGACAAATAATTCCCGTAGCTGTTGTCGAAATCCTGGTGAGGCCTTTTCTGGCAGAATAACCGGGAAAAGGGTGTCAAGCAACCAGACACGACACTTGTCGGTTGATAACTTGTTCTGTACAGATACTGTATCTCTGGCATTCAATCACATCATGGCCAGGTTTCAGTTCAAGGGTTCTTTTGTTAAAAATTTCCGCAATGCATGTACACCGGTCGGGAAAAACACGCACGTCAAGACATTTTAGGACGACAGATCTCGGTCTTGTGCATGGGAATCGACCGAATGTGGAGGGATTGGAACGTCCTGAGATGAGAAAGCCTGTCAAATCAATCAGGGCCATGAAATAAATGAAGGTGAAGGGTGTAGATATCGACTGCATGTCGACGATTTAGGAAATAGGAGATGCTCCCGTTTGAAGCTGGAGTATGAAGGTACAGGATTATTATGCATCTACGCGGGTCTAATGCAGGTGTCATGTCATGTGCTGTGCAGAGCTAATGCAAATAACCGGCACTTGAGGTGAGGGTCCTGTCCTGGGCTACGATCTTCTGGCGGCGTCACGTCAGCGTGGAGCAGAGCTGCTGCCATCCCAACTTGAAGCTGTCAACTGTACATACCCGGTTAAATAACTGCGATCCGATATTACTTATGATGCAACAGACAATCAATACTCGTACTCAGGGTTTGAATCTACCCGTACTCATGATTCTCCTGAGAAGACGCTTTGATCTGGAAAAGGCACCAACTCCAGCCTCTCATTTGCCACTTGACATCAACCAGAGTCATTCTCAATCATGCACCCCCCTAACTAAGAGCCTCTTTGGATCCAAGACACGATCACCTCCGCTAGACTTGAAGATCATCAGGTCCAGAACTTGAGAAAAGACAAGGGAAGCCCCTGGATAACCGGGCCATTAATCCCTTGAAAGAACAACTGTATTTGCCTCTTGAGTCTTGACCAAGTATGTACTCCGTAATGTACTGTAAATCACCGTCACCGCTATTGAGGCACCGACAATTCCCTTAGCATACCGAAGAGTCTCGGGATTCTTTCGTTCCCAAACGAATGAAGCAGGTAGTCAGCGACCCTGTTTTCCATCCTCGCATGCTGGGGCGCTGCGCTCGCAATTGGTCTCTCCAGACTTGGGGGAGGTGGCAGGGTTTCCATACCGGTGAGCCAATTCTTGTGGGGTAGATGGCCTCATAGGCGGTTCTTGTTCATCTCGGCGCTGTTTTTTGGTGGTCGCAATTGGCTGTATGCACTGCCAGTGAGTGCGTGCATGCAGTTGATCCTGCAGCAGCCTTTCAGTTACCACCCAAACGTATGATGAAGTGTACATGATGCCTGAGTATTAGGGTGTCCTCGACCACCACAAAGGATTGAATGCAATGCAGTACATCTCATGCTCAATATCGGGCATTTAGAGAACCTAACCTAACCTAACGTAATGACCTTTCGGGCGCATCATCCCACGTTGGCATGACCATGACCATGACCAGCACAGTCAGTCATTCTCCAACCTTTGTAAGCTTCATTACCTTCCATTATCATCATGACTCCGAACCACAGGTAAATTACCGTAGCATCTCGGTCAGAGTATCCATGATCTCCTCCGGCCCGAAGCCGTCTTACTGTCTACATTAGTTCTCCGTTCCCGAGAACCCGAAACCGTCATCCTTGCTGGCTATAGAATGCTGTATTTAATGTCAAAAGAACGTTGACATGATGACACCCACCTACCGAAAAGGCCCACGGCAAGCGAAATCCGGGTTTCGCAATGGTAAATGCCTCGGCGCGCGCGCGGCTGTTGAAGCGATTCACGGTCAGAACCGTATATCACACCGGATTGAGGGCCCTGCATGTGAGAGAGAAACGCTGCGTGACATCCATCGAGGCTTTTTATTGCAAACAAGGTTATCGTCCTCTTTCATCTTATCTTGTGTTTCTCATTAATCTCTCACAGATAGATTTGGAAGGCGCCTTTTCAAGGTGTGATCGGTCAAGATAAGGTGTGACCGTTGACCTACGATAAGGTAAGACTTGGCATGAGGGACCTTGACCTTCCCGCTCTGTCGAAGGATGGTCTGGGGAATGGGGGTTCCGTGTTTGGGGTCTATCAAGACCCTTGATAAGTGATGAGAGATGAGAGATGAGGCTGAAAGCTGAAGGAAAACCGGAGATGCAGTATTCGTAGGTCAAAGTGTTGGCGCACTTATCAACGCCAGCCTTGTACCTCTGCCTGTACATACCTACCTGTATCTGTCCTTATATAACTGCCTGTATAGGTACATACCTGTACCAGATACCTGGATCGACAGCGATAACAACCACGGCCTGTATCGCAAAGACGCATCTCTCCTTCATCATCTGATTAAACCGCCAAGTCTGCACCCCACGGTGAAATCGGTATCTGTTTTTTTTATCGACGTCAACGTAAAACAAACATTCAAGCCCTCATACGAACTGCCGATGTCCACACCCTCAGCTGAAGACATTCTCGAATAAAAAGAGAAGACGAACGCCCATGGCTTGAGCACGTGTTTGTCTCAGTTTCCTATTCCGCTGACAAAGATATCGACGCCTTGTTCAAGGATTAAAGTGCACATAAACGGCAGGTAACAATATGAAATGTCAGAGTTGCAGTTACAATTACAGTTAAGCGGTGGAAATACTCCATAGCCGCGCTTTGCGTATAGGCTTACATACAGCGCATAGACCCTTCTTACTCATCGTCATCATTCTCTTGGTTACACGAACTAAAACAAAGACCATGACACTGTACGTCCAAGCACACATGAAGCTTGACTCGGAATGTCTTCCCCGTTTAGAGTATCTCGTGTCTTGTTTAGCAAGCCACAGTAAGGCTGTTAGCCTCGAACTCTGTTGAACCGTTGCCACGCGAGAAAAGAGACAACTATTCTGTACTAGCTTCCGAATCATGACCAGGGCAAAAGATTAAAAAGCAAAGAAGACGTACGTAACTGAAGCATTTAATTTCCTTAAAGCCTTGTCTAGAATGTCTCAGTAGATGATCAAGAATGGCGCGTTATGAGTTCTGAGTAGACCAGCAGGGATACCGTAGAAGCGCCAGCGCGTTTATGGGCAAAACTGCCGGGGATGAGAAGGGCTCTCCAAGCCACAGGTACAGGCGTTGATGGTGGGAGACAAGGTTTACATGGGGGAGGGACGGCTTCAACGTGGGGATTCTCGTTGACTATAAACCTTACAAAGCGATCTGAGAGTCAATGAGAAAAGAGAAAAGAAGCTTGTATGTTTGTGATATCTGCATCTATCGCAACACTCTTTTACTTTGATTTGGCGCTGTTGTGTTGCACGTGAAGAAGTGAGACAATACCAACGGTGCCTCTCCACCTGCAGTATACGTATCTAGAGATACCGAGGTTTTACTGTAAATGAGTTATCGTACTGTATCACATTCATACAGGCAAGCGTATCTGATTTATCAAGTACCATCCATCTCAATCACATTGTATATACGTACTGGACACTCCATGGAATGTCTGTCCCCTGGTGACATTTCCACTGTCCGGATATCCAATACCCGGCCGGCAATTCCCACGACAGCGGCCCGTAGCCGCTAAGCGTACGGGTTCTAACGATGAGACTAACGAATTCCTCTCCTTGTTCCCTTTCTCTTTGCCTGCCTAGATATTCCTCCCCCTTTGTAAGTGTTGTTGGTTACTTACACCGTTTCAGCGTCGATCTCTATTCTGCAAGGCGGCTCGCAAGAACCCGGATGATCATCGTAGCATCGCCCGGCCGGCAAGTATGTATCGGATCATTTCATACATGACCAAAAACTTGGCAAAGTCAAGATCATCACCAAGTGCCGAGATCTTCCCTCGCCAATTCACCGAATGTCTCTCGCTAATATTGGTAGTCAAATAAACAAGTTTGTTCAATTCAAGAGCGGTCTAAGTAGTAGTAGTATTTCCCTGCGCCAAACAATATGCAAACAAAAACTATCCTTTTTTCCTCTCAGGTAGTTTTCTGCTGTAATCTGTTGTAAAGGATAGAGTAGGTAGTGTGGTGGTGACAATTAAAAACAAACGCCCTTGCCTTGTTCCTGTTTCCCGTCCCCCCCTCCCGTGATATCTTTGAAGAAGAGTAGAAAATGTCTTTCCCATGAATGCCCGGTTATTTCCCATCCAATATTTCCTTCCTTCCATGCATGTTGTTGTAAAAATGAATGATTCAGAACAGCGCCGATAATAAAAAATAATAATGACAAGACTCCCCTCTTCGCGCCCGATGTGGTTGGGTTCTCTCATGTCTGGTTGCTATTGCTATCACCAAGGTTTGGTTTTGATGCGCGTGGTCATCAGACCTCGTTGTCGTGCAGGACGATCAAAAGTAGCGTCCTTGTTTGAGGCTGGTGATTGGAAGTGGTGGCGCCCAAGGTGAGAGAGTAATGCATACTGTCGGTTGCATCTCTCAATCAGACTGTCGTCGATTGATTTATCCATCCAGTTGAATCCAGAGAGTGAGATTTGAGGTCTGAGCTCCCCTGTAATTCAGTTGAGTTTTAGTGGAGGTGGCGACTGCACTGGACACCCGCAGCGCAGGCTGGGCTGTGAGCTGTCGGGTCGCAGTTGGATCGACGCCCGACCTGGGTCAACCCTTCTAAAAAAGGTACCAGTCCAGTCCAGTCCAGTCCAGTATCACCCCCACTCGGTTCGGTGACTACCACATCGGCCAAAGAAATAGGTTTGCACCCAAGAGCCGAATAATTCTTTTCCCTTTCCAATAAATAAAATAGTAATGCTTTGCTTTCCTGCGCCTGTTGTTTCAAGGTATCTGTTGTTGCTGTTTGCAATAATAAAAATAGACTTTTTTGTTGGTTTTTTTTTTGTTTTGGTTCGTTGATTCGTTGGTCTTGGTCTTTTTCCCACGTTAAAAGTCCAAGTGGGGTTCAATGTCTCACTTGAGTCGACCATCCAGCACGTCTTTTAACTTGCAGACGACCGACTCATGTAGTGTAGACAGACAGGAACATGGACATGTCCTGTCTCACCTAATCGGTTTTTTCGTATACGTATACGGCGGGACATGAATGCGAGAGTATCCGTACTGTCGCCTCATTGGATACGGCAGGTCGGCTGCCGACATATCGGGGACTCGACCTGCGGAACGCTTCGTTCGTTCTCATTGTGCGCGGAGCTGAGGAGAGTAGGACATGCGTGACTCGGGACGCTGGATGAGCTTTGCCCATGGGTGGTTGCTTGGTTGTTGGCGTTCTCGGCAGGCAGCTAGATAATTAGTTAGTAAAACCACTCTAAACTTGCATTCAAGTGGATAATATCTCAAGACATACCACAAATGTCGTCACCCCTGTTGATCAAAAACCGTTAGTCAAAGGAACCGGTGGATAAGATATTTGAGGTAGATTGACTCACCAGTATTGCTTGCTCACAATGGTGGGCGGACATCGACGTTCAGTCTCGATGTACTTGGGACACCATGATTCTACCAAGTGGTAGTGGTGTTGGCAGCTGAGTTCCTTCTATAAGAGTATTAGTATCCATCATCCATTCATCATCATGATAGACTCATGATATCCCATGACTTACGTAGATGTAGTTGCACATTGTGAAGAGTGGACCAAGGGTGTCTCGATTCTAGTAAATCGGCGGTCGAGGTATGTGACAATGAGTTGGGTGTCAAAAGAATAACCCTTCAATCCAAATTCCCCTTTGTTGAATGAATATATAGTCGAAAGTCTGTTCTGTATCAAGTGGTGATGATAGAGTAGAGTAGAGTATGTTGGTGGATAACAAGAGCGGCGTGAAGTAGGTTTAGTATAGTATAGTAGGTAGTACTTGTATGGAGACGGAAAAGAAAGATTGATACACGGCTGTAACGTCGACGTCAAAACAGCCTCGAGGGAAGGTCAAGAGTATTTAAACAAGACAAGATGGACCCAAAACAACGGAACAGAAGCTAGTTAGTAAATCCCTACGGACGGGGATCCATGGGCTGGGCTGAAGGTTGTTTATTATAAGTCCCAGTCCCAGTCCCAGAGAAAAGAGAGCTCTTCCCAGTTCAGTTCAGTCCCCTTCCCATAGGAAAAGAACCCCTGTTGACAAGAGACCAGACACCCATTTGTAGACCGGTACGTAGGGGGAGGGGGGGTGTGTGAATGGGAAAGAATTTTGGATGGTGGCACTGGTTCCGAGAAACAAGGGGGGTCTGGGGTTTTGGTTTTGGGAGCTGAAGAGCGGGAGGGGGTGTAGAGTGTCTATGCATCTATCGAGGGTGTGAATTTCGAACTACCGGGGTGTTTGCTCTCTCATGTCTCAATCTAAGGCGAGCAAGACAACAAGGGCAGAGAGAAGAAAAAAAAAAGTCCCCCCCTCTGGAAGCCGCTACAGTTTAGTACGGGGGCAACACAGACCAGCGTACGAGCCCTTCAACGCTTCGGCGACGGCGAAGTGAGGATGAATATAGTGGTCTAATCACGGAGCAAAACAAGCAGAGAAGCAAAATGGAAGGAAAAAGGAATGATGGAAGACCCTGAATCTATCTGACTGACTCACCGAGCCATGACCGAAGAGAGAGAGAGAGCACTGTTGCGCAAGAGGTCGATGCTATTCGCAGAATGTGTTATATTAAACTTTTTGTTTTTGTTACATGTTCTCCTCCCTCACCCACCGCCGGCATATTTGCTGGCGAGTAAGTCGGCGGTGCAAGCAAATCGCGTGCTGTCTTGTGCATTAACGAATAGAGCACGAAACAACGCTCTTGAACTTGGACCCTTTCCCCCACCACGGTAGCAACATATATCAGACAACAACAGAGACAGAGAGATATGATATGTATTTTCTCGTATCAATACCGCCGGCAGTTACCTTGGTGAGTTTCCGCTCATGTATCAGGTTACAGCACATACATACAGCAAATTTGAAGCTATTCCCTCTTTTGCATACCGCAGAGACAAAACAAGGCTCACATACAGCAAGATTGGGTACTCACCGACAAGACTCTCGCTCACCTGGTGGACTCTGATTGAATTCTTTTCATGTAGAGCATCTCCACAGGGCTAAGCGCTGCCCGCCAGACCGCGCCCTCGCGAATGCCGGTGAGACAAGTTTAAGAGGGACCCTTGAGGCAGACAGGCAGGCAAAGCAAGACAGAGAATATCTATCCGCCTCGTTGAAAGAGCAAGAGAATCCACAACGGTAGAGACCGCCTCAATAATACTGCGGCGCCTAACTGAATTATTCTGTATCCGTAGGTAGACGAGTATTTCGTACTTCTGATTGGGGAAATGCCATGGGCGGGCCGATGGCACGTGGAAGCCTCAAAAGAGAGGCCCCCCTCCCCTAAAGCTAGGCCTCGTCTAGGTACAGCTACCGTCCATAGGTGTTCTCCTCTCCCCCGTGTGATCAGCATCCCGCCCAAAAAGATCCCACAACGGTTCCGCTTGGAATCACCGTTTTTGAGATGATTGCTTTTTTGGGGGTCTACTGGACTGTACTAGTCATGACAAAATATGATAGACTCGTTTAAGGAGTCATTACTTGCTTCGCATGTCATGATCTACCACCTGCCGGTGCATCATTTATCATTTTTGCTTTTTCCAGCGAGGGTTCGTCATGATCTACTGGATGAGCAGTACTGTAATGGTCTGTCTCCATCAGATAAGTCGAGTCAGTGGATGTCAGGATATCTCACTCAGGCCTGAGCCTGGCCTGGCTGGCCTGGCCAAACCCATGGAACGTCAATGCACTGCACGTACTGCACATCAACGCCGGAGCGAAATGGAAAGATTTTCTTGACCTGTGCTGTGCTGTGCTGTGCTGTCTCTCTTGCTCGCATCTCTAGCACCTGCATCAGCGGACGTCCGGACGCACGGTTCATTGTGTTACTGTTACCCTTACTATAATGACATGACATCTTCATACTACAAAGTAATATGAGTCTGTACTGTAGAGAGCATCTGTCTGACCCACCGTGTTCCATGATTTCCTTTTCCCTCCGTTCTAGACGTTCAATATCCATGAAAAGAATATTACGCTTGGACAGTTGACGCCATTGCCCACACCTTCATGTCATGGCCCCCTGGTTAATAAAACACACATCCCATCCCACTCAAGTACCGTTCCGTCCATGACTTGACTTGACTTGACACACAGCACCACTGCCGAGGTCTTGTATCACAGTTCGGAGGAATGACTTCTTTTTGAGAACCAAAAGACAGAGACTATCATATCAGTCTATGCATCATTGGTCTATTCGAGCAAGGTTAAAGGCGCGCATGCATTGCATAGCATAGCTTAGCTTTGGATCTCTTGCTCCACTGCACACGTGGTGGGATGCCGGTAGAGTCCCAGTCCTGTCCAGCGAATGCTACCGTCTAGGCTGTCACTCTACCGAAACAGTGCTCCGCTAGACGGGAGATGAGCTTCATCAAGGTGAATGACGCTGGACAGGGCATGTGAGCCAATAGACCAGAACGATGTTATTGTCATTGTTATTTTGGTCTCTGTCGCAATTAGATTTTACGAATATGTATGTACTGTCATCACCTGTCACTCCTCCGCATTTGCATACTTTCCTAAAGAGGAACCGGTCAATACGCTGGACGACAGCCTGAACCGGGTCCTTTCTGCTGTGCTGCATCTGAAATCTGCATGCGCATGCAGTGCTTGCTGGCATAACAATACAGCCTGTACCGCAATCCCACCAATTAATTGGGCGGCTAAAGAATATCCATGTCACCTTCAATACGTACATACATACATACAGCACACACACACCCATGTAGCATATCTCGATTCTACGATGTCCTTTTCGACCACGGCTCCGATACAGTACTAACTACTAAGCGACCCAAAGGAACCTGGTTTCAAAACTTTTTAATATCTGCCCCTTTTTCAACATGCGAAACGATGCGTCATGGTTCAAAACTGCCGCTACACTAGTTGAGGAAGAAAAATGTCCTTCTGGAAGGATGGCCATAATTTCCACCACTCCCCACCGTCGACGCGAAAGCACACCGCTATCCAATCAGCCCTGCTAAACCACATTCTTCTGCTTCTTGGGTCTTCTCACGGTGCTGAGGCTTAGCTGTGCTTCTGTATAGCTGGACCTGGTGGCGACTTGATGCAAGGGGATAGGCTTTACCGACTGGCTGGAAGGAGGCGTCATGGGCTGGAGACTCTCAAGAGTTTAGAGTCTGTTCCGGGCTCTAGGATAGTGTCCCCGTTGCAAGCGTCTTTACCTGCTACCAGTAGACTTCATTATCTCAATATTGTGTATTAACTTTACCAGAAATGACGTCCACCGAGATGTCATCTTATGTCTCCTTGGAAATGTCCCTGAAAAGGCTTCAATTTCATCTTGATGAAGCCGTCACCAGTCCGTCAAGTCCCAGGCTCATTCTCTGGTCTGAGAACATGTCCTGTGCTCCCCCTGGCCTCTGACGCCAACCCCTAGTTCCTGTCGCGTTGTTCTCTTGCAATTCACATCACTCGCCAAGCCCTTACAACAGGGGTTCAGCCAATCAACAACGTCCCAGCTTTCTTCTTTGGCGTTCCCAGGACGCGGGCTCGGGCCTCGGGATGTTCTGCTTCTGGTGCAGCGGGTGTGACAAGCCCCCAGCCTGTTTTTCTCTTTCCTTCCTTCTGTTCCGTTCCTCAAGTCAGGTTGCCTCTTTTTCTTTCTTTTCTTTTTGCGGTCTCTTTCGCCATAAACGTCTCTGTTAATGCAAGGGTCATGATGACGAGCATTCTGGAATCGGTGATGAGAGACATTGTCTGGGATCTGGCAGTTTTTGCTCACGAACCAACAGCCAAACGCCAAACCGTTGACGAAATTGAAACTTAAAACTACAGCCCTGCTTTTGCTTGTTTGATTGGTGAACCTAAACATACGCTGCAATCTGCAGTTGATGTTACATGTGCCATCGCATGCATTTCCATTGAAGATCTCGACTGCGTCTTGTCCTTACATTATTTCCCTTTTTGCGGAGAAGAATGCATACTTGTTCATATGATCCTTCTGTAACCCTTCGCGACGTGACCCAGACCCAGATCTACAAGACGTGTCCAGTCGCATTGTCTCGGAGCAGACCTTTTTTTCTTTTTTTTTCTTTTTTTTTTTTCGTTCGCCCTTTCCTTTACACCGATTGCTTGGTAAAGTTCCGCTACCACCGTACCGTATCCTATCCTTACCCTGAGACCTGATCCTTCAGCCTGGGTACTCTGTACTAGACAGCACTACTACCGTAGCAGAACAGCCTCCCATTCCCGAGCATACGGACAGGTAAACCCACCCGAAGCTCCTAGGGCCCCCATCTTGACAGGGACGCTGGACCGGGGATCTTCGTCAGGTCAGCGTCAGGTGGTTACGTTCATATTACCAAGAGAAAGGTATCTTTTCTCTTTTCCTGCTCGGGCAGATCATATGGATCGAGTCCTTGTATGCCGAGAGATGATCTAATGGGGATCCTCTATTGGAACCGAACCGGGGAGATGGGAACAGGCTCAGCCTTGGGTTTGAGAGTCGTGGACTGACGGCATTCCCGAGTCTTTGGGTTGGCCAGGTTAGCGAAATCAGACGAGGAAACAATTGAGACAACAACTGCCAGACCTAGACGGTGAAATTAGCTCGGGCACTTCTGTAGCGAACTACTGTCAGTCCAGTCACATCATACCCCCAAGCAACTGCAACTACCGAGTATGCAATAACCAGAAACAGAGGCATAACATGTACAGCTTCAAACGGTCTGTGGAGTGTGCATTATTTTTCCACAGCACTAATGTGAATGATGCAGACCAGACCGCCACTTGACAGCTGTACGAACGATCCATACCAGTTCAACAACGCATATCACGGAGTCTCGACACATCTATTTTTGATGCCCGAGATATTATCGGTCTGGCAAAGGGAGAGGAGAACAAGTATTTGCCTCAACCCTTTGTCTCTTTATGAATGGTAGGAATGTTACGACGGGATGCGAGGCATGACCCCAGACTTGGCAACATAAAAATTGAGCAAGGAAAGACTCTGCTGTTCCTCTTCGCTTCATTAGCGGAACGCTACCGCTTTGAGAACGGAAGCTATCGTGCGGAACGGAACAGTCCTTCACTAGTTCACCGGTCTACTGGGTGCGTCAATTTTGCATGAATGTGAAGAAACCATCATGATAGCCTCTACAATTGGGGTCACTCTTTTCAACTGTAGTCACTTCATCGTGAGAACCGTGTAATTGCTGCTTCGAGTTTGTTTCATGTCAGCACTATCATATTATCGTATTCGGCGCCAGTTAATACTTATCCAGACAGACTATATGTCGGAATCGGTGTCGGAACCGCAGATACCCTACACAAGGTAGGATTCTCATGGTGTTGCCGGACTAATGAATAGGCGAAGGACATGATATGCCTCTATCAGGATCATACAAAGCCAAGCCATACCATTTACCACGCCCAGCCTTTATGATCGACCTGGCGATGGTGTAACAAGGTATGAGCATTAGCACAGCAACCCACGGTCATGAGCGTGCCGCTTCTAGACATCAAGGTAATTAAACCTGGATAGTACAGCGTACTCTAGCTATGAATCTTCCAGGGCGGGCTGGCTGTCACGCTAATCGTCCACATCACGGGTGCTTGACAAGCAGCCCATTCATTATCTTGCAAGAAGAGGGTCAAGGTACCGAGACTGTTTCAGGGTGGTGTCCATTTATTCCAAGATATGTCCCAGTTATTCCAAGACTCGCACGATTACATCTCCCTCGGTAGAAATGCACATCAGAAAAAGAAAAGCTGTCTCAGTCAAGATGTAGGTGAAGTTCTGGATAACAGTTATCCGGCCTATCATGGATGAAGGAACATGGCCGTCTTCACCCCAGCCAAGACAATATCCTGGCCTGGTAAGAACCAGCCTGTTGGGAAATTGGCGAGATGTGATGTGCCGTTCTAGGCAAGTTTACGAAAAGCTACTCGATACAGTTATCTCTTACAACAATGAAGTGATATTACCGTGAAAGCATGAAAGCATTGCACGGACATGTAACTGTTACTGTTGCCATCGTGGGGGTGCGTCCATGACCAGCATCTTTCTCTCCCTGTGAGACAAAGTTCCCATGCCTTGATCGTCTCTTCCATCTTTGTACGAGCGTAATCGGTGCCTGACAAGGGGCTATAATTCTTGGAAGAACACCAAGAAGGGAGAGGATTGGATGACAAAGTACACTGATCATTCCCCCTTGCGGCATATCAAATGCCGAAAAATAAGGGTCCAACCAGTTTGTAAGGGTTAAAGATCTGTCTGAGATGAAGATTTGGGCAGAAGAGGAGAAGAATCGATTGTTGGGCATCAAGATCTTCATCAATTCTCGATGGGAAATATCCACTTTTGGCCATCCCGAGGCAACGGGTTAGTTTAGTTCATCTCATCCAGGTACGATTACTGTACAAGGCTCCACGGGTTTACCAAACCGTTGGAGAAAGCTTAATTTACTGAATTTAATTCATCTTTTTCAGTAGATTATCCTTCCTTATACGTACTGTATATAGCTCTTTGTTGGGTGCCAATAACTAGCAGTTTATGTTTCATCGGCAACTACTCTTCGCGTTAGATTGGAAAAGCTCGGCTTTGGAATAGTGGCTTTTTTTACTTCGGTCTCGGAGTCTGCTAAGCTCCCGAATTATGAGACAATCCTTGCATTTCTAGAAGAACCTACCTTTACTTGGCAATTCGTTTAGCAAAAGATACACTGGCAATGTACACTGATACTGTCCATTCCCGTGACCATGATTGCATGTGGAGATACGATTGGTAGCTCAGGTGAAGCCATCATGATTCAGATACTATCACTTATCATATTCCGCTACCTAGAAGCGGCCCGTGTGCACTTTTCCTAGATGCATATATGCACGACTTACAGAGCTATCGTAGTTTATTAGAAAGAAACATTTTGCGTATTAAACGGATCGTAGGTGAGTCGATCCTACTAACCACCGCTGAGGGGACATAGCGTACGTGAGCTTCATTGCAACTATTTGTAGGGCTTCTGAGGCACAGCAGTTCGTAATGATACCCCTGCTCAGCACAACCCTGTTGTATATCAGGACGATCAAACCTCGACAGCACGGGAATTAACTTGATTTTTTCTCAACTGAAAATGCTTCATCATAATGAGATATTACCGTCGAGTTACGTGCAGAAATGAAGTCTTACAGTGCATCGGAGGAGGGGAAGAAAAGAGGTCAGAGGTTCAAACTCTAAGGCCGCACCCCCAATTACAGCTGCAGGCCTCCCTCTCAAACTGAGTTTGCAGGGGAAAGAGTTGCTAGCGATAGGTGCTTCGAATTGGGACGTAGTATCGGCATATGCGTGGGCCTCTCATCAAACGGCTGTCTGAGTCCGACTTGCCAATCAACCATTGAGGAGCTCCTCGCCGATGGTCAGCGGATGCATCGTAAAGCTTCCCCTAGCGGGCGTCTTGTTTTTCTCCTCATGGACAGGATGCATACCCATCAGCTTCAAACGTGGCGTTACTAAGAAGGGTACAGTAACCTGCCGAGAACTTTAATATGCCATAGACGGTAAGGTGTACGATAGATAACACCAGGTATTAGCTGGAGATGTAGGCAATATATTGGATGGAAGACTAGGGAGTGTATATTGGCGAGGTTGGACTTGTTGTCTCTTTTCTCACATTCACTTCTCCGGAAGGAGCGTCGGCGAACAGAGACGGATGTTGCGGGAACGGGCTACGGATAGTGGCTGGGCAAGTAAACGAGATGTGGGCGTGGGATGGGAAAGAAAGACGGATGTTAAGATTTGGTAACTCGGTTCCTGAGGATCAAATTCCTGTCTAGGAAGACTGATACTCGTCGGTTCCAGATCTTTGGGTCCGTTGGGCATCAACTGGGCTCTCACGATGAAGAGTTTGCCACTTGGGAGAGAATGATGGAATTTGTAGACAGGAGTAAAGAGATTGCCATCGGAACAATGGGAGTTTGGGGAATTGCATGTAGTTTGAGTTAATGCCCCTGAACTGTAGTCCGGGACTGCGTAAGAACTGTAGAGTGTAAAGCTGAGTATGGCTGGTGTTCTGTTGAGGGTTTGAAGCACCTCATAGAAACATGAACACCACTCGATAATAGGTGGAAGTTGTTGAGTAAACGCAGGTAAGTATTAATGAATTGCTTCTTGAGTCTCCCTTGCTTCTGTTCAACAAGTGAAGCCCCTATACTATCCCTCTACCCATACACAGCCCATACACTCATCCACAACTCTCCCCAAAAACAACACAATCACTCACGAATCTATCAAAGGTTCTATCTCACTCCTCAAATCAACCAAATGCTTCGCCAGCGCCTCCTCCCGATCCCGAAAAGCCTGAAAAGAAACATCTACAACCCCCGAGAACATAGACGAAGCCGCATTCCCAACCCCTGACCATCGCGACGTCGAACCTCGCAGACGAGATAAAAACTCTTCTGCCAGTTGGATCGTGAGAGACATCTGCAGATAGGGTGATGACTCGACAGCGAATGAACCGACCGTTACGGCGGGCAGTTTCCAGAAGCTGAACGTTGTGGTTGAGGTTGTTTGAGATAAAAGCTCAGTGTGCACGAGGGTAAACACTCGTTGATACATGTCCAAGAGGCGAACATATGTTGACAATATGAACATGGCGTTGCCAGGATCACTTCCATCGATGGTGGAATGATGCATCTTGTTACCCTCGTTGCTAGACGGAGGTCTCTCGAGGATATCAGCTACTCGTCGCGTAAGCTTGAACATATCCTCGATAGGAAACCCCTGACTCCTGAACCTTTCATCAGCAGGACGTCCCAAGAAAGGCCCGTCTTGAGGAGAAGGTAAAGCGGACGCGAGGTCCAAGAGCCTGGCGTTGATGTCGGACAACTGCGCCATCCAGTGAATCGACGGAGCCTCGGGCTGCTGCAGCGGCGAGAGGTCAGCGTCGTGTCGGAGAGTGATCTGCCTCGGTCTAGGCCTTTGCTTGCGTCGCTGAGGCTGTGACGCGCGCTTGTCAGAGGAGATGCTGTGTTCAGGTGCACAACTTTGACCTGCGCTGGTCAGGGGCACAGACTGGTCGCCCTCTGGTGCAACTTGATAAGAACCTACTTCTTCAGGGTGATGATAGACGGTAGAAGTAGTTGATGAAGGATCCCAGTATACAGGAGGAGGAGCAGGAGGAGGGAACTCGGGATGAGATAAATACTGAGGATTGTTTGTAAAGAAAGCAAGCTGTTGGTCGAAGGTGAAGGCAAAGTCGGTATTGGTATCGACGGGATCAGGTGAGACAGGGACATGATTCTTAGACGTCAGGCTGTCTGTATGGGGTACTATTGGCACTGCTACTTGATTGAGTCGGTTGGATCCAAGACAGGGACTGAAGAGAGAAATAGAGAGGGCACCTACCCGTGTCGGGTGAGACAAGACTCGGATCGTCCTGGCTGTCGGTCCGTCGTCGTTTCGGAGAGCGGCGTCCAGATGAAGCCGATAGTGAAGAGTTTCCAACACTGTTGTTGTTATTCCCAGAATTGATGTTGCCCAGACCCTGTTGCTGACTTTCTATCAGTTGCTGCTGATTCTTCCGATATCTTAACGAAGGACTCGATTTGCACTCGGTCTTGAGTCTAACACAGCGCTCGCACGGCTCGTCGTTGTATCGTTTGCAGCTGAGTTTCTGAGCGTGACAGCGATCACAAGCTTTTCGAATCACCGTCTCTGCCATGTTCTTCTTTTACATTCAGAAGGATAAAAGTGAGAGGTCGGGCTCAAGACATGGGGTGGTTTATAGAAAGGGGACTGCAGTGTGGCACAATAACCGCTGGAAAACTAGAACTGACAAAGGGGAGAAAAAAAAAGCCCTTGATGCATCTACTCGCCTAAGGAGCGTGTCGTGCTGCATCTCGTCTCCTGTATCTTGCCAGTGAGGCGGTTCCGATGATGTCGGTACCCTCGTCGTGAGACGTTGTCAGGGGTTGTTAATCCGATCTTATGGATTTATGATGATCTTGCTGAGAATAGAGGGATAGAACTTGGGGTGAGTTACTGTGTTCAATACTCAATCTCGATTCGCTTACAAGTTCAATAGACAAGTCGCGCCTCACACACACTCCAAGTCAACAGAACAACCTAATGTATTCAAGTCCATCAATTCATCTCTTCAAATCTCAACAAGCGGTGGCGTCTCGTCACATTTCCCTTCTTTTCCAATGTATCACAACAGCACGCCTTGTACGTCCAACAGACCTCGAGGATTACTCATGTTGTGCGACACAAGTCACATCTTTCCCAACCTACTCTTGCTAGCCCTATTATTTTGAGGGTTCTTCATTTTTCCGCTCACCGCAGTTTCGGGCTGGAAAAAGTGATATATGAGTTCATGCCATTGGAAGATAGTCGGCGAGCTGCAGGTCTTGTGGTGGCGGCATTAACGGGTTGTCTTGGTGAGGCGAGTAATTGATGATAATGAGAGGATGGAGATGAGACTTTGAGATGAAGAGTTTCTCTTATTGGTGTTTGTACTGTAATGAATCCCTACCTATCGCTTTCTTGCAGCCATCACGTCACATCATACCATATGAATTATCCCCGTATCTCTCCACCATACTGTTTCGGACTGCCCTGCACTAAGGGTCCTTTCTCTCCCTATCTCTCGATCGGCTATATCCGATCTCATCCCATCTCTATAGCCCTGCCCGTCAAAACAAGGATTAATCCGATTCCGTCCAGTCATTATACAATAGCCTTCAGGTTCAGCGTAGAGGCAGGGTTCAAGGCTATGACCAAACAGGCGAGACATTGACAGGTGGCGTCCAGTCGTAACTCGAGCCTTGCCTGGGAACAGTATCGTTATTGTTACTGTCTCTCGTTACTTTTACTCGTGGCTACTGTAAGACGTCTCACAGCCCTGCTGCTATTCATCGACTGTACTACATTGCGCTCTGGTTATGGTCGGCTATTTACCAAGACATGGCTGCTAATTTCTAGAATACGATGATGAAGAAATAAATGACCTTTGTTTTGTTTTTGTTCGAGCTGAGGGTAATAGGTAGCTCTTGGAAGTGTCTATCTTGGGACTCTCTTGAGACTCTGCTGCACTGTCAAGGTCAACTGACACTCAACGTTTTCGCACCCACGCAACTATAATAAGCACTGAGAAGTGTCCTTTCAACAAGAGACTAGACTGGTATAGAGCCCTGAGTAAGGTATACCTTTTAAAGTAAAGAGGATGACAAACAGCATAATCTGCATCCAGTTGCATTATCAATTGTAGCGAGTTCACAATACTACGTCAAGCCAAGATAAGCCATACCAGGGTATAACACGACCTTACCTCACTTATCATGAGTAGAAAAAGACCGCAATGCTTGAACAAATGGCGTATACACAAGGAAGAATGATACAATTGCCGATTGTTACTCCGTTCAATGGCATTAGCGTCCTCGGATCCGAAAATGGCGGGGAACCCGGATGTTAGTGATTCTGTGGAGGATACACATAAACACTAACGTTGACGCCATGGCGATCTGTTACTACACCATATACAACGTTAATGATGAAGCTTCAGATTGTAACTCTCCGCGGGCAGGAATAGTTAGTTCAATGAGAAGCAATCGGATATAAAGAAGAGCGTAGGATAACTGTAGTAGAAACAATGCCATTCTAATCGAAAGTACTCACGCAATTGACAGCTCTTCAAGATGCGATCTTCAGCTTGGATCAAACATGTGCTATTGACAAGCTCACTGTCTGCTGTTGTGGCCGGGAATAGTCAAGTCGCCTTATCACCTAAAGATGAAATCCCTCAGACCCGACGAAATGCAACAGATGGAGGCAAGAAGAACATAGTCTTCATTCTCACTGATGATCAAGACTCTGTTTTGGACTCAGTCTCATACATGCCGAAACTGAAAGAGCATATCGTCGACAAGGGTACATCCTTTGTTAACCACTTCGTCACCACAGCCATCTGCTGTCCATCCCGTGTTGCACTTTGGACAGGTCTCCAGCCTCATAATACTAACGTTACTGACGTTAATCCACCGTATGGTAAGTAAATAACATTGTTGTCGTGGGAAAATGTACTGACTGTGAAGGTGGCTACCCCAAGTTCGTCTCACAGGGGCTCAACGAGAACTATCTACCAGTGTGGCTAAGCGAAGCTGGGTATAACACATATTATACAGGAAAACTGTTCAATTCTCATACTATCAATAACTATAACTCGCCCTATCCTGCAGGGTGGACAGGAACCAACTTCCTGCTAGATCCAGGAACATATGACTACTTGAACCCAATTTACCAACAGAACCAGGAGGCGCCGGTACATCACAAAGGAGAACATACTTCAGATTTGATCGCTCAATATGCGCAGGACCTACTGAAGGAAGCGATCGACTCGGAGAGTCCTTTCTTTGTTGCCATTGCTCCCATTGCGCCGCACTCGAATATTGATTCGGATCGGGAAGCTGGGAGTCCTATGACGATACCTATTCCTGCTGAGAGACACGCTCACCTCTTTGAAGGAGTCAAAGTTCCGAGAACGGATAACTTTAACCCAGATTCTGTAAGTATTCAGTTGGGCTACAGAAGAATTGTCCTCTTAAGGCTCAGGTTGCCGAAATAAAGTAGCCTAAGTCTTAGTCTAAGCTCGCATAAGATGACTAAAGTATTTCGTCTCTTATGATTTCGGCGGCTAATTCTTCTGACACCCTGACGGTATTGTCGAGTGTAAAGTCGTGGCTGACAGGATATAGCCCAGCGGAGTGAGCTGGATTCGCAAGCTCAAACAACTCAACGACTCAGCTATAGCGTACATCGATGATTACCACCGCGCACGACTCCAATCTCTCCAAAGCGTTGACGAGCTTGTCGAGCAGGTCACCAAACAGCTCGAAGACGCCGGCCTGCTCGATGAGACTTACATCATCTACAGTTCTGACAACGGCTTCCACCTAGGTCAGCACCGACTCCCTCCTAGCAAAGAGTGTGGTTTCGAAGAAGATATTCGCGTGCCACTTTTCATCAGAGGACCAGGTATTGCTGCCGGTCAAGTTGAGAAGGCTGTGACGACGCACATCGACCTTGCTCCTACTGTGCTCAAGCTCGCGGGTGTGCCGCTGAGAAAGGATTTTGATGGTACTCCTATTCCTGTCTCAGCTGGCGAGGAGGTAAAGCGTCATGAGCATGTTGCTGTTGAGTACTGGGGCGTTGCTATCGCTGAAGGCGAAATTGGTGGCTTTGGTATGTGAATGACCTTGAATGTCAAGCTACAGTACTGACTCGACTGGTTTAGATGGAAACGGCCAGGTCAGAATGCCCAACAACACGTACAAGGGCTTGAGGATAGTTCACGAGGACTACGATCTTTACTACTCGGCTTGGTGTAACAACAAGCACGAGCTCTACGATGTCAGGGTAGGTTTCTCTTGACCCGTTCTCAAGGTGTTAAAAGAAGTAACTTCCGAGAACATGAGGGACGAAAGAATTGAGTTACCTTATGCTAGCTTAGACTAGCATTTGGGTTACTTTATCCTGACGCCCTAGGCCTTAGAGGATACTTCTTCTGACACCTACCTGCCCGCACACCAGACTAATACTTACCTCTTGAAGACCGACCCAGGCCAATTGAACAATCTCTACCCCTTGGACGACAGCGCGACCGCGAGCAAGGCCTTCCTAGGAACCACAGTCCGGCAAGTCGTCAATCGTCTCGATGCATTGATGCTCGTCCTGAAGTCCTGCAAAGGCGAAACATGCATCGAACCATGGAAAGTTCTCCATCCTAAAGGTGGCGTGACAAGTCTGAAAGATGCTCTTCGGGGGAAATTCGACGTTTTCTATGATGACCAGGTAAAGGTTCGGTTCGATCGTTGTGAAGCTGGGTATCTGGTTGAAGCTGAAGGACCGCAAGTTGGATATGAGTATCGGGAGGGCTTGGCGTGGCATCATTGGACCTGAGAGCTGTCGTAACGTCGTTGCTCTGCATAGTTCATGCTGTAGCATCTGGAGTTGTCCAATATTTAGATCCAGGGAGCTTCCATCTTGGAAGGAGGTGACAATTCGAGAGTCGGCCTTTGTCGGCATAAGACACAGCTCTTGGGCACTCTCAGCCCAAATAATCCAGCCATTCTGTACCAGCTGAGACCAGCTTTTAGGCCGTTTGTTTATGTCACCTAACGTTTAGGCCTTAAGCTTTCGCTACCCCTTGTCGGCACCAAGCCAGCATCACATCCACGACCATCTCGGCATAAGATTTCGGTGACATCGCTAATCCTTACTTGAATTCGGTATGTTCTGATGCTCGGTTCCTTTTGCGTGATTGGCGAACCCAGGTCTTGGTCCTTGAGGCAAAGCAGTACCGTAGTAAAGCGGCTGAAGGTGGCATAAGCAATGGTGATAGTTGAGACATATGTTGCCGATGGGAAGCGCTTCAGTTGACGGCGGCCTCAAAGGTCTCGAAATGGCGTCGTGCTGAAGGCTGGTAAGTTACGGCATAAGCTCCGAGTTCAGTCCTGGATCAAATGTTGTTGTAGCGGGACAAGCGCTTGATGCCGGCAGGATATTTGGCGTAAATGAGGGCGAGCATATTGCAGGACCATGAGTGCGTGATGGGTGTAGCATGTTTAGAGAAGAGTCCAGAGTTTTGGAAGATACTGTTCCCCAGTTGCATCATTCACAAGTCCTCACCTAGGTGTGCAGGTGAGTCCGGAGCCGGCAGTGGCCCGGCCCCACTTGATGTCCGCCGTCATCTCGACACTGAAGTTGCCATCACCCTCAGCCATGATGGCGCGAAAGAAGAGCTCTAGGCAATGGGAGTGCAGGAAGATGTCGCATTATTGTCATAACAATATTACGAAAATTATCATGGAACTGTTAAAGGGCATTTGGTGATGTAAAGTAGGCGTGGTAATTCGTCAACAACCATTGGCTAAAATTTGGTTGGTGCCTTGTATTTCCGGCACAAACCAGGATGCTCCGACCTTGAACCGAGGAGCATCTCACGACAGCTCTGCTAATCTACGACAACCTCACATCACGAAGCTCAATTGAATCCGCAACAATGGGTTCCGACGCAATCACCGAGCCGCGGCGTACGTACCGACCGACGAATTGATATTCAGCACATATTTTTCACCCGAACCTCGACCGCTGACTTCCTGAGTAGAAGCGACCCGCGAGGAGATGCGCGATGCCAAACTCCCTCTGGCCTACCGAGATAGCTGCGCGCACCTTCTGATCCCTCTCAACAAGTGCCGTCGGGATACGTGGTATGCCCCTTGGAAGTGCTCCGTAAGTCATCTATCATTTTCTAGAGCGAGGCAGGCGGCCCAAGTCCACCGCAGCTACACCGAACGTGCTCAGCCCAGCCCAGCCAAGCTCAGTCCAGCTACAACCCAAACGCAAAAGCCGATCTTTGCCGAGATATCAATCAATAAGAGACAACATGCTTACACATAGGGGTTGACTAGGATGAGCGACACAGCTACGAGAAGTGCCAATACGTCGAGTTCAAGAAGCGAGTCGCCAAGATGGACGAGTTGAGGGAGTCGAAGGGCGGTGCACGAAGCAACTAGAGGAAGAGAAGAGTCCGAATTTCAAATCCCGGGTATAGGGCCGGGCCGGAACTGTACATTTTACAAACAAGCCAATGCGTTTGATGAGAAAACCGGAATAGAAAGAGGCATTCCACACAAATGAAACGATTCAAGACGCAGAACGAACAAGAAAGACGACAAAGTGAAATGATGGCGGAGCCTACTATGGCGTTAACGACTGGGTTTGATACAATCGATGGGCTAATGGAAATAGGCATGCGACGAGTTTTGGGCAGAGCCTCATGAGATGTTTGAGCCGCGCACTCCAGCGGCATAAGAAAAAAGGCCAACCACAGGTCTTTGGGATGGAATGGACCGGAAAAGAGTGGACTCACCGGGGACGTACAAGTGGGACTGGCAAGTTGGATGGTGACAGGAACATGAGAAAGACTTGTAATGTTGCAAGCAGATGGGTTTTTGGCGTGGTCATCGTGGCGGACAGTACCCTGTCTGGGCCGGCTCAAGAAGAAATACGCCGACATGGTGTTGTGCGGGCTCTCAGGAGAAAATTATATATTGAGCCCGTGAGCCACCGAGAGTTTGCGAATCTGAGATGGAAAGGTGCCAGGCGAGTTGAATCGTGGTGTTTTTACACCTACTTCAATCATTCATCTTGTGTATCACCATTAATCTTTTTGTTCTTCAAGACGTCGATCGTCTCATCGGCAGTTGCCTTCCGCAGAGCCTCAACACCAAGATTTCTTTTATCGCCAAGGTCTTATCGATTGCACTGGTTGATCGACAGCCTCAGCCTCGACAATGACTACGAGAGTGTCACGATAAGATATGGCTGCTATCCGACCTCTGCTGGTGGCTCAGTCACTTGCTCAGTCACTTGATGGCGCAGTCATGATGAAACAGATGATCAGGAATGAACATCGGATTTTATCGGCTCAATCCTGATGAGACAACCTCAATCTCGGATGCGATAGGGCAGTTGACAACGAGTCGTGGATCTTTATTGTGAGCGACATGGTCTCAGCTCCAACGAGTCCGACCACGACCACTCGGTGCAGGCCCGGGAGCCACGCAGTTTTTGGCCACACTCACAGCCTCGGAGGCGCTGAAAAGAGCCGCATGCAGGCGGTTCTAGCAAAGTTGTGCGCTATGCAAGGTCCCACTTGTGCTGAAAAAAGCCACCCGCACCCGACAGGAATCCTGGCAATGGAACCACCTTTAACATGATTTCCCTTTAGATGAGATCCACTACGATCCATCAAAGGGAAACCTTCTGTCAACGTCGATCCACTGCCGGTCGCTTTGGCTCGGTATATCCAGCGAAAAGCAAACCGGTCCGGTTCATTGAAACCTATCGGCCGGGCTGTGGATATATCTCCATTCTTTTCAATGCTTGGCTCAAGGCTTGTGTCTTGGAATTCAATGCCAAGGCCACTTGCAACGGAGCCTCCGGTCTTCATTTACGACTTCTCAGCAATGCAACTGGACCATCTGACTCCTTACGTGGGACCATCATGATTTCTCTTATGCAACACTTTCTAACGACTCGGTTGAATGACACACATATTCAAGGATGGCGATTTCGGGGGACAAGCGTAATGCTCTGACAAAGAGTGAAAAATGATTGATGCTATGCTGTCTAAACTAACGGAAAAAGTAACTGGAGACTATACACGAGATGAGACCTGCTCAGAAGATGGAGTTGCTGCCACAGGAGAAGACACCCTGGATGGAACTGGAAGCATTGGCAAACAGATCCAACAGCTCAGTGATTGATGACCACAGGCCAGCAGCGTTCATGAAGAGTGAGATTCCAATAAGGAAGCTGTTGAGGCAGAACAGGGCAATGTTCTTGGGGCTGGAGAAGAGGTTGTTCCAGTTCATGTGGAACCAGAAGATGCCGCTGAAGCCGAAAGTGAACCACGAAATGGTAGTGGCTGAGGCAATGGACAGGATGGAGTCAAAGACGGGGATAGCGTTGGAGATGATGAAGCAGAGGACCCAGAAGACGGTCACGATGGTCATCCAGATGGACCAAGAACGAACGTTGTTGGCAGTCATCTCGCTCTGGAGCTTGAAGTGCTTCATGACCTGGACGTACACGTATTTGATACCAGTGTGGCCAAAGGCAAGACCGGTTGAGAAGATGGCAGGGAGAACAATGCCGTAGGCAATCCTGGCGATAAGCTCGGGGGCCGAGCCAAGGGCAGGCGAGACGGTGTACTCTCCAGCCAAGCAGTAAATGGCAATGGCCACAACCACGTAAAAGCCGATGGAGACACACTCCAACCAAGCGAGGGCAAAGCCGAAGTCGCGAACGGGGTCAACCATCTCAGCCATGTAAGTGACGAAGTTGATGTTACCAGAGTAAGCGTAGCAGATCTTGAGACAGGCGTTGAGGCCGGAACGGAAGTCTGGGTTGGCGACGACCACGATCTCCTTGTGCCAGTCTGCGGGCGCAGCAGTGGGATTCTTGGCTCCTAGAGAGGCCATGACGAGGATGGAAGCGGCGATGACGGAGACCATGCAGGGGATACCTGACTGGGAGACGAACTTGGAGGTTCGGGGCGCGCAGAGGACCCAGCAGCAGAGGCAAGCGATTCCGATGTAGCCCACAGTGCAGAGAGAATGTCTGGAGATGGTGTTGAAGGCAATAGAGAGCGTAACACTTGCTGAAGCAGCTGTCATAATAACTTGCACGAGCAGACCAATTCCGGCCGCGATAGAAAGAGGTCGTCCTCCAACGACCTTGGCCATGTCCACCACGTTCAAAACATGAGAATGACGGCCATAAAACTGCTTCAAAACGAAAGCTGTATACCAAGAAAGCAGACCTATGCCTATAATTGCAATCAAACCAGGGACTGAAGCTGTTAGCAATGGTGTTGCGAAATCGTGATTCGAAAAAATGAAGTTATCGCGGGTTTTGGCCGCGTCCGGTCGGACATCCGACCAACGACAACCCGCACCCGAGACGACTTCTCTTTTCCTTGAGAGTAAACTTACTAATTCCCATAGTCTTCAAAACGCTAGGCAGTGACAAAACACCAAGTCCGACCTGGTTGGTGAGTAGGGCGAAAGTGGTGTCCCATTTTGACATGTTACGGAAATTCTTTGCGCCCTCACCACCACCAAAACCGTTGTCTACAACGGGAACATTGTGAGCGGACTGAAGGTCATCGATGTGGCCCTTCTCAGCATCGAGAGGCATCTTCTCTTTGCTGTTTGTCTTGCTGGAATCATGGCCCTGATCCGAAGGGTAGATGTCGTTGTGGACGTCTTGCGGGTACGAAGACATGATGTGTGTATCTGAAGCAGATTTGCTTCTATGTGTATATAAAACCGGGTATATTAGATCAAGAATTGCTCGCTTGAAGAAATGATACACAAAAGACTAGGAAGAGTTTAAGGGAGGGAAGAGATGAAAGACGACAATGAAGAGTAGGAGTATTCAAGAGCAGACGGAAGGAAGAAATATATAAGTTCAATAGAGCTTCGTAAAAGGACTAGACTATCACGGAATTCCCTCATTAAGCTCCGCGTCCTTTTTTTCTCTTGGGCGTGGCCGTGCTCCAGCTTTGTTCACGACTGTACGGAGGATATCCTGGGGTTCCACCTAAGATAGGTGCTTTTCCATCGGAGTTACAGTCCAAGGGTTTGTATGTGCTCCAGCCTTGGTACTTTTTCTGGGGTGACCCTCATCTTCTTACATCGGCGGCGAACTTGGTGCCTTGCTTGATACTGTTCTTGTTTACTTAGACCATGATTATCCTTCATTCCCCAACTTGATTCTCCTCATTTGTGGATCTTTGTCTCTTCTTCTGTACATACAGCAACTGTCTTATTCCCAGTGCTGAAGAAGTAACAATCCCTGGAGAAACGAGAACGAGGAGAAGTCTCTATCCACCCCGTTGCATGGGTTTATCGTATCTTTTTTGTTCTGTGAAGGAATTGACAGTACGCTGCCCCCAATTGGATGTGAAAAGCTGGGGACAAGCAAGACAAGAAATGGGTGGAAACGCACTAGAAGGTCATCATCCATGTTTACGTACATTGTGTCTCCTCCACGGTGTGACCGTCCATTTACTGGGGATATACCCAATCCGGGCCGTTTTTATCTGTTTTTTATTTGCTAACGTGCTGTATATCTTTTACTCAAGGCGGATCCTCAGGTCTATCAGTGACTTATAGCATCAGCTCTGTCATCATCAGTTCGGTAGTTGAGCATCCATCATGAACAAATGATCAGCATCATGGTATCCGTACAGCAAGTTAATACCTGAGCCTGTCCAAAGGGTCTTTCCCCTTCACATCTCTTGTGCATCTTCTACAGTTCGCCTCTTTTAAATGTGGTTCTCCTCCAATGCTTGGCTTTGATGATGTCCAAAAAAGGCATGTATACTGCTAGTATCTTTCCAACCTAGTTTCAAAACTTTGCTCACCCCTTGTCTTCCGAATTGCGAGGCTGACGGGCGCGTTACCGAACCGAGTTTAAGTCTCCAAGCAGGGACCAGGTCTAAGATGGAGATCCGAGGTGGAGAAAAAGGTACAGTTTTTTTCACTCTCTTACTCTTTTGCTTCATTCCGCTTTATTTCCCATTTGGATTGAATAAGGATTGTTTAGCCGCGGGAGCGGAATGGAAGAGACATGGATAATTCTAGCCGCGATGTTGACCGCTTAAGCATAAGGAACGAATACTTTATGCGGCACTAAATCTTGGTGGACGACGAGTCAATAAGTATACGTACTCCTCATTCTAAAAGTATTAAACATGTCATGCAACTAACAAGAGTCAGTTGTATGGCATTTCATCCAGTCGGGTTTCCCATCAGCAAGATAACCCACCCCTGTTCCTGTTCCATGTCGTCATCCTAAACCCTGACACGCACGCTCTTTCTTTGCTTGCCTCAGGTTCGGGTGTTCCTGCACGCCGTATATTTCTAGTCTTTTTCTAGAAGATGAGCTGAAGATGTGATGTGATGTGATGTGACATGCACGCGTGGGGTGTCAGTTATCATGATGTGATACTATCAGGCATGGGATGTATCAGACTTATTCCTTTGCTAGAAATTACCTTCTTTTCATACCAGATATCATTACCATAAGCCCATGAATTATGCTCAATGGGTCTCTGGGGCACCGGTCCGGTCATTCCTTGGCCACATAGCCATAGCATTACAAGACTATCAAACACTGGAATTACAACCACACGTAATACCTTCAATTTCCCCATGCCTTTTACGTACAACAAACCAGTAGTCCCCATGGGACATCTCCATACTTTTCTTTTCTCCAGCTAAAATTACCGCGGGTTCATATCCGGGGCATAACACTCCAGACATACGATACGTCTCTCTTCTTATTACTGGATATGGAGGTTCTTGATGTTTGAGGCTAGCAGACCGAGGATGAAGTGTCATCAGTGCGTTTTCATATCGCCGAAGAATATGCGCTTCGCCGTTCTTCACTATGTGATCAAAGTGTCGGGCTTGCCCGGCTCTTTGTTTTGACCCTGCAGATCTTTTGTATCTCAGGGGGGGTTCAACTTTTTCTAGTGTGTCTTCGGTGCAGCTGCTTGGTGCCCGAAATGGACACTGACACTTCAGGATCGTCGATATAGTGTGAGAAATATCTGATGGGTAACAAACGGTTCGATTATCGACCACAGAGCCTATCAGAGTTATACATTAGAAACAATGATATCACTTACGCTCAGATAGTCATCTACACTCGCCTATTTGCTGCAAGACAGCCCAAGTCAGACTTCCTCGTTAGGCAAGTATCGACTCGTCCCGAGCTTCTGTCAATCTCCTCCTATCTGTTTCACGGTCAAGGCAACCGGACCGTTACCACGCAGATCACAATCCTTATCATCAACGGCGTGGGATATCAGGATATCGTGACAACGGGACGAGTGATAAACGGAAGCATATCATGACATAGGGGGCCTCATAAAGATCCGAGCATAAAAGTGCATGCATCACCTTGCTCAAGATATCGGAAAGCGACGGTCCTTGTAATCAGGGTCGTCTAAGCTTCTCCGCTTCCGAAGGAGTTCTGGCGAGCTTGATATCCAATTAGCATTCCTTTCAGGCAACTGTCGCCGAGTTCTCCCATTTAGATCCCGGGTTCAAAGCCGTTGATACGCGAGTCCTAAGGGTTCTCGTTACTTGCCACGGCGACTTTTCGGATGCGAATGGATTCTCGTGGCCACATGGTATCGGAGATCTGTAACGTGGAAGGGCTCAGTACGGTCCGGGGATTCATATGTCAAAGCCGTTCCGGGGCAGGCAGATAGATACCCAATGTCTGTCACTGATGGATCTCGAAGTGGCTGTGTACTCCAGAGTATCGCAAGATAATACGTATTGATCATGACATCAGCTGGTATTGACCAGGCGTGACACTCATAAATCTTACGTTACGAGTATAGCTTCAAAGACATGGTCAAGGAGCCACTCCACTGCCGAATCTCCCGGAAGATGAATATGTCAAAGGCATCAGCTACCAAGTATGGAATGTTATACCGGTGTCATTCTGGCTGATTCTAGAAATAGACTTTGTAATGTCTTGAGCTGTGTATGCCCAGTTCCAACCCCATCTTTACAGTTCAATGCTACGCATGAGGTACCATATCCCCTTCCACAACCCTATCGTTACGATATAAAACACCCTTCTCGGGAGCGATGATCCCGTTGGCGTTGGGTATCGATGATCAGACATTCTCTTGGATACTGGCTATGTCGAGTTCTAACTAGTCGAGTGTTTCCCTTAGTAGCCACACAGCTGGCACTTTTTCTCCGACATCAGAACATCCTCCAGAGAAATGTACTTGGAGTAGTGCAATTACCTAGTCCTAACCACCTGTTTACGCTAAAGTACCGTATTTTATTCCCTTTCTGGCAATATCTACAGTCCAAAAGAGCAGTGTTTGGTGTACGCTACACCGGAGTAATCTTTCTCAGATATAAACAAGTGTTGAGTGACTATGACAACATACCATTCCATTCACTATGGAAATACGAGCATTTTCAGGCTCCTTTTCAGTCCACGCATGAGAGAAACACCATCTGAGGGGTATAGTTGATGGCAACTCAAGGCTATTGAGCTCTTTCTTCAGTACTCCTTGAACCCTCAACTGGTTGCCGTCTTCAAGAGCCTCTTACGCTTCAAATGCAACTTGATTGATGCAGCCTGTAGGGATGGGATGTAAACAATTTTGAGGCCATCGTCTCTAAGCTCTGAATCATGATCTCAGTCTTGGTTCGAGACAACGTGAGTCTTGTTTCGATGGGCTGCTTTGTCAACATGTAGGGTTTGTGCTCGGATGTCTCCGCGCTATAGTTCGTAAAGCTGTTGGGGACAATTATCTTTAAGCTGGTATGTTCAAGTTCTCAGTTGCATGGTCTCTCATGTTCTGTTGGAGCTATTCGCGAGTGGCATTAGTATTGGATCCAAACTTCTCTGACGAATCGACAAGTCATAGTCTAAGGTTGTGGCATCTGTCCATAGGAAGTCTTATAATTAGCAAGCCCTCAAAGGTACAGCAGTGCATCGAATCTCGAAGGCCGTTCCACCCATCGCTTACCGTAGTATCACCGTCTTGCGAATGATAACCGCCATGCTTTGCCATTTGTTTCATGGAGGAAGCTATATCACTGGTCTAAGTGGCAAACTGCCAACTGGGCAGCATGAGCCCAACACTACCACCAAGCCTTAGGCCTCAAAGAATACTCATGAACTGAGTGGACTAGGTCTTGCTCCACCAGACCTGCCCAAGGCGGGAGAAAGAACTCCTCGACAATGTGTCTTGGCTGGCACTTGAAGATCTTGGCCTATATTCCCTGGGTTTACAGAAGACTGGAGATCTTGATACCGAACAAGCGCCCTGCTCCATCTCCAACTCACCACTACCTAGAGAAGGATATAGCCGCCCATCTTGAGTTTCAAAACTCTTTTGCAATCCATATTCGTGTTACAGAAGTCGAATGAGGCAAAGTGTCTGGGAGAGTGATTGCCTGATCTGTCCAGAATATGTTACACATTCTAGAAATGCATAACTCAGTTACCCCATTACCACAGGTCTTCTAGTGGCGAATGGTCTTCATTCGATGAGGCTTAAGATCAGATAAACTACGAAACAAAACAGTATATGAGTCAGTCAAATGCATGCAGGGTCCAACTCCACGACAACCACCACTCCCGAAAGACCACATCAAACCCAACCCACAAACGAGCACAACAACTGCCTATCTCTTTAACCCTCTCCATTTCACTATAGTACTACTTTCTTGGACTAGTGGCTCATACATCTTCACGCACCAAGACCCCGGCCTTCCACCAAAAATGATTGGCTCTCGTGCTCCCATACTCAAACACCACCAACAAAGCACAATGAAACAAGTGTTTTCCAAAATATTTCTTTGAGCTTTTCGTAGGCCATCGCGACGCGTTGGACGCGGTGAATTGAGGACCAGTGGTTGTCGTCGCAACGTGGTTTGTTGAAGTGTTGACTTGGGATATAAACTGCGGTGACAACGCATCAAAGGATAACTCGATAGTCTTTTTACAGCGTGTTTTTTCTATTTACATTTTCTTTACTTTATCATCTATACAAATCTTGATCCTTTGGCTTCTCTCGTTTGAGCCTTTGTTATATCGCATTACTATACTATCGTCAACACACTATCTAGTGTCAACTCACTACATCCTCTCACTTACACCGCAACTACACTCTCTTCACCACATCCAATCTTTATCATTCAAAATGTCCGACATTATCGCCTGGCTGGTCCCTACGGCACGCAAATCGCTCGCCGATAAAACAACCTACCTCGCCTGCAATATCTCCCGCACCGTCCAAACAACATCCTCAGAAACTCTCACCTCCCGCCTTCCAAACCTCCTTGGCAGCCGTCCCTCCCGCGCCATTCAGCTCTCCTTCGACTCACCACCCAAGCGCCCAGGCTCTTTCGTCCTCGGCTCTGACCCATCCAAATGCGATGTAGTCCTCCCCACAATGCCCGGCATCGACGCACGACACTGCGAGTTGAGCTTCGATGCTGAAGGTCGTCTTGTGCTTAACGACTATTCGCAGACGGGAACTCAAGTCTGGTATGACTGGGAGAGTAATGGTGATCAGACTGATTATACCTGGATTTTGAGCTCCGGTGCGCAACAGGGATTTCCGAGTATGGTGCAGCGCATTACCGTTGATATTCAGGGCGTGAGATTCCAGGTCGTTGTTAATGATCACTCTGACGACTGGGACGCTTATCATGATAGAGTTGAAGATTTCGTTCGACAGCCCGCGTGGTCGCAGGGTCTATCCGCTGGATGGGATCGAGGATCGATCACCCCTGTTGCGCCGCTCTTTTCCAACGCCCCTCTCTTTCAGCATATCCTCGTCAAGGCATTGGGCGAAGAGCCCGTCGGGGAAGTTTACCTGTGGAATCTGGCTCGACCCTGGGAGCCTATGGTCAAGGCTGCCGCATAAGCCTTTTATGTATCACGAATCGGCGTTCAGGTTTAGTCAAATTTTGTATATATAGCAGTATGATCCTTTGCAACGACAAAGGCAGCGATCTTTTAGCATTAGCGCAATGCTTTGTCTTTTTTGGTAACAGTGTTCATCATTAAATCGAGGTATCACACAACTCCTGGCTCCCTATAGTCCCATGCTTTGCTTTTATTGATCCTCGGGAAGCGCCAACGCCTCAATCTTCTCCTTCTCGCTCGCTTCCGTCTGCTCCTGCTCCTCGTCCACGGCGAAGCGCGTCATGGCGAAGTCGGGGATATGTCTTCTGCGAACGCGCTGGCCGCCCTTCTTGCCCTGCCGCATCCTGGCGGTCTCGGCCTCCTCGGCCACGACGGCCTTCTCACCAGCCTTGTCGAGCATGGTGCCCTCCAAACTCAAATAGCTGATGTCTCCGCTGGTGCCAACGTCGAAGTTGCGTATTCTGAAGCGAATCTTGCCCTTAACCTTATCGCCGTTGCCGTCGGCCCAGAAACCGGTGCTGTGGATTTGGCGGACCACACCGTGGTCGTCGGCGGTGATGACTGAGGCGGTCTCTTCGAAGCCTTGAGCTTCAGGGGACTCATTAGGAACCCACTTCCAGTCAGGAGGCAGTCGACGAGCCTCGATTGAAGCGTTGAACTTTCCAAAGCAAACAACACCAATGTGTCCCTCAGTCTGCAAGTTGACACTGCCCTCCATCCAAGCACCACGGCTTGGCACGAAAAGATCGACATCAGCGGTGATCCATCCCCAACCAACGGCAGCCTCGGCCTTGGACATGACAGTCGCAGGCTCCTCATCAGTCGTAGCAGCGCCATTGCGACCAGGGTTTTCGCCGAAAGCGACATTCCTATACTCGAGGAGAACACCGCGCAGCGAAGGCACGTACTTGTTCAGATGGTGTTGCAGATGTTGGTACTGGCAGTTGGTGACGGGTTGCGCCCAGCCAATGGGGAATAGAGGCTCGTAAAGCGACACGGTCTGGGTGAAGAAGGGGAATTGAGGGTTCGCGGGGATATCGGGAGGTTGGTAGACGTCGTCTTTGGACTTTGATGGTTTGGCGGGAGGTGGCATGTCAATATCCATAGCGTCAGCGTCAGCAGGCGCAGCTTCTTCGGTCTGCTTCTGAGTTTCGGAACTATCTGTCGCTTCAGTATCCTTGCTCTTCTTGCTCTTCTTCTTCTTTTCGCCCTCTACAGGAGCTGCTGTCTCCTCAGGCGCAGCATCGTGCTTCTTCTTCTTATGCTTCTTCTCAGGCTTAGCTTCCTCGACCGCTGGTTCGCTTTCTAATGGCTGAACAGCACCATCGTCGTGCTTATCCTTCTTGCTCTTCTTCTTTTTCTTCTCGGGCTCAGTCGCAGGAACCTCTGCAGCAACGACGCTCTTGGATTTCTTATGCTTTCGCTCGGTATCGGCGCCAGCCTCCTCTTCGCGGGCTCGCTTCTTCTCTTTTCTCGCCTTCTTCTCGGCCTTGGCGGCGGCGTGGTCGATTGGCGCCATTTTTGCGGTTGGGCTGTTTTGCGAGCTATCGCGAACGTATGGAATTGAAGAAGCCCGCGAGATCTCGAAAAATTCTAAAATTTTGGCTTATCTTATCGCGGAAGCTCAGCGCTTCACCGAGGGAAGTGGGGCTTCACCTGCCTCACCTTGGAATCCAGACCTCAGCCGTAGGGTAAGTGGAATTTAAAGTGGTGCAACTCGAAGACAAAATTACAGTCAGCTAGCTGCATATTTCTGGTGATTGTTACTGGCTTTTTTTCGACGTCCTTGATCACGAGCGCTCTCCGTTGCTCATGCCAGCGTGATACGAATCCAACCGAGTGCATCCTTCATTCCTCCGTCATAGATCATCTAACACTGCCAGAGCAGTTTCCAACTTCGCAATCTTTCTGGTTCCAGCATCTCTTGCCTCTCTGACGTTGTCTTGGTTCAACCTCACATGAACTTTGTGCTGTTCGACTGCCGTGATTGGATATTGAGGTTTCTACTCAAACGCACGCAAGCAAGATTTCTTGGAGGCATTTTCCTTTGCAAGCGCTGGGCTATTGTCTCAATCATGCACAATCTACACTAAGATCGGCTGAAATGGCAGTATAACTTGCAGCATAATTCGTCCGGCAAAAGAGATGTTAAGTAGGTCTCATGAGAAGCCAGATCATAGTGAACAGGACGCTCCGATAGCCCATTGCTGAACGATCAACTCGCCGGTCTTTCGGTTAGCTCAACATGAAGGCACACATGCACCTCAAGCGAGTAATGTTTTCGCTAGAAACACAGAGAAACAAAAGGACCTGCTGCGTCTTGACACCATTGCGAAGCGCCAAAATACCGATCGCGGAATGACTCTTGTTTGAACTGATCGTTGAGGATGGCAGACATGACTACGCTCTCCCACTACAATAAGTGAAGATTTTGATCCACAGCAGCGATGAAATCGTCCGAACTGCAGTCAACACGAGGTCGGAGGTTTACAGTTCGTATTTCCCCAGATGAACATCAGTGGAGATGATATACAGGAGTTCCCCTCTTGCATCGGAACGGCCCTTCAAACACCGTGTTAAGTCAGTGCCCATATTACCCCAGACTCGTATTCAGAAATGTCCGAAATGCATGGTTACAAGTGTAACTATCGCGTGCTCAACAAGGGCAGTTTTGATGATTGTGTCTCGAGAAATGAAGAAGTGCAGAGCAACATCGAGGGACATGCGCGATCAACTGAAAGCAACACCTCAATGTCGCCATCCCCTGCGTTATCGGACCAGCAACATTCTAGACTATCGGGGAGGCCATTTTCACTACGAATCACCCTATCTGCATGAAGTAGGAATGTCAATAGAGCCGATCGGTATCCAGAACTAACATCTTCGGTCGAATTCACAAACCCGGAAGGTGAGCAGTATTATGTTGAGAAGTTGAGAGTCCACCATCGGAGGCTTACAGCCACCATGCGAAAGCCCCATCCGTCGAATCAGAACATCCGGAACAAAAAAGAAGACTCTGACTCGAAGTTATACCGGACTCCGTTAACAGAACCAAGTGGAGAAAAATACTACAAAGTGCGCAGACGAGCAGGCAACCGTTCAGAGTCTAGCCAGAGTGTAATGATGGCGTATCAGACGGTGCATTGAACGGCGCCTGTGACGGCGCGTACATAACGGAAGAATGTGATTATGTGAACCGGACAGAACCGGACGTTCTACGTTCTTGAGAGTTTCGGGGTGGCTGGGGGAGCGTTTGAACTCTATCTTGGCCGAAGAAAGGACTTTCTCGAAGGACACCAAGAACCATGGCAGAGGCGAAAAAACGTGTGTGTTGGGACGGGAAGATGTCACCGACGGAAGAAAGCGAATGTTCCAAAAGAACGGTTGATGTCAACGCGCGGATCCAATGTTCTATTCTGGTCAACAAAGCCGCAGAGTTTCAGAGATTGTGGTTGCCGATGACCTTTGAGTTCTGTTTGACTCAAAGCCTCTGATTCAATATCAGCGTCAAAGCCATGTGGATGGTTTAGCCACGAGTGCCTCTGCCGCGATCAAAGTCTCGAAAGGGTCTCGCGGTCCGCCCTTCAAGATTCAGCCACGATCGGTTCACAGAAGCTTCCAAGTTTCACACCCAATCACGAATTAAGAAAAGAATTTTCTTCTTAATTATTCTTTTACCCTGGTCGATATACACAAGGAATCAACTGCTGCATTTGTGAAGGTGCATGTGTGAGTGGATTCCCTTGCAAGTCTCTGTTAAAGCCGCAGACAGACACCGAGCATCTGGAAAGCCGCTAAAAAGTGCTTCTTTGAAAACCTTGATTTCATGGCCCCCATCGCACAAAATCCACAGCGACAAGGCACAGTTTTACGAATGTGCAAGAAAACTTACGCACAGTATGAAGAGAGGGAAAAGAAAGAGCGCAGAAAGCTCGGAGAGAATGACAAAGAAGCCGGCTTGACCAATTGGGTAATCCAGAGTTCCTGCAAGACTAACAATAGATGACGAAAGCCTTTCACCCACTATGCTGAACGATGTATGTCCTCATTCTGACTTACAGTACAAGGCACTGGATCAAATTATCTTGTCTTACAGTGACGTGGTCAAAGTATTCATTGTTGGTGGTGCTGTTGTAAAGCCATCCATCCATCCATCTCAATTGACAGGCAGCCTCCCGTCAATAGATGCCCTGATTTGTTGTTGTTTTTGTTTAATTGATTGTCTGTCTAATTAAACAGCCAGCATTGGAATGTTTCCTCCACAAAGCAATCGAAAATTGAAACAAGCTTATCGGCTTCCCGCTGCCGTCGTCCGGGCGTTACAAGCGAAGCACATCAATCTGAGATTAACCCCGACCCTTTGAAGCTTGGCAATCACGATCTTTACTTCGGAGAAGTGTTTAGAGGCATCGGGACAAGAGCCTGATGTGATTATGTGAACTAATTGTTGCTTCAAAAAGTCCTAGACTTTGTCGGAGCTGTTTGGTTGGATATGGTTCTTTTGATCCACCGTTCCACAGCATCACTTGTGAGGCATTTGGCAACTTTCTTGATTGTGTAGCGCCAGCAACAACCATTTTTGACGGTGTCCGCAGGTACGTATTCCCTCAATCACAGTGCCCGTCAAGCATGCAAGCGCTTTGCAATTGAGTTGTCAGGCATCCATCTCAGGCATTCACTTGGTCTAGATGGTGGCGCGAAGCAATATGCACGTGTCGTGGGGCCGGTCAGTAGAGAAGAGTTTTTCTTCTGCTCCGTTTTCTCCTCCGTCTTGGAATTTTAGGTCCGTCTTGTTAGACTACTGCAAGTACTCCTGTGGTCTTGGAAAACGGAGCGCGTTTAAGTGACAGTAGGTTAATCCACTCACACTTGAACCAATGCAGCGCGACTCAAAGAGACCACGAATCGACTGAGAAGTTAGAACCAGGACTGCCTGCCTTGGAAGGACTCACAGAAAATAAGAATGACAAGGATTTGGTCAGGTACAAGACAAGACAAGGGATGTAAGCACGGTGTCAGGCACAAAACCAGTCAGGACTCTTGGTACGACACCCTTCAAGACGTGGATCAAATGGCACTGATTTACCCTCTTTGAGTGCATGCGTCTGCCGCCGTGCCGGGTCCCTGACTAACGCACCGTGCCTGGCAAACAAGCAGTTGAGACATTTTCCGGAACCCATTGGAACAAGTCCCGGGACTGGCTGCCCTTGGGTCTACCACACCTTAGCATGACCCCGGTACGTACATCCGCTCGGCAGCCAGCCGGGCGGGTCTTGTGTCTGGAGACAACTTCAACAAAGACTACATGTACCTGCTCCATACCAAACTAGCCCAATGCCCCAAGCTTTCGCGAATCATGACTGCAGTTTGGCCTCTAATGACTCTGACTCCTGCTTGCTGTCAAGCCCCGAGTTCCACTCCCTCCAACTCACTAATCCAAGCGGTCGCTTTCTCGGCGCGAGACGTCTAGTTAGTTACTGTCGGTTTTTTCTCTGTTTCGCCTCGATATGCAGTTAGCACATTGGCATCTGCAGGCTTTGTCTCCCCGAGGACATGGACACGCACACCCTTGCAATGCAATGGGTTCGGGTCTCCGAGATCTGCCTTGTACCTGAATAAGGTCCCAAAGAGTCAAGGACACTGACACTCCCTCTCATGTATATAAAGTCCCATCATCCACCTCCAATGCAAACACTCTCTTACTCTGCACCACAACACACTCTCTACGAGATTCCTTCCTTTTTCCAACTCTTTCTTCGTCATTCACTCGGCAGGCCGTCGATCTGAGATCAGTCCTTACACTCAAAACTCACTTGCCCACTCCTTCAAGTCAAGTACTTCTCTCCGCCGTGCGTTGAGATTATATCAAGTCGAGCCAGTCTCCACAAACAAAAAGTATATACTTCAAAATGTTCGCCAAGTTCACCACCATCGTCGCGGCTACCGCTGCTCTGGTCTCTGCCAACCCTCTCCCCCGAGGCGAGTCCGGCTCTGCCAGCATCACCCCCCATGATATGTACTCCTCCAGCATCGGAGTCCTGGGTTGCAAGATCAACACCAACCGAGTCGCCTACTGGCCTGGCTCCGTCGACTGCAACAACATCTGCGTCAAGGTCTCCAACGAGGGCCGCTCCGTCTACCTCCTCAAGATCGACTCTTCCGGCGGTGCCCACGACATCTCCTACGATGCCTGGAACTACCTTGGCTTCGGCAGCTCTGCCACCAAGGACCCCCAGATGGGCGGTGGCATCGCCATGAACTACGAGTACGTCCACGCCTCCAAGTGCAAGGACCTCCTCGACGACGGCAAGCTTCCCCTCGCCGCCGCCAACTCCATGAACTACGTCGCCTCTTGCCTCAGTGAGCCCAAGAGCTGGGTCGCCCAGAACTACCAGCTGTACAACATCAACGACCCCGTCTGCAAGCACGGCGTCAACGAGAAGTGCCACCTCAACCTCGCCGTCAGCAACCAGCCCGAGTGCCCCAGCGGTCTCGGATCCGTCAAGGAGCTCAAGATGAAGGTCGAGAACATCATGTACGGCACTGGCGAGAAGGCCGCTGCTCTGTAAATGGAGTTTCACTTTATGTCTTATGCCATGATGATGATCACCATAGAAAAATCGCCCGCCCTAGCAACTAGACGCAGGGAGAGGGCGTATCACTCTTTACGATAGATATGAAAAAACACTCTGGAATGATACACAGGATATAAAGGAAAAAAGGATTGTTTTTGCTTATCTTACACTTCACATGTATATACATTCACTTCAAGTCAAATACATTTTACAAACTACTTCAGCTTTGAGTCACACCCAATTTTTTACTCTCACTTTGTGCACTGGTATTCATTTCATATCGCAGCCTCAGCGGTTACGATCTGAGACAGCACTTTGCTGACTGCATTATTTGCTTTTTAGTTTACCGGCTACTTGCTTTTTCTGCGTGGTTTTCCTCTCAGCCCATTAAACTCTGAGCTGCCTCTTATGTCACAGCACTTAAACTCTCCCTTGAGAGGGGCCAAAGCGGTACAGATCTATGACAGAGTGCGCATTTACACCACGAAGTAATTTTCTCAACAGCATGCTGTGGCATATTTTCATCCCCAACTGATCCTTTTCAGAATCTCGATCAACTCAATTGTGTTTTTTTGCAGAGCAGGCTGAGTCTTTGGAGGCCTTCGATGACCCCTTGACGAGGGGCCGTGTAAGCCATGGCCCCAGCCCCCTTCAGCCCTTGCTTCAGAATCCCCTCTGAGGCTTTTTGGCAGCCCTGCAAGGCCCATTCAGCTCCATATGCTTGCTCACCTTGCTTGTTCACCCCTGGTAGCCTTGTTTTCTCACAGTACGTGCATACGTATGAACATGCGGTGTTCTTCCAAGGCGCCTAAGGCCAACATTGCCTAGTGGAGACAAGCCACGTGCAAGAACAGGCACAAGTCGGACCGGCAGGGATTAGAGAACGTCATGTTTCTTTGAATTGCTTCGCTGTACATGCACATTTGTCCAAGGCAATTGCTACAGTATTCAATAAACTCAGACCGCATATGCAGACACCAATCACACCGCCATCCATTCGGCAGTTCATTTCAAGGGGGAGGGTAGCACTCGGGAGCTGAAGTCTAAAATGCAGTTGTAATATTATGAGCTGTCGTGCTTCCAGTAGATCTGGGGAGTGACAGCTACGTGTGCCGCCCAGGCTTGATATGAAACAGGGGAAAAGAAAGAGTTTAAAGAGGAGGAACCATTTCTATTTGTTCAGCAGTCACATCTGAGTGTTGGCGGTTAGGCTCGTGTACCTGCATTTGAGCCAGGATGTTTGTGTTGCATTTTTTTCTTTGATGACATGCCAGGCCAGGCCGTTAAGTGTCTTGAATGTGGTGTGGTGGGAGTGTAACTTTGAGTGAGGGGTTCGTGGACGGTTTGTGAGTTTTGCTTGGGAGGGCATCATGTGAAAACGGCAGTGAACCGTTATCTTGATAACGGTAGTTGGTCTTGGCATTTTGACGAGAGAACTTACCCTGGAGCATGTCCAGTTGATGTTCAACAACGAATTACAGCAGATAAATGGCACTTTCATGACATACAAGGAAGATTGAAATTCTCTTCAATTTTCCATTCACGTATAGTGATTAAATTGAAACCATTTTGTATTGTTGTCGTGTTTTCTTCCATATAATGACGCTCTGCTGCGCAGTATCATCTCTACAAGTCAACCTTGAACTTAGAGCCATGAGCACAGAAGCCATAGAGACCAAAAGCTACCACAATAGTTACACATAGTAAAATGTTCATTGTCTTGGAAACTGAAGTACTATTCTCTATAGAAATCCCACATCCGACATCATCACAAGCGGATGAATATCCGCGGATTCGGCTACTGACTCAGATTCATTGGCCGATTGGAAATGCTGACAACGGCGCCCCCACTAGCCGGCCTCGGCCGCTTTCGCCGAGGTTCTCTAGATTCTTTATCCCCAGTGCCATCCATATTCTGGCATAACCCGCTGGCAACGGCCGACGCTAATACAATGGGAAACATTGATAATTGCGACTGAAATAATCACGGTCTGCACCGTGGAGATAATCGTCACCAATTGCTTACGTAGAAGGCTGCAATCTATTACCGCAGCGGCGGATATAAGGACTTCTCAAGGGTCCAACCCCGCTGCACATTGAAATATTTCCAGCCCGCGCGCGATGGAAATACCGTAGAAGCTGATGACTAATGAGACTTACCCCATTTTGTACCCTTGAATCTAAAGGAAACCCCACCATTCTAGCAAGTCAAGTCAAGTCATGGTTCCGTAAACTATCGCCATACACAAGAATTGCGCTTACTCTACTCAATTGCTTCACACAACAGACGACACGCGACCTCTCTGTATACCTTAATTGCCTTCCTCGCCTCACTTAGCCACCGAATGCGCATACCGCCGCTGCGACACACGAACTAAACCGAAAACCGAACCCCTCCAAAACCCGATCGCGGCGCCGTCATTTGCCCGCCTCAAGCCAGAACATGCCGTCCGATGCGACTCCAGGCTCACCGGCGGGCTCCAGCTCAGCTTTGCCTTCCTTCTACTCACCCAAGACCGAAGCTGCTGACGCTTCGACTTCTGCGCACAATCACAATGACACCCTCGAGCAGTCCATAGACTCACTATCTCTCTCCCCCGCTCCCTCCACTCCCGCCTCCGCTTCCGTCTCCGCCCACCCCGATCCCGAGACCCCGATCGGCCAAGAACCCCCGCCATCACTGCTCTCTCCCTCCTTCACGCCCCCTTCTACACCTGGTACCGCTACACCGACGACGGCTGGCCTTCGCGGGGTCCCTGTCGACAGCTCCATCCCCTCCGGAGGATGCGGATCAAAGAAGCCAAAGCTGCTCCCGACTCTCCCGGAGGTGGAATGTATTGTTCGCGCCCGTATCCCCACGGTGGCAGGAACAGAAATGTTCTTGCATCTGTACACCAACAATGTGGACAACAAAGAGCACCTTGCTATCGTGTTTGGCAAGAATATCCGAAGTAAAAGTCTAGACGCTGTTCGGGAGGGTGAGACGGAGATGGACCGCATGGTGCGCGGCGCATACACAGGCAGGTTGTTCCCCGGTCGCACAACCAGTGGCATCGGCCCAGCGACCCCTCAAGAAGAGCAGCCACCGCAGGCGTCGGATCAGCCTCCTCTGGTGAGGATTCACTCCGAGTGCTACACAGGTGAGACAGCGTGGTCAGCGCGATGCGACTGCGGTGAACAGCTCGACGAGGCGGCGCGCCTGATGAGTCTGCCTGGCAACAAGGCTGGCGGTATCATTATCTACCTGCGACAGGAGGGTCGTGGTATTGGTCTTGGCGAGAAGCTCAAGGCGTACAACCTCCAAGATTTGGGATCTGATACTGTGGAGGCGAATCTGCTATTGAGACATCCTGCTGATGCTCGAAGCTATGGTCTTGCTACGGCTATGTTGCTGGATCTTGGACAGCCAGAGGTTCGACTGTTGACTAATAACCCTGATAAGATCCGAGCGGTTGAGGGTCCTAATAGAGAAGTTGTGGTCAAGGAGCGTGTGGCCATGGTGCCTTTGTCGTGGAAGGGACGAGGAGGATTCAGAAGTCAGGAGGTGGAGGGTTATCTCAAGACCAAGGTGAGCATCACTGATTCATTTCTCCTCAGAGCAATGCTAACTGCCAATTTTAGATCGAGAAGATGGGCCATATGTTGGACATGGCATCAGTGCCACAGTAGAGAGTCGATGCGCGAACGAAATATAAATACCAGAAATACAAGGAAGGAAGAGAAAGAGAGAGACAACTTCAATAAGGCTTCTATTTTGTCGTCATTGCACTCAATGGAGTTTATTCATTCTTTGGGGATTGATCTTGATGGCGTTGTACGGTGGAGCTTTGATGTATGCTGTATGGTAGACAAAACCACATTTCAACAGGTCTCGGAATTATTATACATCTCGGTTTCTCTGTCTCATGTGCCTGTGCCTGACGAATTTTCGAGTTGCGGTCATCATGGCTGGTGTCATGAAGGCATATTGCATCATGAGATCTGGTTTTATTGTCCAGGTGTTGCGTAGGTACGCACAAAAGCTTGGCCAACAGTGAATAGGTTTGGGGGAGCATGGAGTTAATGTCTAAAACTTTAGGTCATGTGTATGATAAGTGTTGCGGGTACTCATCCTTTGCTATCCGGACTTTGTATTCTAGAGATCATTTCATGGTCTTGATTTTAAACAGGATTCGATTGCCTTTTCATTACTCGCAGCTTCTTTATTTTGGCTGCCAATTGCAAACTAACGGTCGTTGCTAGTGGGTCGGTTGCTGCCGCTGCAGGGTGCCAGAAGAATTGGCCGCCAGAGCATAGGAGAAGAAATGATTTAGTCACTTCATGCTAGTTCAGGCTACCGCTTAGGCTGCTTTATTTTAGTAGCCTAACCCTCAGAAGCGCGTCAAGCTCCAAAGCGCAACCTAAATTTCGTTTCGCGCAAACTCCCAAACTACCGATTTCCCAAAATTTGTTCTATTTCTCTGTCCCGTACATTGTAACCATGCGATCATAGTCTTTTGCAAATATCAACACCATGTCTTCTCAGACGATTCGCCTGCGTCTCATCATCCGCAGACACGCCGTTCCAGAAGTCAAACTCGTCTGGCCCTGCATCGCAAACGACGACCTTACGGTATCGAAGCTCCTCGCGCTCGTCAACGAGGTCGTACCGCTCGAGAGTGCAGACTGGGGTCTAGAGGACTATGTTGTCGAGCTAGCGGATGGCAAGGGCGATAGTTTCGAGCTGCTGCATTTCCAGCCTGTCGGCAAAGTTTTGAAGGAGGATGACCAAGTTTTGTACGACTTGCATTGCTTTGCATATGAACATCTTTCGCTAACAGTTGCACACAGAATTAGATCGCTTTCCACCGAGGACCTTAAGAGACGAAGACTTAGTGGACGACATCAAATATCATACGACGGGAAACATCTTATCGATGGCCTGGCTTTTGGTAGGCCCTGGTTAAGGGCACCGCGCGATCGCCCTGCGCTAGATTTACCACCGCGAAAACGAGCACGTATTACACACGAAGAAGAAGACGATGATGATTCTTATGCGGACGAGGAAGCTGCGTCAGAGCAACTCTTGCTTGAAGGCTCTTCACCAACTGAAGACAGGGAGGAACCAGACAGTGTACGCCTACGAGCAAGATTTGTCGACACCGATCAGCTTGGAGAGGAAGACGAGGAGATGGACGACGACACCGATTTCCAACTTGCAAATGAACGGCTTGCAGAGCCCGAGGTTGAGGAAGACGAAGATTCTGAAACGAGCGACGAGGATGAGCCAGATGCCGATCTTGCTGATGAGTTGAAGCTTCTACAAGAGGACAATGCTTTGATCGAGCAAGGATCTGAGCAAGAGGAGATTTCTTCACCTGATAATATCCAAGAGGCGCAGACGGCGCCTGCACCTATGTTCGACCTTTCGATGCTCGACAAGATCACAGCACTACGAGCCGCCTTCCCCTTTACAAGCATGTCAACAATGCAAGATGCCTTGCGTGACCACGATCTGAAGGAAACATACCAGATCCTTGCCAAAACCAACAGTCCGACGGTCAGCTACGACGAAGTACTAGAAATTGCTTTTCTCGGCGCCGTGTTCAACCCACCTTCGAAACAACAGGGCCCTGAAAAAGATGGTAATGAGGAAGAGAACGAGGAAGAAGAGGAAGAGGTTGAAGAACCGACACTGCGACTTCCCGGACAGCCTGAAGCGGACTCAAAACGGCCGTTGATCCAAGAAGTGAATGACGACGAGAGCCCTTCGAAGGCACCGACCCCAATCCAAGCGAAAGCGAAATCTTTGATCAGTGTGGTGGATGAGGGCGACGATACCTCGAGCTCTTCTAGTAGCTCAGATTCTGATTCGGACTCTGACTCTAAGTCCGATGAAGAGTCGGACAACAGCGCGAAGGAAGATTCCGACTCTGATAGCGATTCCGATTCATCAGATGATGATTCAGACGATGGTTTAGATGATCAGCCTAAGGATGCAAGTTCCAGTGACAGTTCTGATTCCGACTCCGACTCAGATGTCGCCCCAAGATTGGTTAAGGTCGCCAAAGCTACGGATATCTCTGGGGCACAGGACTCTGACAGCAGCGATAGCTCCAGCGACTCTGACTCCAGCTCAAGTGATTCTGATTCGGAGTCAGAGCCCGAGGAACTTTCCTCCAAAAAAGCGGCTGAGGTGAAACAATCGCGTGCAGCTGCTCCCCCCGAAGTAAAGACTCAAGACACGAAACCGCCTGGTGCCGGACTGGCCAAGACCAAGAAGCGGAATGCTAGAAGACGTGATCTCAAGCGACTGAGGGCCATGCAAGCTTTGGAAGACACTCAATCTCAACCGTCTGCTAATGGAGCGGCAAGCGAGGATGCTGAATTTCTGGCCCGAAAGCGTGCTCTCTTGAGTGTCGTTAGTGACGAGAGCGAAGATGTCCCAAGCCCCCCGAAAGAAACGACAGCCACGGGTCCCAGCCCCATGATTGTTGAAGTCGAAACAGAGGAAACTCCGGCGCCTGCGACAACCGAAGACGCAGCCACGACTGGAGATTCTGCTCAGCGTCGCCACAAAGTGGATATGGGAGCTGGGCGCCGAATGCTATTTGGCGCTCTTGGCCTGAAGAACCCCAAGTCTAAAGCTGAAGAGGATAAGCTCCGCAAGAGCTTGATGAAGGATGTGAAGCCGCTGCAAAACCCTCGAGTTCAATCGGAGGAAGCAAAGGTGAACGGGGTTGAGCAAACAGCGGAGCAAGAGGAAGAAGATCCTGAAGCTTGGCGAAAGGTGATTTCATACCGAGCGGTCGAATGCTGCCAGGAAGGTGTTATTCTGAGTGAACCACCATTTCCTTTCGTCCAAAGATGGGATCCTCAACAACAGTATTCTTCTATGAGAAAGCGAAAGAGGGCCTCGCAGGACTTCAATGACGACAGTTACTACGGGGAAGACTCTCAGTGGAACGGCGATGAAGAGTGGCACGAAGAAGACACCCAAAAGAAGAAGAAGAAAAAGTCCAAGAAGCGAAAAGGCAAGGGAGGATATGACGGGGGATATGACGAGATGGAGATCACTGAAGATTCATATGCCGAAACTGGAGCGAATGGCGACGGCGACGGCGACGAGGACATCGTGTTGAATTATGATGACATTCCGAAACCTCGTCTCCAGGATACTCAGTTCACAGAGATGGACGACCTCCCTACACTGCCTTCGGATCTTAGCACCCTTCCCAGTCTTGAATTGTCCGATGCCAAGCCTGGTATGGTCATCACCTGGAAGCAACTGCTCATGTCAAAAGCAACTAAATGGCAACCGGAGATGGTATCCATGACTGGACTCGTCTTGTCAATCGATCAAGATAACTGCCTCCATGTCCTCCTGGCTAAGCGAGATAGGGACGAAGACGACAAAGAGTACGATGAGCACACAGGCCAACGAGTTTACGCCAAGTTTGAAGTGCCTGACCTGGACGAAGATGATGACGGGGAGGAGGATAACGGACGAAGAGAAATTGCCTGGGAAGAGATGTCTGAACCGAGACTGGTTCAACCGGCGCCGTCTGACGACTCTTCGGAAACACTTGCCAAGGGCAAAGAACTTCTGAAGGAACATGCCAAGCCCGCACAGGACGATTCCATGGCGAACAATAAGGTTAGCGCGCCAACACACCCTGATGAGACTATGGCTGAGGAGTTAGATACACAGAAAGTGAGAGCCGAGGTGGAGGCCGATTTGAAGGACCGAGAAGCTGCAACCGCAGACACACCCTCAGGAACCGACAAATCGATCTCGATTCCTTCTGGCCAACAGCCACCACGGCTTGAGTTTATGGGCTTCGGAGATAACAGCCCGATCAGCAGTTTTGTTCGACCTATGGAGGGGTTGAGTGATATAACTAACAGTCCTACACGTCAACTACGAGAAACAATAGAAGAAGTTCCTTTGACAAAGGCTTTGGAGGATTTTATAAGTAATGTGGATGAGAAGAAAGACGACGAGGCGGATGGAGCGAAAGATGCAAAAGACCTGGACGACGCAATGCTGACTGCTGAGGCTGGCTGGGATACCATTGTTCCCGATAGTATGCCGTCAGCAGATCTTCCACCACTTTCTAAGAAGGGTGATGTGCCTACGGATCACCGAATGCTTGTGGTACCTTCGTCTGCGGGCAGCGTTCGCAGTGGACGACAGCCACCATCGGTTAGTGGTCTTGAAGATCTCCCCGAGGAGCGCATTGAAGATTCAGTTGTGGACAACGAGCCTCACAAAAGAACACCAAGCCCTCAGATTTCTGCCGTCTCGGTGAGGAGTAGCAGCCCTTTTTCTTCTTTGGAAGAAATCTTCGCAACAGCGCGACAGACGCAAAGCCCAGCAAAATTCTCCCAGCCGTCTGTGCCGCGATTTTTGAAGACCGAAAAAAGAGATGATGAGTACGAAGAGGCGATGCGAAAATTGGACGAGGGAGAGGATGAGTCTGATCGTTCTCATGATCGCAACAAATCTCTACGCAGCTTGTTTAAACACGCGACGCAGCAGAAAAGCCCTTTACAGCAGTCAACCAAGAGCGAGGTGGTCGAAACTGAACGCATCACAGCACCACCACCGTCGCAAAGTGTCAAAGAAGAATCGCAATCCATGGTACCAGATGGCAGCCAGGTTATCGAACTGAGCTCCAGCCCACCGTATGTCGAACACTATGCTGAAGATGATAAGGACGAAACATATGATGATAGTCCTCTGCCGCAAGGTGAAGGTTGGGTGCAAAAGAATTACAGCGAGGTCAAGACACGAAGTCGAGGCAAGAGTCTTCCTGCAACGGCGGCGAAAGAAGTCAAGGACAAGACGACCACCACCACACAAGCTCGTACAGCGCGTGGACGAACTTCTCTTCCACCAGCTCGAGCTGTTACTGCTAGTGCTTTCAGCCAGATTAGGGGGCGAAGAAAGCCAACACGCAAGTTCTGAGAAATACGGCAAGGTAGTCTATGGAAGTTCTGGAAGGGATGAAAGGGGTTTCTTTGCGTCATTGCATCATCGGTAGGGTAGCGAAAAGACACGCGATTAGGTAAATGCGCGTCAAAGCATATATTCAGGTGTAATATTAGGAACATGGCGTTAGGGGAACATGCATCATAGCCTAGCGTTTGGCTGAGGACAAAAGATGAACATGGTGCAAAATGCACTAGCACAAAGAAATAAACAAGTTCAAAAACCAAGATTCATCAATCTCAAACAATTTCTTGTCCAAATGTTCAACGTCTCATGTGAGGAGCATCACGAACCGATGTTTAGTCGTGGGCCTGTCTCAGCGCAGGGGTTAGAGGGAAAAGCTGCATCACGAGCCAGTCCATGTCAGCCAACCAAACCTCCCCAGCGAGCAGATGATGCAGCGAAACAACCCACCATCACCACCACCAAAATTGTATTTTGTCCCTGATCTAGTGTCTCATGAGCGGGATAAAATGTTGCAGCTGTTGGCTGTTGTCGCGTGGTTGTTTCTTGGCCATTGGGGTTGTGAGAATATATTGTTCAAGATGTTTCCTTTGTTCGGGAGTTTGTGAGTTGTGACTTTTACTGCTGTGCTCGTCTTTGTTCAAGGGATACTGTAAAATACTTGGTTCAGGACGGATATATAACGACGAGATCAATCTACAGAGTTCTACCAGCAGATATCTTCATCTTGAACGGATACACAAGAACTACTTACACAAAAACTACACCAAACCAATATCGCAATCATGTTGCCTTTTCGCTACTTCGTCTTCACTCTCCTGGCTGTCTTGGGCTGGACGAGTACAAGCTTCTGTCTACCTACACAAACCACCGAAGCTCAGCCCGCATCTACACTATCGCACGCTCTACCAGACACAACGGCTATGCCTCTAGAGGACAGACAATACAGAGACAACTCCAATCCATCTGTCTTCAACCCTCCCGTCACCGCAGCGCCCGACCAAGCAGAGAAGCTGGCGAGCATGGGCTGGGCGCAGACAACTTACTACGAATGCAAGACGAGAGACGGCAAGGAGCGCTGTGGTTGGCACATCCCTGTGTACAAGGCCGCTGCTCAGGGTCGACGAGAAGAGATTGTGGGGTGGAAAGTTGTTGTTGGAATCGTTTTGGGATTGGCTATGTTGTTGTCTCGAGCATGGTGGTGATTTTGAAGATGGAGACAGAGATGGAGATGCATTGGTGGAGTCTGGAGTTTTGTGATAGAGTTTTATCTTGATACCCTGTGATTGCTGCTGGGCGGCATCTGAATTGATTAGAAGCATTATTTTCCCCTTATCGTGTATACCTTCAAAATGTGAAAAGTCATGAGTCATGCATTATGATCACAGAAAAAAACGTAGAGATCAGAACCGCGTGAAAACCAGAGACGTTGCTATTTTTGTTTTTGGTCCGAAACCCGAAAAACACCATTGATTTCATGCTAGTGTATTGAGGAAGGAAGGTGAAAGCGTAGCCTTCAATCCTCCTCGTCGAGTCCAGATAGCCCCCGCGTCCGCCAGCAAGTCCCTGTACCCTATGCCGATGCCGACGCCGACGAGGATGGACCGTAAATGGACGCACCCGCATGACCACCGAATGCACGCAGCCACAGACATAGCCGCAGCTGCTCCCCAACCAGCCCGAGGATATACACAAGCCAAAGCCATCTTCGTTTATTTGTCCTTCTTCGCCTTGGCACCCTTGACCTTCGCCGTACCGCGGAGGGTCTTTTGTCGGTTCTTGCGCTGCTTGCCTATTGTCGAGTGTCAGCCAGACTAAACCTTGTAGATATTCATCACGAATGTACGCACGCTGCTGTCGGGAAGCACGCTCGGCCTTGGTGGCGAGACCAACGCGCACCAATCGGTACTGAGGCTCGAACTTCTTCATGGCCTCGGGGGAGTCATAGACGAGAGCGAAGCCGGTGGTCTTGCCACCACCGAACTGGGTTCGGAGACCGAAGACGGAGATCTGGTCCTTCTGGGCCTTGTAGAGAGAACCGAGCTTCTCACGGAGCTCCTCCTTGGAGATGTTGGCACGGTTGGGGTGGAGGATGTCACTGTAAAAACGCATCGCCGGTCAGCCCATCAGTTCCCAAGCAAAAAAAAAAATGACAGCAATATGCCCGCAGTAATCGCTTTCCATCACGGCCACTCATCGATGCTTTTCTTTTCTTTGCCCGCAAGTCCCATTTTGCTGAACGGTGTTTCTTCGACATTCAAATCGTGCGTAGCGTATAATCGTTTTGCAGAACAGCGTTGGGAGAGTTCGAGCGGGAGAGACGGATCAAAAGAATATCAAAGCATCGACGATATGGGCGATGAAAGAGACAAACCAACGGGATAATTGTCATCAAATATCAATTTCACAGGGTTGTCACTCACACGACCATCTGCTTACGGCCCAGCAGAGGGTTGCGGATGAACTTGCGAGTTCGGAGGGTGACGGGGGAGTCGTTGTCCGCCATTTTTGCCGATTGTCGTGATGGTCTCTGGGTGTGTTGACGGTGGAGAGACTGGGCGTTGGGTGAGATCGTTTCGTTGATGAAGTTGTCACACTGGGAAGGGTCGAAAATTCCGCTTTGTCGCTTAATTTGGTCCAACCCTAACTGTGCGCGAAGTGGCCCCGTTTCTAAGGCCGCAAGAACGCACAGGGTTTTTCCGTAAAAAGTCACGTGTAGGTCATCAAGCGGGGAATCTTCGGATGATATATCTGGAAATAAGTCGGATATACAGTGACACTCAAGTTGGACATTCTTCCAAGTCTGCCAAGTTTAAACTCCAGTCTTTGGTGGAGATACTCCTCAGACCACTGTTATGTGCCCAATGGTGCTGTTGCTTGCTTGCGATGGCTCCAGATGGTCCGATCACAACTACTACGTAGCAGCTTATTCGAAATCTTCGAGAAAAAGAGATATTTATATGAACTGTTCCCTTCGCCAAGATCTACAATATGTCGTCAAATGCACAACAACAAGTTGACCGGTTCTGTCATCAGTACTTACAACTACAGCCCGATTTAGACTATCCGGAGCCTGCGCTGTTGAAGACTTCTCAAGTTCAAGATGAACTTTTTGCGAGATTATTCGCCGATGGTGCTGTTCGATATGGTCCCCCTCCACGTTTCCAGCTTCGAGTGCTCAAAGAGCTCATGTCGCGGATTGAAGCGAGCATTGATGACTGGGAGGAGTATGTAAGTCATGCCCCTCATTTGACTTTATGTCAACATATCATGATGTTTACTGACATTGCCAAGGGAGTATCTGACGACTTGATGTGCGCTCTTTCTATGTTTCTGGCAAACCCATTGCCTTCAGAAGCAACATCTGCTCAACAAAAGTCCTACGTCACTTACCATCTCTCTGAGCTTTGCGACGACGATTCCCCTGACCCAAAGGGTTGGGAGCCTCGTATCACCCTTCTCGAGAACCACTCTCTCATTTCAGGCTCGGGGACGACAGGTCTGCGCACATGGGAAGCTGCCCTCCATCTTGGATCGTATCTCTGCCAGAACAGGCACATTGTCAGAGGCAAAAGAGTCCTGGAGCTAGGAGCCGGTACAGGATATCTTTCCATTGTATGCGCAAACTATCTCGCTTCTCAACATGTCATCGCATCAGATGGGTCCGACGATGTGATCAACAACCTACCCGATAACCTTTTCCTCAATGACCTTCAGGATTCCACTCAGGTGACGCCGATGGACGTCAAATGGGGCCACGCCCTTATGGGCACCGAAGAAGAGAAATGGAATGGTGGACGTCCTATTGATGTCGTCCTTGGCGCCGACATTACCTACGACAAGAGCGTGATAGCAGCTCTGATCGGAACTCTGATCGAAGTATTCGATCTTCATCCACACGTGGAGGTCTACATCTCAGCGACCCAGCGCAACGAAAAGACCTTTCAGGCATTTCTCGACCAATGCCAAGCCAACGGTCTCGCCGTAGGGGTTTTGGAGTTTCCAATTCCCAAGGGACAAGACCAACAGGGGCCATTTTACAATGACAATGTCGCTATCCACATTTGCAAAGTTTCCAAAGCCTAACCAGACTCCTGGACCACCTAGCAGGGAGCCATACTACTTTCATACCAGTGTTGAGCGGAATATAGGGCCATGGTGGAAGTTGGTTCAAGGGATAACTCCTCTGCATTCCAGTTGAGAAAGTTGGGCGTTAACCGGCCAGGAGAAAACGCCATCAATGTCGCACCATCAATCATAGGCATGATGAAGCATCGGGAGATCCGAAAGAAAGCGCAAGAAGACTCTCGGCCTGATCATTGTTCAGCAGAAACAGTACATCACGGAAACCGGGACGCTGGTTATGAATCGTCATGCCACTGAACTGATAATCAGCTCAGGGTATGCGGTTATGGCCCCGCACTTTGTGGCTGTTGGTTAGCTGGGTTCGAGTTCCTAGAAGTTGATGGACGTATCAGAGTCTGTAGCACTCGGATGCAACGGACAGGCAATTGCGCGGTCAAGATGTCACTTGAGGTCTTAAGCATGTTTTCGGTGCGAGTCACGCCACTCAGTTGTCAATCGGGATCATACCCAGACTCTCCCTCTTGCATAAGCGCATCGTTCGGTGATCTGATGCTTGCATTGCAGTATCATGAACTTCTCCAAGGAACCTAATCAAGCCAATTGCATCGCATGGATACCCGGCAACTTCTGACATCAACTCTATCGCCATCTCAGGGACAAGAAACACCACAATCGAAACTAAACTTCCAAGGGACCTTCCAGGCTCAGGGAGGTAATAGAGACGACGACAAGTCGCTCAGCCTCCAAAGACCCCTGGAGGCAATTGGGTTTACGTTGCGGGGAAGAGCGAAGGGGTGGTTGGCTGGAAAAGGCACGATCTAGAAGTTGACAAGCTGACGATCTGGGCTGATGATTGGCCTTTTCCCCGCTTGATGGCAAACAGGTGCTTAGTACCATTGCTGGGCGTCGTCCCTTGTGTTGGTCATATGAGGGTGTGGCTAGTTGCCGAATTCATCAGCCAAGAACGTGGCTCCCTCGGGACGGGCAGGCAAAGAGAGCCACAGGGTCAGTGGCCGCTCTAGATGATGATATCTACGTTTCGGCAACGATTTGGTAGTGTGGGCTGGAATGCGCGCTCAGGAACAGCGCTATTCAGAATGCCGATAGTTGAATTGTCGTGCCGTATTCATCTCTGGCCTCAATAGCGGGGAGTAGTGTTGTAAGACTGTGTCAATTTCGAGGTTCTGATTAAATGAATTGAAGGGGAGAAGCTTTACACTGTGCTCTCTTCAACCCGTTGAACGTCTGTTGGAGCTTTTGTTGCGAGAGGTTGGTTTGATCATGATGATGACGATGGAGGAGATGAGCTGTTTTGCGACAACGAGTCTGACACGCAACCTCTCCAAAATCAAGAATACGACGTCGATGAGCGAAACTCTCTACGTGGCGCAGTAGCACAAATCCGAATAGAAGCTTTGAAACAGTGTCACTTGACCCCTCTGAAAGCAAGAAGCTTTCCAGGGTAGCGTTCAGTGACATACTATTCCAATTACCCTAGACAAATGTTGTGATTTGCCGAAACGTACCAAGAACGAATGGGAGAAAAGGGTTTCTTCGACAACGTTTATGCAAGGAAGATCAGATCAGACATACTTCGGCGGGGAGCTTCTTGTCTTGTTTCCGGCTCTGCAGTACGTAAGGTGCATGAGGATCAACAGCACCAAGCCACGCCAGCATTGAAGATCAGAGAAAGCTTAAGCTGGGAGCTTCAATTAGAAACAGGCCTCCAAGACCTTTTGCTATCGGTTGTATTGACGATCGTGATGATTCATTTGATAGAAAAACTCCATTGTTTATTATTCTGTTGCTTGAATGAGGTGATATGAAACGTCATGTCGTCTTTTCCCACCAACCGTGTGGACATCGGCTATGCAAGCAAGTCGATCACGACGAGAAAGTAAAGGGAAAACCCCTGAAAATCAACTGATACATAAAAAATCCCTGTGTTTGATGAATACAGATGAAGATGAAGACGAAGGTATAATATTTCACAGCAATTGTGTGCTTCTTCATCTCATCTTAAACATTCCCTTGCTTGTTTTATTTCGGGAAGAAAACAGGGATTTGACCCGACAGACTCAATTTACTGTTCATTCCGGGGCCAACACCTCGAATTGTTATCGTGAGATAAAATTTAACAAGGGTGTGCAAAATAAAGTCCACTACTTTTCCAAGGACGGGGAATTGCATTACGCGTGTACATTGTTACAGCTTCCCTATTCCATTCTCCATAGCTATCAATCATCAAAAGGACCTGCAGATAATCAATGTAGCTATCACTATCACTCCACAAACATGTCCGTTATCAACTCCCGTCTGTAGCCGTAGCTGTATCTGGAAGAGTACGAGCTATTGCAACAGAACAAGGAGGGGTTGCAGCCCGGTAACCAGACCAGAAGCTTGGAGCAGTTGCAGTTGCCCTATTTACTCAGGTTAGGTTCTTATCACCCCAGCTCAGCGGCACAGTGCAGACCCTGTACCAATTCGATATCTCTTGTGCGGATGGCATAATCACAATCATGACCCTCACTCACTTCTGGAGCTACTGCAACGTTCTTTTTTTCTTTAACTTATCAGGCAATTCTTGTTTTCACCGGCTGCAGATATATCCTGCACGTGGGGTCAGGCGGTGACCCCAGAGCCAAGCTCTTATTTTTGCAGTTCGAGGGGAAGACGCACAGAGATGGAGATGGGACCTGGGGGTGAGAAAGTAGTTAGAGCAATGCCAATTAACTGATACTCAACACCAATCGCCACAGCACGGGTGCCCATTTACAACCGCCGACGCCACGACTAGAGCACTTTTGGTGGCTGTAAGCAGTAGATAAACAACTTCGGGTGATGCCCTCTATTTGGAGACAACTACACCGCCAAGAACCAATATTTGTGAAAACAAGCGAATGAACTGTATCGTGTATGCTTCAAGATATCTCTCACTTCTGTTACTGTTACCCTCGCTCAACCTCCGTACTGCTAGACCGGGCTCAGCCGGGGAAGCATCGTGAAAGCCGGGTTTCGAACGTCTCCATCAATCCACTTTGACTACGTGCGCTATCAAGGAAGCTTGCAAGGGCCCTTTTTCTGGTTGAATCGAACCCGAATCGGGGGTTGAGAGATATAAAATTTTCATATTTTGTCTCGAGATATGTCTTGAGATTTGGAACATGGGTTACGCATCGGTTAGACGCTACTCGTCGAATCCGGGAGTGAATGTGAATGTCTCGATATCAGAGACCAGAAAACGAGCCACACAACGTTATCAATTGTAGAAGTTGCCGGACGACAACTCAGCAAAGTAACCCAACCCAGTCGAACCCGGTGAGAATTGATCGAATGGAATTGTGATAGAAGTGCGAGTGCACTGTGTTGATGGATGGCACCAAGAACCAAGTCTAAAAAAAGGGCTGCGCTATTCACTTTCACACCCACCATCGCATCCCATCCCGTCACATCGCCCGGAGGATCCACCATCAAAGCTTGTGCCCAGGCTCAGGCTCAGGACAGGCTTCAGGCCTACTGGTGTCCCAATAGAAGGGGCCGTACAGTGGACTGTGGCCCCCCTCCCGGTGGCTTTGAGCTAACCTAACCTCTCCAAACAAGGCACAAGAACTGGAACTTGACTGTCAAGAGTACAGAATAATTACATCAGATACAGAGCACAGTTACTACAGCAGATAAGTGAGGAGAACAAACAGTAAGAACTAAACTAAACTTACTGCATACAAGCAAGGGCTTTAAAAATATACAGGGGTGTCAAGTTTAGGGCAGGGGGGAAACTAGAAGAGGGGAGGGAACTGAAGGCAGAGCTTGTACCGGTGTACATCCAGACATGGCTGTTCCTGGTGCTGACTCGCTGCTTGAGACTGACAACTTCTCCTTCATTTCCCGCGTACACTGTACATTCTTCTTGTCCCAATCTTGTTCTTAAATTCAGTCCAATCTATTTTGCTGACCCCTCCCGTACACTAACCTACCTAACCAAGTCCATTCTTTTCTGGGAGTGTGAATGGATCCATATCTTTATTAATGAAGCACCCTGCCTTGACCTTGTTCCCCATCTACCCATCCAATGCCCCCCGTAGCATCATCATACTATTTCTTATCGTGAAGCACTTTCTTATAACTATACCACGCACCCCCGTCGACATTTCTTGATCCTATCCTTCCCCATATCTATATCCTTCATCACTTGAGACCATACTATCTCGTCTTACATACCATCATATCTATCCATCTCTTACCAATTCGTGCTGCATCGTGGACCTTGCAGTTACCTATACCATATCCCCCATACCACCCACACGTCTCCAATATCAGCTTAAGATTGGTCCTTGAGCTACCACGACGTATCATCCGACGATCGACATACAGTACCTACATCTCACATATAGTCACTGCATTTCGATACACAAGAAAGAGTCACAAGAACTTTTTCTTTTATATACCGGAATACCCGAACTTTGACTGCTCGCGACAGCATTGTAAATCGCGAACTCCTACCTCCCTTCGACCCTTTCTATCAACAACATAATCGCTTCGATGGTCTCGTCATTAGACGTCAGACCCCATTTCTTCTCCGGGCACAACCGATCAACATCAACAAGCTCTTTATCTACACCAGCTTCATATTCCACAACAACAAAGATGGCTGCGCAACCATATACCATGGCTCTCCAGAAGTACATGCTTCTAACAGAGCAACACCAAGAACTCTGCGATCGCCTCGACCAGATCCGTCCCGAGTTTAGCACTCGCTCTCAATTCTCCTCACCATCCACCTCACCAACGCGATCCTCATCATCATCGCTCTCACTACCGTCCTCGCCGAAACGGCACTCCCGAAGTGGCCGTCACCACTCGCGCTCCCACGCCCGCTGCAGCGGCTGGGAGAACCACAATGAACTCACCACGATTCCCGACGAGGAGACCATCTACGAGATTTCTGCCGAAGAGCAGCGCCTTTCCGAAGTCAACGAGAGCATCAAGCGCACCCTCACTGAACTTCTCAACTGCGGCAGCGTGCGCGCCGACCGGGCTTTCAGAACATGGGTACAGACAAGACTCATGGAGACTGAGAAGGAGCTTCGCAGTGGCCGAAGGCGCAGAAGCTCAGGCGAATAACTGCAACGCGTGTATAACATCATCCTTACGGATACACACGCCAATATGCAAGTCGTCGTGTTAAAGGATTGATGGCTGTTTAGTGGTGGCAAAGCATGCGCCTCCACAAGCACACAAACAAAACTTGGCATTCATTAATTCTAATCATTCGGGTTTATTGCTTTGCTGGCATTGGCGAAGGCGTTATGGAAATTGATCCGAGCTCGGGAAGAGTAAAAAAAGAGAAGCTCGTGTTCACAACATTTGGCAAAACATGGCTCAGGTCAGGAACATTGTTTGGAAAAGCGAAACTGGCAATCATTGGGGGTTCATTTGTTTTATTTCCTTCTTCTTCTCTTTCACCCATACCCAACTTACATACTTCATTTCTTGTCTATTGTTCATGGTGTTGAAAGCATCATATCTGCATATCACGGTGTCATCCCGTGGCTTTATTTGTTACATACCAACCCTTTCATTTTTACAATTCTTGGAGAGCCACGCTGGAATACGAGGCCACAATAAACGCCACAAGTTTATTTATTCTTATCTTTCATGAAGATCTCCCGAGAAGAGGAGCCTCAGTAGTTAGCGAAAACGTCAAATTAGCTTGAACGTCAATGCATATACATGCAATTTCGCAACCACAAACATTTCTCATCTCATCTCTCTTGTGTCTAGGTTCTGTAAAGTGAAAGCATTCCCGGTATACATCACCTGGGGTAACCTCCAAGAATGTACTGTAGACTCCAAATATGCAAAACATGAACTTAGCATTAATTACCCCGAACCCTTTTGTCTCTATCCTCCAATGTCAATGTCGGCCGGCCCCGCTCGTCAGAAAGAGGAGACAACACGCGTCTTTTACCCACTATAATCTTTGGGTTGCGATCGTCTTTGCCCCCCCTGCTGCATCAGAAGCCCGTTGGGGGAAATGAAGATCATCTCTTGCACACTCGCTAACCCAGTGGAGAGCAAGGTAGCAAGCAAGGTCATTAAGCGCCCGGGCGCTTGCACACACACACACAAACCGTTTGGTATGATAGCGCTAAAAGGAAAAAAATAATGTCTCTGATATGAACTACCACTGCGATTTGGCTGTATCGATCACGATCGGGGAGTTTGTTTGTCTGCGACTCGCCACCACCACACAACTTCACCGCCGCAACGGTCCAGGCTTGTCGATCAACAGGATTTGCAGACCGAGAAAAGGTAAACTACAATAGGTCAACACCGTTTTCGGTGAAGTTGAGCCTGCCGGATGCTAGAGTGCAGTAGCCGTGGTGTTTGTTGGGGTACTGTAGCATTAACCGTCAGGGACAGTGACGTTAATGGACAAGCAGGTTTTGCGATCTTCTACAGCACGGGCTTTTGGGAGGCGATTCGGCAAAGCGGGTTATGATGCTGTAGGGTGAGTATGGTGGTTTGTGTAGTAATGTGTTACATCACTGGCGATAGAGTCTCTTTGAGCTTTGACTGTCTGTTGGGACGATGCTCCAGCTGGATAGTCACTGATACATTGTGAAGGTGTAAAGGTTTTCGTATTGTAGCATCATGATGGTCGACTGACATCCCGTTGCTGAACTGCTAAATTCAACGCTAGCAGAACACTTGCCCTTAAGCTTATTGAAGAGAATAGGCTATTCAGTCTAATAGAGTCACAAGATGCTTCTGTGTCATGGCGTGGTAGATATGCTATCATCAGCAGCCAACCCTTTTGTCAATTCAACCATAGAAATGAAATAACTATGATATTCCCAAAAGCAAGTTCCTGATACCTCCTCCGGGAAGTCTACCCTAGCGCTCCCGCTCAAGTTCTCTCCTACGTCGCAACCCGAGACGTCACTAACACCAGCACGCGACCAAAAACCGCTGTGATGGGAATGACTTTCCAAAACGCTGTTGTCGATCCGGCGAACGGAAGACACTCCGAAACGACCACTTATCTCTAAGCCAAGAAGGGCATCGGCGATTTCTTTCTTCAATATGATGCTATCCCCAGCTGTCAAACCCCAGATTCTGATATGACGTAGCCGGAGATAAAACATTTCAGGCAACTATGCCCATCGAGATCCACGCCGTTGGGAATGATGTTGACAGCTTCCAGGATTATTCTTCCAGAAGAGTCGAACTCCCAATTAGATCAGTCCGTGTCCCTGATAAAGAATAATCCTTGCTGGTCATGCGTCTTGGTGTTGATGCTCCCGGACATTTTGCTCCTCGTCGATCACCAAGGTACCACGATACTGTAACGTAGAATCATGGTTCTGTCAGAAAAGAAAAAAACTTTTTCTTTGAAACAGAGGATTAAGGGTCCTGACAAACGAACGTCATATAAGCGGTCCGGTGCATTCTGACGTTTTTACTACGGAGAATTGTACTTTAACTGCGGGTCGAGTCTGACGTTGATTGAGTCAAACAAGGATTCGAAGATGGATGTTTGGTCCACTGGATTCACGGGAAGAGGTGTACTTGGTTGAGGCTCTGGAATGCTCTCACACTGTATTCTTCCACAGGGTGAACCAGATACACACAGCATAATGGTATTGTCCTTCCAGATTTGCACCATCCACTTGCGCATAGTGTCTCGAGAGTAGAAGCTCCAAGTACAAGCTATACCGAGTAGTTTAGGTCTATATAGTGACCATCAATTGTTGACATCGAACAAACGGCCAAGTTACTTCTGCTCCATGATTTGTCGTGGCTGATTGTCTAAGATATCCATCACAACTACAACGAGCACCGCACACGACTCATCTCGTCGTATACAGAGCTTCTCCTGCCGCTCGGCATCTTTCTTTAGCAAAGTTATGCTTTAACCCATTTGGTATGTGGCGTTCTTCACCAATATTGGCTATCTGTTAGTGTAGCTGAAGATCAGGTAGTGGCTGTTCTGGGTGTCAAGCGAACCCCAACACTGTTATTGCTTTGGTAGACTCTATCGTACAACTTCAACCATTCATTATATTATTATAAATAACTCTCTTGACGCTTCCGTTACGTCCTGGGACCAAGCGTGGGATGTCCGGGTTTGACATGACAAGAAACGCTGGCTTACACGGTACCTTCATCACAAAGTTAATCGCGTCCACAAAGCACCACACAGCATTTGCAGTGCAGCATGCAAACAAAAAGATGTCAAATCAGCAAAAAATGAGACTGAAGACTTCGATCATCCAATGCGTAAAGTTAGCTGATGTGATAGTCCTTCAGATCCATCCATGCCTTCCATTTATACATGGAACTGGGAGCTCCACCTGACTGACACCTTAGCAGTGTGGAGGTGGGTCGCTGCCCAGACTCCCATACATACGTCCATGGATGTCTTTGCAATCATCATCCAAGGTTTAAAGATGGAAGAAAGGCAAACTTCCAAGAGGATGAGATATACGGGAAGTTTCTCTAAATAAGCATTGCTCAAAACCTACATATTGTGACTCACCAGATCAACAGCTTTTGAAAGAGTTTAGAGTGGGACAAAGTCTAACTGCACTGCATATAAATCATAAGTCTGAGTCCAACTCAGCAGAAAATTCTTTCTCTCTTCATCAAAAGCGGTTCCTGCCCGAACCTGTTGTCGCTACAGTATGGCTAATCATATTGAGAAACGGGGGATTAGAACAATGATGACGAAATAGTCCTCTAGGAAGCCAAGAAGAGTTGATTCTCTTCTTAGAGCAGGATTAGACGTACTGAGTTCTTCAAAATAGGCCTTCGGCTTTTCTGTTCAAGATGATTCAGAAAAATCGCTGATTTAAATCTGACACGAAGTCGGGCTAGCTATGTCTTTTGCTCTACGTCTTTGTATTCGTTCTTGTGTTGTTTGCACTCATCGCGTTCCTAGCTCGTAGATGTAAGTCCCCGCTAGTAGTTGAGGCTCTGGCGATTGATCGCCCTGTGAAAGGCGCACGGTGGGGATTTGACGGAAGGGGACTAGGTAGATAGAAATCAATATATTTGAAGACACCGGTCACTAGAGAATGTTTCAGGTTGAGTTGTAGTTCGTTGCCGAAGCTCCTAAAATGCAAGAGTCGGCAATGGAGAAAGATGGATGGCTTCCGTGTTGTACCATACCTAGCATGTGCGGGAAACAAGGCAAACTATTCATGAACATGGGAGAAATTGTTTGAAGTATACGGAACTTGTGGTATACAATTCATTTCATAAACCAAGCAAAATTTACCACTGGATTACCGAGTACAAGATCTTGACCGTGCCTGAATTGATGCGTTGGTGGTCTGGGTCGATTGAAGCCATCGTGCGATTATATAATTCGCACCGCCACACGTGGCGCCAAGCTAGAGTCGCATTTCTCAATGGAAGCTTCGCGACAGTGGAGTGGCTGACAGTTACCTCATTCCTCCATTCTTCAAGACCGCGACTTTACACTTGACAAACTCCCTACAAACTCAATCTTCTCAATTTCATACTTGTGCAGTTATTGTCGCGTGGATACAAAGAAAACGATTGCCCGCGATGTCGGTTCTCCTGGAGACCAGCTCTGGCGATATTGTTATCGACCTCTTGGTCGATCATGCGCCGAAGTTATGCGAAAACTTTCTGAAGCTTTGCAAGGTCAAATACTACAACTTCTCCCCCGTTCACTCCGTCCAGAAGAACTTCTCCTTCCAAACTGGCGACCCCCTCGGCCCTCTCTCGAAAGACTCTGATGGAGGCTCCTCGATATGGGGTCACGTATCCGGCGACCCGTCGCAACGAACCTTCCCAGCCTTTTTCCACCCCAAGTTGAAACACTTGGAGCGAGGAACAGTCAGCATGGCCACGGCGCCCCTGCAGTCCGACCCTGATGTCCGCGTTGCGGGCTCACAATTCATCATTACATTGGGCGAGGATACGGACTACCTGAATGGAAAGGCAGCGATTTTCGGAAAGGTCGTTGAAGGCTTTGAGGTGTTGGACAAGATCAACGAGGCTATCGTGGACGAGAAGGGCCACCCGCTTATCGACATTCGTATCAAGCACACCGTCATTCTAGACGATCCTTACGCCGACCCGCCCGGCTTAAGAGAACCGAGTTCAAGCCCTCCCCCGACCGATCAGCAATTGAAGACCGTTCGAATCGCGGATGAGGCAGCGCTGCACGCAGATGACAATGTCGATGAAGAGGAGTTGGAGAGAAGGCGTCGCAATCGGGAGGCTCAGGCGCAAGCTCTCACTCTGGAAATGATGGGAGATTTGCCCTTTGCCGAAGTCAAGCCTCCCGAGAATGTCTTGTTCGTCTGCAAACTGAACCCGGTTACTGGAGACGAAGATTTGGAACTCATCTTTGGCCGATTTGGCAAGATCTTGAGTTGTGAAGTCATTCGAGACGCAAAGACGGGCGACAGCTTACAATATGCATTCATCGAGTACGAAGATAAGGCATCCTGCGAAGCCGCCTACTTCAAGATGCAGGGAGTTCTAATTGACGATCGACGCATTCACGTGGATTTCTCTCAGAGTGTCAGCAAACTTAGCGATGTATGGCGAAAGGATACCAACAGCAAACGCCGGTCCAATGCAGGCCGAGGTGGTTGGGGTGGTGTTGACGAGCTTGAGAAGCGCCGCCAGTACCGTAATGAGGGCGAAAGGGTCACAGGCGGTAACTACAAAATGGTCTACGAAGATGAGGTGAAGGGCAAATTAGGTCGGGATGGACCCAATCATGAGAAGGAGGATGGACCACCACCGAAACCACAAGGTGATGGGGGACCATCACGTCAACGAAGTAGGAGTCGAAGCCCGCGACCAAGAGACCGAAGTCGGGATCGTCATCACAAGCCAAGAGACGATCGTCGAGGCGATAGAAGAGATAGGGACCGTCACGATCAAGATAGAAACCGATACCGGGACCGCGATCATCGAGACCGAGGCAGAGAAGGGGATCGATACGGTCGGGATGACTATAACCGTAGGCCCAGAAGATAAGGGATGCGGTGGATTGCGAAACGGAATACAGCAGTACAACGCCCACAGAAGTGGCACTGCCCAGCGTAAAACTTTTGACGGCAAGCATTCCGACGACTTCTTATGGTCTGGATGCGCCAACTAATATCATATACACTGCATTGTGTGGCATTACACGAGCATGGAATATCCTGACAACACGAGTCTGACAGTTGCTGCCATCAAGGCGAGTCTCTCCTGAATTCTTTCTTTACTTTGTGATATGTGAGCACCAAAATTCCCTTCATCTCACCTACGGTCCTTTAACGGAAGATCTGTTTACTCCTACAAGCAACGGGAGACAATGTGGACTGTTCAGCCGAGCCCCCACTGGGTACATTTACTCATGAGCGACGTTTCCGGACTATCTGACCGACAAGCACTCACGGTTGTAGGTGAGCGGAGAGGATCTGCCTCCCGCTGTTGAGCGACCACAAGTGTCGTTCTGGATGAGATCTCCAGGGCTCCCCCATCTTCAGACTGTCATGGCATCGCTTGCCGGCGGCATCCCTACTGTTTCCCCAATGCTTCAGATGTTGTCATACATGACAGCTCTCTTTCGAGACGTTCAACAGATCACGGTTGTTGCGGAGTAATCCACTCTCGTCAACAGGGACCAGATATTGCAAGCTAGCACGCCACAGCATGTTTGGCTTTACGTCCGAATAATTATTTTGTACGAGCTAGCTGGAGAGCTGGTTGTTCGAGCACAGAAGGCTGTAACTAATGTCTATACATGGTTCAGAAGTCCGTCATGCTCGGCTACGGTTACTGCTCCTGTTCTGTCGCCAGAGACATCGGCGGACACAACTTCAAGGTCGACTGTGCAAGGCACCCGGGGGGTGAAACCGCCATGTTTTTCACCACATCGAAGTCTAATGTACGGCCCCGCGCATGGCGTGATGCGGTCGAGCTTGGGATAATCGACAGGCGTCAAGCCCTAAGCCTTGTCACCTGAGCTGTCTCAATCGGCAACGATCTCGTAGATGAGTCTGGGCTGAGAGACGGGGCTGATGACAAGGGTATGTCGACGGGGATCAGTTCTCACGTTTCAGATCGCTTGGGTTCGGTACTGGTATCGATAGACAAGAACAATTGGTCATGCTACACCAGAGTGTATTCCGATATCTTCAATGTCACGAATTACGGGCTTCGAACACCGATGGCCGGGCTAGAAGCAATGTTGTTTCTGACAGTTGCATCATTGTACCTTTGGTGATACCTGCCTCTAAGATTGACTCGCTACGTTCAAGTAGCAACGAGTTGGGGCTTGCTTGGTCAACCTGAATTTGGTCTATGTGGTGACGCCGACGCTATTGCCACAAGCATGGCCACTTTGAGGCTAGAGCCCTCAAGATGTACGACTACGAAGCTCCGAAGACCCTGTCGCGATTTTCAGTGCATGGCGTCAGCTTGACTGCGATTTCAGTCGAGCGGGAAGCGACATTGAATCTGCTAAGACCGAGTGGCCTGGTGATGTTCCTTTTGTGGATAAAGAGACGGTTTCAGAACCTTCTTTTGCATGTGTGTTGACCCCCGGATCTTCAAATCGAGCTCCCCTGCGGATCGTTACAGATCCTTCATGCTATCACGGGCATAGTGCCCTAGCTGAAAAGCGTTTTGGTCATCCATGTCCTTGCCTGTGATTCTAAGCGTCACAAGAGACTCTCAGGGTGAGACCCCTGGACCTCTCAACCAATTGCGTGCACTTATATGCAACACCAACGGGAGCCCGCATCTCCAATTGTCACATCCTTTAATGACAGTTCGGCCGCCAGCATGTCTATTCGGGATGTACACTGAAAGAATCTTCCGCCTGGATTCTGCGCTTGCTGTACCATCAAGGACTATCTTCCCTTGACTGGGGACGGAGTGTTTTCTCACATGTTGTGGGGTAACGGTATGAGCACGAGGCAAAAACGGAGGGAAAGGAGGAGCGAGCCTGCTTGACTAGGCTAGTCTTCTCGCTGTATGCAGCCGGGGAGAGAAGATGGAGGTTCAATACGATAGCTGGTTGATCCTGGACGCGAGAGGGCTTGCTATGGAACCAATTGAAACAAGCCCGACTCAAAAGGACGGCTGCTTGGCTCAGCTACGCAATGAAACATATCTCGAATTATGTCTAAGTTGTCTCGTCAAGTCAAAGATTTCTTCGCACAGAACGAGTCCTGAGGTCGAACTATCGCCAAGCTACATTGCATTGTTTTCTCAATGAAATGGGTTTAATTGTTTGCGCATCGCGTACCTGAACGACGCCATTCAAGCCAAAGCATGTTCTAGAAGAGAATCTGGGACGCTCGCTTGGCGGAAAGCCTGCTTTAGGACTCTCAGTTGGATACCTGCAAGACACCCAGATATGGTTTGACGCCATGCGAGCGGGTAGTAAGCAATATCCTCCCATCTAGTTAGCGATGTCTTGCATCCAACGATCGGTTCGCGTGTGGCGCTTTTACCGAAATCTCCTTATCGACGTGCCGTCAGGGATTGTTTCTTCTGGACGCATCTTAGCGGAGGTTGCTCCTATCGGCTTACATGGCGTCTGCGACATGTACCAATATCCTTCTGCAATAATCATTCTTGGCCGTTTTCAATACGGGCAGCCGGGTGCTTTAGTCTGGTTCTATATTTACTCGCACCAATTGCACCGTTTAGATGTCATTTAGTGCGGCGAGGGCTATTCTCTTTGCTTTTTCGTCCTGCATACTGCACTTGCTAAGACGCATTAGCAAACGGCGGCTGGGGCCGTTCCGCAGATCTCAAGCGTAATTCTATGGCTCTAGTGCTCTGCAGGTTCAGGAATACAGCGGTGTGCCTTCTCTCCAAGCCATGACCGTTTGCTGTGCTGGTTATGTACTGTATATCATCATACAGTACTAGCTCTTGCCTCTGACTGCAGTTGCAAACGAACTATCTGCACGGCGAGTGGGTCACCGAGGAAGAAAGCCTATTCCTATCTACTCTGAAGCTTGCTCGACATAAGGGGAAGTCATTGACCGACATGAAAAGCAGGTCAATGGGTAGTTCAATGACTTCAACATCCTTTGAGAGTTGTGTCCAGTCAGTTTCTGCGCCGCAGCCCCGCCTGTACGTTTGCAAGGATGGCGATAGTATTGGAAGCTTGCTTGGCCACGTTTTGAAGCAGATGTTTGTCTGCTGACGAAACGTTCATTTTGTAGCTTACCGAGATCGTCGTCGATCTAAGCTTGGATATTGCCGCCCACACCAACAAGGAAGGGCCTGTAAGTCCACTACCACCCAGATACCGGGTATTCATCCTGCTGCTTCATCGATGATAAGAGCATGGATCTTCAATCCATGTACAAAACATATTCAGACAAGACATGACAAGGGAATGAGGCCCAGATCTTCCAAGGTGAAGACATCTGTGCTTGGTGTAAACCGAGCTCTTTCGACACACCTGTTACACAACAAGACACAAGCAGTGAATTTACAGCATCTCTTGACGAGAGACTTTGCACTATGTCACAGCCGAAGGAAATCCCTGCGCCTCCACTTTGACGAAGGCTGCATGACTAGTAGTCAGTCATGAAGCTTCTCGTTGTTGCATTTGCAGGCCTGGCCCTGCCCATCACGGGTTTGTCTCCTCTGTGGGGTTTACATAACTGCGCTCAAGACAAATCCGTTTGTTAATATGCGGCCCTAGGCGGCCTCGCCTTTGCATGTTGTTTGGGTGCTTCCTTTTTCCAAGACAGGAACAAGAGCCGGCTGGCAAACAATGGGCATCACAATGTCGTCTTCCAGCTCGGCTTTTGTCATGTTAACAGTTGAAGAGGCACAGCCGACCGAAGTCTCGCCTCAAGTCTTGTGTAGTGTGGCAGAGCAACTGCAACCTCAACTGTATACTTCAAGTGGTCAGGTCTATAAGCTGTGTCTCAACATCTACAAGCCAGGCGTTCTCGTCGGTGCTTGTTTTGGATTCGAATTTGTCTTGGTTCACCAACTCAATCTGCATATTTGAATACGATTCTGGGGAAAGCCTCAAACCGATCGATAGATCTAGTTTCCCTTTCGGGATGGAGGCCCGTTTGTATCTGTTCGCCATGGGCTGCGATAGTGGGGGAGACAATGAACACTCCTACCAATGATGCAGACACCCTGCAGAAGTCATTCAGCCCACCCTCGCATAACTGGGATTATCTCAACCATACAATGCTACGTATCGGCCAGGACTTTGGAAAAGGCTTTCAGAACGTCTGGCATCTGTTGTACGAGGGGTCTGTTTTCATCATACAGGAATGGGCCACCGGAGTACCTCGATCAACACTCTGGTGGACCTGTGTGCTGCAAACAATTAGGGCCGTTTATTGGAGGAAGACATGTAGTAGCTACGCTTGGGCAACAAACGACATACAAGTGGCCAGGCCAGGTATAAGTCAGTAGTACCGACTATAACAAGATGCCACGACTGCAGATATCTTGGGCTTTGGATCTCTTGTTTCTTCCGGTCTTGTTAATCTTTGTTCTGCTTGCATCTTTGCCATATTGAAGCTGACAAGAACCGTTAATTCTAATCTTTGACTCAACTATCCGGAGCATCGACATCAACTGCCTCATCATTCATCACTGGATAGACCCCTTCTCTTACCGAGAGTCCCGACGGACGAGTGCTTGAAAACCGGGAACGGCTGTCAGCCACAGGCTTGTCCTTGGACGATAGGAAAACTTGTTCAGACTGTCGACAAAGGGATTGCTTGGCTTGATGAGGGAGTTTGATCAGTACCTTTCTTGAGTCCTCACACAGACTCTTGTCTCTCGCTTTCACCCTAGACTTTTCTTACTGGACAAACAATGGTCACTCCAGATTGCTACCCAGTCGTTCGACGATACGGAACTCGGATGAACATCTATCCATCCTATCCAGAACGTCGAGGGACTGCTTATCCCATTCATACTGAATCGCGAACGATCATGAGCGACAGGGATGAGCCTCAGCGAAAACGCATCGCAGTAGCAGTATGTCAGCAACTTTCCTTATCCCTTACTCTTACCTGGTGTGTGTGGTGTGTGTGAGACTTACATAGTTGTGTAGCGGGCTAACAACAGATTCAGTGTGGACGCTGTCGAAAGAGGAAGATTCGCTGCAGCGGTGATACTGGTACTGGAGAACCCTGTACGAATTGCAAGAATGCAGGCTATGAACCGTGCCAGTTTCTCAGGGTATGCTTGACCATCAGAGGAGACGTCTTGGCTATGGCTTACACGCATAAGGTCGCATCAACGGAAACTATTTACAAGACAGAGAACTTCACGTACAGCCTTGATGCTTCTCGACAGTACCAGGCTCGAGGAAGCTCTGCTATCTCATCTGTACCTGTGACAACTCACCCTCTCTCTGACCCAGATGGGTTACCAGCCTACACCAGTGAAGCTGGTGAAGCCTTCGCCTACCGTGCTCCGGCCAACCTTGCGTACGAGACGAAGCCCTACTGCCCCCTTCCCTGGGGTAATGGATATGCGGATGACCAGAGCTACGGTCTTGCCATGTATCCGCCATCCTACTCCTCTGTGCACGACACATCCGCTGTGCACGACGCAGACTACAACATGAGCTATAGGATCACCTCTGGAACGTCTGGCAAGTCGGCACTCTGTGTGGACACGGAGCCTGACTACGCATACAGCAGCGGGAATAATGTGACGAGCTTGGTACACCGACCAGCTCCGGTATCGACCGACTCGACCAGCCTGGCCTACCAAAGCATGGTACCTGAACCCAAGAGCTTTGGATACCAGAACTTGGCGGCAGACTCAAAGGGCCTTGCTATGCAGAACATGGCAGCGGGCGTCAACATGGGCGACAGGGTACTTCCCATGCCAGTGGGTCGGTCTTCGATGTCCAGCTCGACTGGATCGTTGTACAAGCACGAATCGGGCAGCTCTATCTACAGCAGCAGCAAGTCGTCCCAAGCCTCGACCTCGGACACTTCACCTGTTAGCTCTACTTCCGAGCCCACGTCGAGTTACACGACCGGGAATTACGAGTCCTCCAGCATGGCATCCACCTCGAGCTGCCTGCCCTCGTATCCTCCCATTGCGATGGCCTCTCAGTATGGTCGCTCAAGCAATGATCACTACTCGCATACCGGTTCCTCGGATGCATCTCTGTTCGCGTCGACTGACTCCCTGCGTCCCGGGCCCGACATGACGTACCGCTATACGGACACGACGACTGCAGTAACGGCAGCAGCGGCCGTTTCGTCCAGTGCCCGTTATGATCTACCACATCTCAATGGTAGCGGCTTGGGATCCTTCTCGCTGGGCCACGGTGCTGCGTCTTATCTGCCTCACTCACCTGCAGCCTACATGTTGCCTGGTGACATTGGACCAGACACTGCGACAGTCAACTATCGCAAGGGTGCGGGGTCGCTACGAGCTTGACGTCTCTAGCTGGGCTTTTTGGTTCTGTTGTAACTGTACATTGCTTTGCCTTTGGTCTGAGGAGTTGCAGTGTGTTGTGCTTTTGAGATTTGACTTTTTTAGAAACGTCAAGCATTGTTATTGGTCTGACCCTGCCTTACTGCTGCATGATTGAGCGTAAGGCACGAAAACGAAGGACCTGTCGTGATCGGACCAAGGGGCGGTTCGCTTATCACTGACGACAAGAAACGGATGAACTATTCGATCGTCCCGCTTTCGGAATGAACCCTCGAACCAAGAGGTTTGGGAACCATTGTACCGCAGCGACAGCGACGAGTACAGCGTTTGACGGGGAAGCAAGTTGAGCGTTGGTCTTGTATCACCGTGGCTTGAGTCCCCTCTTCCGACATCTTTGTGCTTTACCCCCCTCCCTCTTTGTCTGTCCTCTTTCTCTCTCTTTCTCTATCTTATTGCATGGTTGGTCGTCAAAGTATGCAGAAATATTGCTCTTTGACGTACTCTGGCGTCTGCCCTCGGGATTCATATCCAGCACTTTGTCCATTTGGAGTCTTGGTACAACGGGGAGAAGCAAAAAATTACACGGCTGTACATGTCCCATCGACACGTACAGCTTGGGGCTCTGGAAAGTCTCCATGAGTTTTTAGACTTTGGCGTCAGGGCAATTGGGGGTGTTTATGGTCTGTTAACAGGTGTTCTTTTGGTGCATAAGTCTGTTTGTACATGATTTTGGCAACAACAAAAAATGGTGTTGGGATTAAGGATAATGGGATGGATAATGAACGGGCTTTACTTGATGTGGGAAAGAAAGCCAACGTCGTATCTCCAAGATTACGACGACGCACCTGTACATGAAATGCACACCTCTGAGCATCACGACTCCATACGAATCTTGCTCTCGAAAATAAAGTATCCTTACACGGTAACTTGATCATGGCATGTGATTTGAATCATTGGATGTAGACAATCAAAGATGCCACGCAATACGAGCATAATAATTGGATATTCATTAACCAAATTACAAACTCTCAGCTGCAATATAAAACCCCTGATATCGTGTAATGAGCCTCACCATCACATGGTTTAGAACCACCCAGGATAGGAAACTGGCTTTCGCAATTCCAGGGCCCACAGCGGGGTAGAAGCGGCGCTACTCCGGTAGAGCTACAGGGGACATTCGCTGAAGTGCACCACTGGCGGGGTTCTGCTTCAATTTTGGTGAGGTAACTAAAGTGTAATGTAATCGCTGATTCCCCTCCACTCCGTCATTGCAGACCGAGGCTTGTGTCATCATCTTTCTTCCAATTTGACAGTTACTGATACCCGACCATTTCTTTTTCTATTTCCTGCGACTTGAGGTTATAGACCAGCTTTAGACTGCGCGCCTACGATATACACCTACAGTTACAATATCGCATCCAATACCCGATTTGCAAACATGCGCGTTCCTCTCATTCGTCTGCAATGCGGTGTCAACTCGTACGCCTGGGGAAAGAAGGGCAGCGAGTCTGCCGCTGCACGATTTGCGGCTGCTACGCCTTCTGATGAGCTCAAGATCGAGTCTGACTCCCCATATGCCGAGGTGAGAACATCCATGAGCTGTCTATGAACCAGACTGACTTCGTCTTATAGCTTTGGATGGGAACACACCCTTCAAACCCCTCTAAAGATCTCGAAACCGGCCGAACTCTCCTAGACCTCTGCGAGGACAACCACGCACTACTCTCCCAAACCATCTCCTCCCACTACGGCCACAAGCTTCCCTTCCTCTTCAAAGTCCTCTCGATAGCCAAGGCGCTTTCCATCCAGGCCCATCCCAACAAGAAGCTCGCCGAACAACTTCACGCTCGCGACCCAAAGAACTACCCCGATGACAACCACAAGCCCGAGATGGCCATCGCCATCACACCCTTCGAAGGTCTCTGCGGTTTCCGTCCCCTCACCGAGATCGTGCACTTCCTCGACACAGTACCTGCGCTGCGCGCGCTCGTAGGCGATGATGCTGCCAAGGAGTTTGCGCAGGTGGCCAAGGATGAAGAGGGTGGTGTCATGGATGAGAAGAAGAAGTTGTTGAAGAAGGTCTTTAGCGCGCTTATGTCTTCTTCGGCGGAGGATATCGCTGAGCAGATGCCCAAGCTGGCTGAGCAAGCTGAGAAGGAGGGTGCTGATTTTGCTGGCGGTGGTGTTGTTGCTACTTCTGGTGAGAAGCTTGCTGAACTTGTCAAGCGAACACATGGCGAGTTTGGTGATGATATTGGTTGCTTCGTGCTCTTCTTCCTCAACTTCGTCACACTAGAGCCCGGCGAGGCTCTGTTCCTCGTCGCTGATGACATCCACGCTTACATCTCTGGCGACATCATGGAGTGCATGGCCGCCTCCGACAACGTTGTCCGCGCCGGCTTCACACCCAAGTTCAAGGACGTTTCGACACTTGTCGACATGCTAACCTACAACTTCGCACCCATCGAGGAGCAAAAGATGACACCCACCGAATACCCCTACGCAACACTTAACCGCGCAGGCTACAGCTCCGGCTCAGCAGTACTCCTCTACGACCCTCCTATCCAAGAATTCAGCGTGGTGCGCACCCTTCTCCGGGGCGACGGCGCCAAAGCCACCTTTGAGCAGATCGACGGACCCAGCATTGTCATCTGCACGAGTGGCAAGGGCAAGATCTCCGTCGGACCTACGGTTCAGGAGATGAAGGAGGGCTATGTGTACTTTGTGGGAGCCAGCGCTGAGCTGGTGCTTGAGTCCGAGGGTGGTGAGGATGATGAGTTTACGACATTCAAGGCGTTCTGTGAGATTGATGATTCAGAGAAGCAGAAGCTATAGAAAGGTGATCTGGCTTGTGTGAGGGAGCGTGAAAGTTGGTGTTTGAGATCAGGGCTGTGGTAAAGATCTGCTTGAAGCTCTCAAGAAACGGGCTTCATTCAATCATCTCCGGCACGACGTTTAGATTCGCAGTTCGAGCACTCCGGGTGCGATCTATTTCCCCAGGATGACCCTTTACACCACGCGAGCAATCATGGCGACCAACAGCAACAGGGAAAACCCCAGTACTCCCCGATCGCATAAATGTGTGAGGGAGCGTGAAAATTGGTGTTTGAGATCAGGGCTGTGGTAAAGATATTTTAATTAAGTAACGCTTCTATGATGAACTTTGTTCCTGCTTAAGTGAAATGCTTTATCGTTTGTTACCTGGAGTGCGACTGTATCTTCACGCTCGAGATGAATCTCATCTAATGCCCATGATTGAGACCAAGGCTCAGCACAGAGATACAAAAGCCAAAAAGACAACAATGTTAAACCCGATCAACACAAGAGCATATAAGACGGCAGGTGGGTGACAGAAGAATTGTCTTCTAAGGCTTAGGCTACAATAATAAAGTAGCCTAGGTGCTGATCTAAACCAGCATAAAGTGACCAACCCATTTCAATTCTTAGGCTTTTGGGGTCAATTCTTCTGATACCCTGAGGGAGGGCAATCTGAGCCCTCGGTCCCAACAGCAATACGCATAAAGCTTAAGAAGCCTCGTGCTTCAAAGGAATTACGTTCCCTACCCTCACTGGACGACAATACTATGGGATGGCTGTTTCGACCCCGCTAGGCGTAGAAGCTCCTCAGGGTGTCAGAAGAATTGGCCCCCCAAAAGCATAAGAGACAAAACGATTTGGTTACTTTGTGTTAGGTTAGATAAGCATATAGGTTACTTTATTATAGCAGCCTAAGCCGTAGGGGTCAAATCGTCAATTCTTCTGTTACCCACCTGAAGCTCTCATCCCAAATGGGCAACCTAAGCTCAGATATTCACCGCCTTGGTTTCTGCCGCAGGAGGCTGGAGCATTGACGTTGAATCATCAGCCTCAACTGTTATAGGAAGACCATGCACCATCACGACGGACACGATCTACGATAAGATACCCACTTACCAGCAAGCCCGATTAAGCTTTATTTGACGCAGCAAAGTATCTTTTTAACATGTACTAATGCTTTTTACTCGACAATAATACTTTCCTCTCTCCTACTCTTTCCTAATCCGCCGATCACTTCTCGACTGCGACGCGCCTTCTGTCTTAGTCGCCTTTCCTTCCCCATACCATCCCGCCTGCCCACCTCGGCCTGTGAGCACTCGGGCCTCTCTAAACTCAGGTTAGTCAATTTTTCTTGATGAATTCCATATGCATATCCCCAATAGCACGCCTCTTCTTTTTGCTTCCGCATCTACTTTTGCTTCTTGGTTTTTGTCATCATTGAAATGTTTCCTTCCTCGGGTTGATTCTTATCGCAACATTCTGTTTAGGCGGGTGGTATCGGGGCAGGATGGCTAACAGGGAGAAGCCTTCGCGGGACGAACTCAAGAACCTCCAAGAAGACCTCGGCCCTTACTACCAAATCCCTCTCAAGCCCCGACGAAGTGGTACTCATTCAAGAGAGAATAGCTTTCAAGAGCGGCAATCCTCCAATACTCCCGAGCCGAAACGATCGAGCTCCAAGCGACAGGATCCCTCGAGCAGAGATTCAACACCGAACCGACCGTCAAAGTCGAGGACCAAGAACCATAGTCGGGATATTACCTCGGACGCGGGCACGCCCAGACGGTCGTCCCCGGGCAGAAGCGAAACCAATACCCCGCGCCCAGAGTCGGTGAAGCCGCCGGAGCGTCAAAACCGCGAAATGTCACAACGAAACCGCAGCGGGCGGGCGTCCAACCGGAACAATGGCAATACCCACGGAGAGGAAGTGCAGATCTGGGAGCTGTGTAAAAGTCAAGTGGGGGAGATTGTCTCGGGGATCAACGCCGAGAACGACAGTCTTACAGAGCTTGTCAACATGGATAAGAAAGTTGGCGCCATGGAGCTGGAAAAGATCCCCGGAGATTCATTGAAAGAAATGGAGCAGCTATGTCGGACAGGGGTTAAGCATTCCGAAGCTAACATGGCATCGCTCAAAAATACTATCGAGCAGCTTAAAGTGTTGCGTGCCGTGGTGCACGCCAAGGAACAGCAGGATGCGCAAACAGCAGGGCCTGGCAAGAGGGCAGCCCGAGATACTACAGCAGCAGCCTCCTCACTCTACGACTTTGATGGAGTAGGTGACTCACCCGTACCAAGCCCCATTGGAGGGAATTCGCGGAAATACGGCGATCGAGCCAGAGACCGTGAGCGGGAGAGAGAAAGAGAACGAGACCGTGACAGCATGCCGCCCAAGGCCGATAGTGTCGAGCCTCAGGGATCAGTGGGTAGCGGTGTCGGATCAGGGAACAACAAGTCCAAAGTTGTCTTCCAGAAAGGCGACGCAGTTGCATTCAAACCGAAGGCACTGAGTGGTGATTCACAATCAGATTGGATCCTGGGTGAAGTTGCACAGGTGATGGGTGAGGGCAAGAGTCGACGCTACAAGGTGCTTGATATAGAGCCTGAAGACCAAAGCAAACAGAAGGAGTATCGATCAAGTGCCAGCAGCATGATTCCCATCACACCTGAAAGCCAGGCTGCCACACTCAAAGACTGGGAGTCGGGCAAAGTGGTGCTGGCGCTATATCCTAACACGACGACGTTCTACAAAGCGGAGGTTCACAGCATGGACAATGATGGCAAGGTCAATCTCAAGTTCGAAGGGGAAAATGACTCATCAACACTGCAGCAGGTTGAGAGGCGATTTGTGATTGAGTACAGAGCATAGTCTGCCAAGGGTAAACATGACTGCACCTGGGTACACGACTGCATCTGGGTAAAGCTGTGATGAGAGTCATACGAGGACGTACGGATGGAGGCTTTTTGCAAGAGGAGTTGTCGCGTTATGCTCTGGGATATAGACTATGCGTGTGTTCGTTTAATGAACGTTGTAGCGGACATTATGAGATCCGAGAAACAGGTCTATTCAAAGACTATAGAGGCGCTATTATAAACATGACAGCAAGCATTGATGATTATTACCTGTTGATATGCGCATGTGTTATTGCTTCGGAGGTTAAGGTACCCACCCACCCACCGTTTGGTTGTCCGCAGGGTGTCAGAAGAATTGATCGTCATACATAAGAGATGAAATAGTTTAGTCATTTTATGGCAGTTCAGCGAGGCATTTAGGCTACTTTATTTTGGTAGCCTAAGCCTTAGAGGACATTTCTTCTGTTGCCCACCTGGTTGTTTATGGCGGCTGTATTTTGAGGCCAGGCCATTTAAGAAAGCGGGTCGCGTACCTTACATTACAGTCTACCGTTATCTTATTTCAGGGACCAGGCAGGGGGCTCAGGGGCCTGTTCATTCGTCATAAGGTGAGTTGATCCAGTGACAGCACTGGGCTGGCAATAAGTCCCCGCCCGCCTGGTTGCCCCGTGCTGGACGCTAGACCGAGAGGGGCTCAGGCCAGGGGAGAAAGAGAGGGAGAGTGAGTTGTGCACTCCGGAGAATGGAAGGAAGCAAGCCGCTTTCGCTTGGTCCGTTTCCCCTGACGGGGGAGAAAAAGTAGAGATTGAGATTGTACTATACCATAGTAACAACAGTTTGTTTGATGGGATCCATTTGACTCTTGGTTGTACTGTACGTTACTGTAATACCCCAAAGGTCCAGGTCACGTCAGGTTTGTCTCTTTTTTGTTGTTTGACAACGCTACTACACTACGGATATTTTCCCCCTACAACCTTGAACCCCCAGGCAAAAGGAAACTATTACGAAACCGCTTAATCTAAACAAAACAAAATAAACAACCACATCCTACGATCCGATACCCGCGAGCGAGAGCGAGAAGCGAATAAGGTGTATGTATGGGATCTTCTTTTTACTGGAACGAAAGGCAACGAGAGTGTTACAAGGGCAGACAAAGTTTCGCGAGAGCCTCCTTTCTTTGGCCGTCACGACACAACGACACCGTTGGAACTGACACGTCGTTGCTTTGTCCTCTCTTCCGCTGCCCCGGGGAAGCTTTGGCCTTGTTGCTATCATCAAAAGAAAAGACGAGGCTGACAGAATTGTCCTGAGAACAGATCGAATCGAACGACGAACATCCCTCCCTTGTTATCACCCCATCCCATCCCACGAGCGATACTCCGAAACCACACATACAAACCGCAATCATGGGCGGTCAATTCTCAAAGATGATGGGCAAGATCTTCGGATCCAAGGAGATGCGCCTGCTCATGCTCGGTCTCGACGCTGCCGGAAAGACAACTATCCTGTACAAGCTCAAGCTGGGCCAGGACGTCACCACCATTCCCACCGTCGGCTTCAACGTCGAGACTGTCACGTACAAGAACGTCAAGTTTAACGTATGGGACGTTGGTGGTCAGGACAAGATTCGACCTCTGTGGAGACATTACTTTAGTGGTAAGTTTTGGGCTTGAAGGTTTCATTCAAGGAGGCGATGTACTGATGAGAATATACAGGAACACAGGGTCTTATCTTCGTTATCGACTCGTCTGACAGGAACCGAATGGAGGAGGCTAGACAAGAACTTCACCGCATCATCAACGATCGTGAGATGAAGGACAGTCTACTACTCGTGTTTGCCAACAAGCAAGATTTGGCAGAGGGTAAGTCCAGTCGCCTTTGCATCCAAGGTCGCGCGCGCTAACCAACTCGCAGCTATGAAGCCTCAGGAAGTTACCGAGGCTCTTCAGCTCTCGAAGCTCAAGGATAAGGTGTGGTACGTAGTGCCTAGCTGCGCTACTACAGGTGAGGGTCTGTTGGAAGGTCTGGCGTGGCTTAGCAACAACGTCAAGGCTCCTCCAACCCCAGCCAAGAAGTAGACGAGAAGCCATGATGTTCCTGTCTGGTGTATCACCCTTGAGGGCTTTCTAATCATTCTATCCCGATCGATCCCGAACTCTTCTTCCCGTCCCGATCCCTCGTTGTCTCGACGATTCCGACATCTCAACATTCGGCACCCACCAGTCGTTCATTGTACTTGATACAGACGGCGCTGGGAAAGGAATGGGATATCTCGCCTACATCACCCTCTGGATCACTCACAGCCCTCGAAAGAGGTACTCATCTACGCCAACCCTCAAATCTCACCAAACACCGCCGAATTTGCTGAAATACCCGACTGATATCATATCTTGCTTTAATTTACCGCCCTGTCTTTTTACAACCGTGCACAGAATTGGGACAGGAAAATAAAAGGGAGCGTGGGGAGGCATTCTACAGAAAATCATACAGATAATCGGGGGCAGGCAGTTTGAGGAAAGAGAAAGCGTGTCATGTCGACCTCTTACTTTTTTACTTTTTTTTTGTATCTTGGAATTTCGCGTTTTTGCTGGTTTATTACTTCTCTTGTTACGCAAGTCATATCGTTGTCTTTATTGGTGATGGGGTACTGTTCCGGAGGGGAAGTGTCGTTGTCACCTTTTATGTATTCTTCTTAATGATATGGCACCCTTTTCTACTTTCTTTACAGACGGTGACGTGAGGGAAGTGATCGGGAGATAGAGATTGGCCTTTGAGGGGAAAATAGAATGAGGATGTTGTAGATATGTTGATCTTTGTCTGATGAACTGTGCCTGTGTTGAGTGATGCTGTGCTTGTGGCAGGAGTGAAACGTGCCACATATACGTCTAGTGATGACCATGTCGTGAGCTTGAGGGGAAATCCAGGGGCGTGATACTATGTCATCTCTCGAAAAACCTGGTACATGGACGGAAGACACGGAGGAAGCAATCTCACGGAGCAATGTAGATGATGCGCACAGGACATGCGCCAACGCGTTGAAGATGATATCAATTCTGTACCCAAACGCCGGGTATACTCTGTAACAGCTACTCCATGCAACCCATCAGGCCAAAGAGAATGTAAACTCGATCAACCGTAAACCCGAACGCAAAACGCCATGTAATGTCTAAAAACTCCTGTATCCTCTATGGTCTCTTTGCCAAAACATTCCAGTTTCTAGGCGCCATTCCCAACTTCAGACCACACGCGTGAATGGTATTATTGTAACAGTTAAATACTGCCTGCCGATGACAACTGCAGCAAATGATCTGCGCGCCGCAGGGACAAATATCGATATACGCCGTGTTGTGAGAATCCTACTCCTTTAATCTCTTGGCTGGTCTTATGAGCGAGTCATCGGGTAATCCACTGCGCTTGGTACCAGGTAGACTGCTAGTTCTAATATCGTTGTCGTCCTGGCTCACGCGTCGACAGGGATACTCGTTCTTACAACCCTCGAAGCAATTCGCGTTGACGCGATCACCCGTGGTGAAGAACGGCGATTGAAGAGCTTGAGCGGCGGTGAGACGCTTTTGAGGATCGTACTCGAGAAGGCCGGCGAGCAGCTTGTACCCTTCTGAGCCGAGAGAGGCAAGCGGCGGGGTGCCTCCGGGGGTGCTGGTGTGGTTGATGGTGCTGTAATACCACTTTTCAAGGTTTGAGCCACCTGGTGGGGGTGGGGGAGGGTTGCGTGAGCCGTAGTGGCCGTGATGGTGAGGGTGGTGATGATGATGACCGTGATGAGACATTGAGTTGGCGAGAGTATTGAGTTGATTGTATTCTGGCATCGTCGGGAGGAGCGGCCATTTGTCTTTGGTGGGAACGCCCATGATCTCTATGATCTTTTGCATCTGGTTGCGTTGGAAGGGAACTGTCTTTTTGCTGTCCATTTTGGCTTCTTCACCCTTAAAGATAGGCCGCAGAGACAGAAGTTCAGCAAAGATGCATCCGACAGCCCACATATCGATAGCGGGAGTGTAATGGTAAGATCCGAGGATGAGCTCCGGGGCACGATACCAAATTGTAACAACAACCTTGTCTCCGCTGAAAAGTGAGTGTAGAGGCTTATCGAAACGACGTGCGAGACCCAAGTCACCAATCTTGACTTCGCCTGATGAAGTAACCATGATATTGGCGGGCTTGAGATCACGATGTAGAACCCAATTGGTGTGGATGTACTGGCAACCATTGAGTAGCTGAAACATGATGCTCTTTATCGTTGCTGGAGGGATCGGATGTCGTGGCTGTTGCGTATGGTGATGAATGATCTGAAGCAGATCGTGCTCTGCGTACTCGAAAACCATGAAGATGCACTTATCCTCGAGCATAATCTCACAGAGCTTAATGACATTGTGATGATGAAGCTCACTGCACAGACTCATCTCGCGGACAGCACTCTGCGAGATGCCCGTGTAGCTAATCTGCTCGCCCTCCTTGTCGGGCTTGAACTTCTTGATGGCGAACTCGCCAACAGGCTTTCCATTGCGACCGACAGCCTTGTACACCCGTCCATAAGTACCGGAGCTGATGAAACCAATGATGCGATAACGATCTGTGATGCGGACCTTGGGCTGGTACCCGGTAGAGCGGTCATGAGGTTCTACATGGCGTTTCTGGTAAGCGTGGGCTGGGAAACCGAGACCGATGTGAGGGCGGAGAGGCATCGCCGAGTGTCAAGATGCTCGTTTTGAGTGTGCTTTAACCACTTGGCATTGGCACGATGTCGAGTGAGATGAGGTGGATGATGAGGACAAAGACAGGATCCACAGGCCGGTAATGATCAAAGCAAGCTCAGACCTCCAAGACCCGGAATAGAATAAAATAATGCACGCAACAAAGTCTAAAATGATGAAGACAAAAACCGCTGAAGAAAAAGATGAGAGTTTTGATGTTGAGTTGATGAGAGTTGAAGTTCGAGTCAGGTGAAGTCGTCGTTTAAAATCGACACCTCAGGTTGATCTTTTCCCCAGTCGGGCAAGTATGGCGGCGTAATCCGAATACAGAGGCAAAAAAAGAGAGACAAAGAAGTACAACTAGTCTCAGCTGTTGAAGAAGCAAGCAAGCAAGCAAAGCAGGTAATATGCAAGACGTGCAGGAAATGGCAAGTCGAGTCCGGTCGGGTACGGACACGGATAAGGAAGCCGACGTGATGTGCAGTGAACCGACCGACAGGGAATCACAGATAGACGAGATAGACTTATAGGAAAATAGTATGTAAAAAAGATAACAGTAATAGAGAAACTCACCTTCAAAAGTAGCTTGAACACTCCGCTTCAACGTCCCCCTGACGGCGCCCAAGCCAACGGATCCCGGGCCCGAAGCCCCCGTCGGCGGATTTGTTATGCTCATTTACGAATGAATGGATACCTTCAACCTCTTTCAGCTCTCCCTTATAATTAGGCTCTAACTCTCGGAACGGGGTCTCCGAATGTAAGCGGCGATTTGCCCCCTAGATAACTAGCTATTCCCCGCGCGGGGGAAAAGCAAGAAAGTAAAGGGTGAGACAAAAAATGAAGTAATAGATCAGACACGCGCCGATAGGATATATGCGCTGTTGTGCTGCAGACGCAGCTTGTCGTATTTGTCTGCACTCCGACTCCTTCTGCGGCGCGGATCTCTATCTCACAAGATAAACGCGTGAATCTGTATGGGCCGGGTTCGTGCGGAGGTCCGCCTTTGTGGAGTTGACTTGTTTACCGGGGATATAGAATGGGAATAAATGAGTGGTGTGAATAAGATATATTGACGCTCTTTCTTTTCCCCAGGTTGATGTCGCGGTTGATGGGGAAGAGAAATGCGATAGAGTGAAAAGGGTTTGGTTTCATCTTCCTCCCTTGTGTTCTGGAACTAGGTATGCGACTGATTGTCCTGTTGGGCGATGACTAAGCTGGATTGTATATCAACACCAACATAAGGTCAGTCTTGGTGATGGTTGACTTGCTTGGAATAAACTTGAGACTATCCAAGCTCCGTCGTGATATTTTATTCTAAAGACAAACTAACATACATACTTCTAGAACCGGTATTTGTAGGTCAGTTGATCCAATTGGGGGATTCACTTTAACCTTACAGAACAAGCCCACTGATCATAAAGTCTTTTCTTGCTGTCTACCTTGCACTAAACTCAACGCAAAATACTAATCCCCCCATATGTAACGCTCGCTCAGACGCTTCATCCTCTTCTCATCTATCGCGGCCCTAGCTTCTCAAGCACTCTAGTACCCTCCTCCTCCCACTCCGCCTTGGTAACCCACATGCTCTCCTTGTCCGCCATAATGTTGGCCAACACCGCACCACCAAGGAACACCATGTGTCGGCGTCGCGGGGGATCTTCTATCCGCACCTTGAACTTGCTCAGGCGCTCCGGGTTGCCCTGCAGCGCCCGTGTGAGCCACAGCTGCTTGAGCTCCTTCTCCAGTCGTGAAGGAAGACCGGGGTACATGCTGCTTCCACCAGAGAGCACGATCGCCTTGAACAGGGACGAACGGATGTCCACGTCGGCGGATTGGATCGTGTTGAAGAGGAACTCGCCCAGACCGGGGGACTCGCTGTCGACGAGGTGAGGCTGGAACAGACACTCGGGCGCCTCGAAACGCTCGCTGCCCACGCGGACCACACGTCCGTCCGGCAGCGTGTAATCCTCGACGAGAACGGTGGTATCCTCGCTCAGAGCCTTGTCGAGCTCGAGGTCGTACGAAACGTAGCATAGCTTCTCCTTGATCTGGCGGACGGTCTCGAAATCGGCGGTTCGGTTGAGAGCGTAGCCGCGGCGCAGCAGCAGCTTGATCAGGTTGCGCGTGACGTCTCGGCCGGCAACGTCTAATCGCTTCGTAAGGTGGTTGAGCACGACGGATTCGTAGACGGGGACAATGTGTGTGACACCGTCACCAGAGTCGACCACGACACCGGAGCTGAGACCTACACCGCATCAATTAGCTTCCAATTGCGCCTTTAAGCTCGGGACTTTATGTCGGATGGTTACCTTGGGCGTAAAGAGCCAAAACGGCCTGGATTGCAACGTAGACACCGCCGAATCCATATCTATCAAACATAACCTCGCACATCTTCTCCCGGTTCTTAAGGGGGTTCATGGGAGGCTCTGTCAAGAGAATCTTCTGGCCCTGAGTATCGACCTTGAGCTTCTCGTGGAAAGTGTAATCCCAGAGATGCTCCATATCGTCCCACTTCTTGACGATACCGTTCTCCATGGGGTAGCTGATCTGGAGCATAGTTCGAGCGGCGGCGGCCTCGTCACCGCACATGATATCCTTGATGACAACATCGCTATCGGTCTGCTCCTCTGAACGCAGGATCGGACGGCCGACGATGGAAGGGTATTGATGCTCGGGGAAGTTCTGCGCGGCATATCCGACCTTGAGGAAACCGGTACCTCCGTCGAGGACTAAGCGGTAGAGATGAGGTCAGCTTGGGGGGAGCTCCATAAGCTCAATGCGGGAGAAAGTGAAGCTTACCAATGGGTGGAGGGTGGGACATATTTACTGTATAAAGAGGAGAAACAAGTGAATTCAGTGGTTGAGAGGCCGAGGAGGTGTCGAGTTGCTATCACCAGCAGCTCAGCTTAGAGGAGGTTGAGGTGGTCGTCAGTAGTGGGGTTCGCGTCCCCGACCGTCGTCACCTCAGAGGTTCAGTGGCTGAGGCGGATCACGTGGCGCCCCGCGATGCATTGAACGACTCCATTATGAATTGTCATGTAGAACGACATGACCCCTCTTGAGAAACAGCTCAAAAATACTGTCTTTTAGGACTTGAATAGTTCTAAACTGCCACATTTGACTATATTCAGCTCGCTCACAAGTTCTCACAATGTCCGAAATTAGCTTCCTGAGGCGGAATCTCCGCATTCTGGTCCTAAACCCGAACTGTTCTACCACCATGACTGAAGGCATGGCCAATGCCATTCGCCATATGTCAATTCCGGATGTATGAAAATATAAACAAAAATGAGTCTAAGCTACAACACAGGCTGATTGTTATAAAAGTCAGTTGAGATTTTCACCTATACTGCTCCTCCCCATTCCGCTCCCGACAGCATCAACGATCAAGAGGGCATCGACCGCAGCACTCAGGCAGTTCTGGACGACTCCAAGATTGAGGAGGAGCTCGCGTCGGATAAGTACGATGCCGTTCTGGTTGCGTGCTTCAGTGTTCACTCTCTAGTCCAGAAGCTGACCCGGTTCCGCCATCTTGCTGTTACTGGTATCTTTGAAGCGACTATTCTCACATCCATCTCACTCATGTCTGCAGCTGAGAACGGCGGCAAATGGGGAATTGTCACGACTGGAAAGTTCTGGGAGGATCATCTGACCGATGGTGTCAAGAAGTACCTCGGCCAGGAGAAAGATGGAGTTAACACCAAGTTCGCTGGTGTCTACTCCTCCGGTCTCACAGCGGGTGACTTCCATCATGTTTCACCCGAGAAGGTTAAGGAGAAGCTCAAGGAAGCTACCCGAAAGCTTCTCGACCAAGGTCAAGTCAACTGTATTGTCATGGGCTGTGGTGGTATGGCTGGTTTGGAAGACATTATCCGCTCAACTGCCATTGAGGAATATGGCAAGGCTGATGGTGACCTCGTCTACATCATCGACGGAGTCAAGGCTGGTATCATGCAATTGGAGCAGATGGTCCGCAGCAAGCGCGCTTTCCGATAGATATTCCCGCTTCGTTCTATCTGTATAGCCACTGCAACAGTCTAGCAATGCATTACTTAATGAATACTAGCGAACGCTTCACTCCAACGCGCAATTAAATCCCATCCGGTCCTGTGAATGCAAAGTAGCCCATAGATCAGTCAGGAACGTAGAGTGGTGTCATAGACTTCTAGTCAACGCGCCTTGTCCTGCCCCAAACCTCGTCGACGTCCTTCTTACCCTTTGTCTCCGGGACCTTCCAGAACACAAAGATGAATGATCCAGCCGCAAGGGCAGCAAAGATAAAGTATACCCATCCGTGACCACCCAGTACATTGTTAAGGGCTGTGTTGATGATGGGAAAGAACTGAGCGACAAGGAATGTCGCTACGTAGTTGGCTGCAAGACACCAACTCTGGGTAGCACCAACGGCTTCTTGTCCAACCAGTTCCGAGGCGAGCAGGAATGGTACTGGGCCGAGACCAACGGCGAAGAATCCGACAAAAGCCACAACGGCAATAGCTGAGATAATCTTGGCTCCGAACACGATTGACAGAGCCAGAATGAAAGCGCTGGTTCCTTGACCGACAATAGACGCAAGGAGACAAGTCTTGCGACCCAGACGATCAGGGAGAGGAGCGCACGCGACAGTGGTGACAAGGTTGACCACAGAAATGAGAATGGTAAGAAGAGCTGAAGAGATGGGAAGTAAGTCGGCCAGGAGAGAAACAGAGTACATGATGATCGAGTTGACTCCGCAAAGCTGCTGGACAAACATGATTCCAACTACAGCAATGATGGCGGGTCTGGTATCAGGATCCTTGAGAACCTGGAAGAAGCCAAGATGCTCAACACGGTTCTTGGGCGACGACAATTCAGAGACACTATCAGGCTGAAGAAGCCCATCTTCCTCGGTGGCATCTCGTTCGTCGGCGTTCCAGGACTCGGTCTCCTCATTGATGTCGTAGCCGTTGCCGCGGATCCTCTGCAGAGTTCGCTTGGCCTTGGTTCCGTCTCCTTGTGCAGCCAGCCATGAGGGACTCTCTGGTACAACGAAAAGACCCAGGGTCTGGGCTGTCGCAATGAATACACCACTTCCAAGGATCCATCGCCAAGCGGTTCCATAGCTGAGGAAGTATCCCAGTGTCTGGACTCCTAAAATACCGACATTGATGGAGATCTGTGTCATGAAACCAAACAGTCCTCGCTCATTTGGTGGTGCGATCTCGCTGATGTATAGAGGAACCACGACAGTCGAAGCTCCAGCTCCGATACCAGAGAAGAGGCGACCGAGTGCCATGACAAAGACGCTTCCAGCAATGGTCTCGATAGCAGCTCCAAACAGGTACAAAAGACCAGTGATGCGCATCGCAGGAAGACGACCGCGCTTAGACGAGAAAGGCCCTGACGTCAAAGCTCCCAGTAGTCCTCCCAAGGTGAATATAGAAGATATAGTTGCGAACTGAGCTTCGTCCATGGGAATACAATGCGACATAAAGCCATGATCCTCGACCGGCTTTTTATGAATCATTCCCTTGATCTTATCGAGAGCGGATATCGATTTCTTGCGGCACGTAATAACATCTTGAGGAGCGTTGAGTTCGGCCTACATGCTGTTAGTCCATGGTCCTGGCGTTGGTGATCATCATAGCGTACCAAGTGGAAACCGAACTGGAGTGATCCCAGAGTCGTAATGGCGATCAGCAGGATCAAATATCCGCTGATATCGCGGAGCCTGGAGTCGGCCATGTTTGCGGTCGAGTCGAGATCTGTGCTACGGAAAGCAAGAAACGACGCGGTTGGAGGAGGGATGAAGGAGAAAGCAGCTGAGAGTCGAAGGTTCAAGGACCTGGGGTAGCTCGTGATGGGGGTGGGTCCACGTGCTGATGACTTGGATACCCCTGGCTACTCCAACCGCAGTGGGCAATGCTAAATCTAACGCGGTGGAATGTAACTTTCGATAGACAATTTGATGGCAACAGAGCTGAGGGTTAAAGTATTCAAAGGGTATCTTTGTCTCTTCAAGTTAGATGAACTAATCCCCTCATCTTTGAGTCCACACACATGCATATCGCTTAACATTTGACATGGTTCCTTATCACGAATCCAATGCGCAGTGTGCTACCCTATACTAGCGATGGCATAGGTAGGCAGTGACTCGGAACTTTCGTGCCGAGTCGTCACATAAGAGTGCAATTCACTCGATTCACATGAAATGCGTTGACTTTGTGATATAACATCTGACTCCTCCCGAGGCTGTCACCGTGAATATGCCTACATCGACCCTGATTTGACCTCAATTGATCTGGTATTGGCAACCTTCATATCCGCACACAACCGACATTCCTCAGTCATAGGTCACAACTTATTTGTCACACGCAACCAGAATGCTATACTACGAAGAACTTAACGAAGATAAGGATGAATCGATAGTGTTTCTGCATGGTGGAGGAGGAAGTCATATCGAATGGAAATTGGTGGCTCGTCAGCAGGCAATGGCATCCTACCACCTTATACTCGTCGACTTGCCAATGCACTCCGGATCTCATGATGTCGGACCTTTCACACTCGAAAAGGCAGCCGATGAAGTAAAGGAAGTCATCCGCAATCGCGCACACAGTGGGAAAGCGCATGTCGTTGGATTCTCTTTGGGTGCCTTTGTCGCCTTGGTCCTCACCTCGCGTCACTCAGATGTTGTGCTATCGACCTTTGCAACGGGCGGATACCCATATCGAGGGCTATTCAAATGGGTCATGGCAAGGCCAACGGCGATGTGGATTGTGAACAGTATACAGAACATCCCTGGTTTAACAGAGATGGCATTCAAGAAGTAAGGAATTGACTACGAAGACTGGATGGCTGAGCAGGAGAAGAACAAGTCACCAGAAAGAGATGCAGCCATGAGAAAGGAACTCAGTGCATTTAGTATGGAACAAGTGAAGGCTGTCGCTGAATCTGGAGTCAGAACTTGTGTTATTGCAGGCGGCAAGATGGACCAGGTCGATGCAGTGAAAGATATGGGGAAGGTGCTTCGAGAAGGTGGACTGAAGAAAGGAATTGAGAACGAGGCGGTTGTGGTACGGGATGCCTATCATCCTTGGCATCTGCAATTGCCTGAATTGTTTGCTGATGGTGTTGTTGCTTGGGTCAGCAATCGAGAGTTGCCAAAGGAGTATGAGAGACTCTAAGTGAACCTTGTATAACCCAGCTACGATAGAAGTTCACAAAGCCTCGGTGGCTACAATAAAAGAAGGAACAAGAACTGTACGGTTTGATACGTGTGGATCAAGCAGAAGGAATGCGCTTCTTCCCAGTCTGATGGGTTCTGTAGGAGGGTATGCTGGAAACGACAGGATGGAGCATCCAAGCATTGTCGACGCTCCTCCCCAGTGCTCGGTAACTGTATTCACCGCATGACCAGGAGACCTTCCTGCCCTAAAAGTATTATAGTACAGTATCATGAAGCCAGTAACCCTCTAAAGTCCACTCCCTGGAACCGAGTAATCAAGCTGTGCAACCCGCTCATGTCAGATGTCTCATTCGCCATTCGCGGCACATCAATCCCTTGAGCATCCAGCCCAAGCTCATGCTGTCGACAGAAGAGTATCGCAAGACACCAGTACTCAGCAGCATGGCAATAGAATCCGATCTTATCGTTCTTGGGCCGGTCTTCGAGTGTCGAGAAGTCACGATTCGACCAGACGTGAAACCAATTTCTTAGACCTCGTGTGATTGTTGGTTTGGTCGGTCCATAATGATGGAAGATGAGATTATGGAAAGCTGTGAATGGTTGGATTAGTGATTTGTCTGATACTGTTCCACCCCTTTTCACCTACAGCTGATAATTGTGAAGATGTTCAATAAACTCATCTTTTCGAATAACTTCCATTGCTCTGGACCAATTTCTTCAGTCATCATCAAGTCAATTGCTTGATATAGTGTGGTTCGCTGAATGTCGCCATTGGGCTGAAGCGCCGCCCAAGTTTCAGGGTCGGGAGCGACGAAGAATTCATCGGAACTTGCCAAGCGGAACTGTAGCTCTGTAATAACCATCCGGGGAACCGAGTTGTGGAATATGACAAAGGCACAGTCTAGTAGAAAGACGTATAGAAGAGTGCGGATACACTCCTCTCGCAGCGTAAAGTCCACCCAAGCATCGGTTGTATCAGTCTGCCCCATTGCAAATGGATACAGACTTCGAGCGACGGATACGATTTCCGAGAAGTATCTTCTTCGGGCTCTCGTTGTTTGTACTTTGGATCCCTCCCAGTTCATGAGTAAGACGAGGGCGTAGGCGGCCTGTAAAAGGTCGAGTCTTTCGCGGACTTGAGGAGGTTCATGAACGGCATCTTCACAAAGCTCCAGACTTGAGAATATCCAGTCTTCCACAACATCCATACACTCGATCGCTTGTCTTTGATCATCGGGTTCGGGACTCAAGCATGCGCCAATCAATGAAAGGGCGGCTATCAGCTGAGGTGACCTTTGGGTTGCGCAGAAGGTTGGTTTGTGGAAGACGGGCCAGTTGGGGTACCATATTTGGAAGAATACGTCCAGTAACGATTCGATGTTGGGCGGAGAGAAGAACTGTGCGCAGGAGGACTGGGTTGAGCTGAAGTCGGGCTTTCGAGAAAGGTTTGTGGCGCTCAGGATACTTGAGATGATCTCTTGGGATTTGGCCGCCATATAGTGCGGAGGTGCTATCTCGATATCGTAGCATGAGGCTGTGTCAATGCCGGCAGTCGGGTCTATAAGAGGATTGTGTAATGGAAGCGAAAAGGGTAATGCTGGCTGATGTGGTCCCATGCTAATTTGACAAAGATCTGTCCATGACGGCGTTAACCACGTATAGGAAGTAGTTACCGATCCATATACTGCCCACGAGAAGGTATCAAAGGCTTGCCTTGACGTCGAGATCATGCTCTTCCTTGTGATGCTATCACCACATTCGAACGAATTGGCCATGCCGTGCGTAGAAGTGAACACAGCCAAGAAGCGAATACGCATAGACGGAACCCCCATCCAGCCCATTGCCATAACTAGTGATGGAGGAGAGAATGGCAGGTCCTGTGAAGTTGGTACCGCCAGAGTAGTCGTTGAAGCCAGACTACAGGATTGACGCTGATCAATGCACAATTGGCATGGTACCGACCCGGTACATTTCTTCTTGGCTTGAGCACATCGTTCGCAGGCGTTGCGCCTTCTGCCCCGTTTACTTGGTCGTAGAACGGGAGGCGATGTACCAGATTTGAGACGCTTTTCGCATGTTCTCCAATGTCGAAGCAGGGCGTCACTAGCAATGTGAGTTAAGGTGAGATGGCGGCGGGTGAAGTGAACTTACCGACGATTGAAGCTTTGAGGGCAGAATTGGCATTGGAACTGACGTTGGTCTGTGTCTTAGCAAGGTTAGCTGGTGACCGGATTAGTAGGACTTGGTTGACTTACGAGATAGACGATGCCGATTTAGATGATCTGAATGATGTACTTAGTAAGAGAGAAAGGCCAGGGCTTCGATATCAGTTTTACTTACCTTGTTTCGCAAACTCTGCAGAGCAGATACTGCACCGGACTGACGTCTCCTCACCCATTGCCAAGATGATACGCAAGTGGGTAACAGAAGAATCGTTCTCCAAGTCTTAGGGGGCCAAAATAAAGCAACCTAAAAGCCAGTCTAGACCCGCATAACGTGGCCAAGGTATTTCGTCTCTTTGCTCTCAGCGGCTAATTCTTCTAACACCCTGGCGATACGGTACACTTCTTGGCCTTGGTGCTGAAGGAAGAGAACACCCCTGCATGGACTAGGATCGATTGAGTTGTTGAAGTCAAGATACTGGATGTCGCCACCTGACTCTGTCTGTATCGCTGTGATGATGGAGATTGCAAGGGTCGTCGGGAAATCTGCCACCCCCGCAAACTAGTTCGGCATCCCCACGATTCAGACGAGCTAGGTCCACCCTCGGTATTCCTTTGCGGGAGACGGCAATTGGGAACTACATGGGTCAATGTTAGTTTATTAGCTTGGTGATGGCTGCTGTGGTACTTGCCAATTGATTGTAAGTGCTTGACTTCTCTCGTTCTTGACTCATGGCGACCCATCATCGAGCTGCGACAGTAGTTGTAAGTCAGCAACTCTCTCAAGTAACCAAGTTAACTGACACTTACTATACAGCGCTCAGAATCTGGATTCAGTTTCGATATCCAGTCAATCCCTCTTCCCAAGCCTCAGCCATGGGAGGTCCTCATCAAGCTCTCTGCCACCGGCGTATGCGGAACTGACATGGCCCTCGCAGCGGGCTATCTAGGCCCCTGCCGTGACATCCTCGGTCATGAAGGCGTAGGCCGCGTTGCACAGATCGGAGAAGGTGTAGATCCGAGTACCATCAAAGTAGGCGACCGCGTGGGAATTGCTTGGGTTCGAGATGTCTGTGGACAATGTTCCTGCTGTCGTGAACCAGGTGGTGAAGTCCGTTGCTTGGAACAGCAGAACTCGGGTCGGAAGTGGGATGGAACGTTCGCTGAGTATTGTCTTGTACCTGCACGGTATGTTCTGGCTATCCCGGAGGATCCTGCGCTACCGGATGAGCTTGTCGCGCCGATTCTGTGCGGTGGTGTTACGGCGTATAAGGCTTTGAAGGCATGTGAGGCTGTGCCTGGATCTTGGGTTGCTATAGTTGGAGCGGGCGGTGGTGTAGGTGGTCTGGGTATCCAATACGCCAAAGCGATGGGCTATCGAGTCGCAGCAATCGACGTCGGCGCCGCAAGGGATATCTGCTTGAAGATGGGAGCAGATGCCTACTTCGACGGCTCGAGCCCTGATATGCCAACGGAGTTCAAGAAGTTGACTCCCAACGAGGATGGGGCAAAGGCCGTCATCGTAACAGCAGGATCAGGCAGGGCGTACCAGAGCGCTCTTGATCTAGTCGCCGTCTTCGGGACTCTAGTCTGCGTGGGGATACCGCCGCCTGATCAAGCGATGAACCTGCATCCTTTGACGCTTATTGATAAGGGGATCAAGCTCTTGGGGACTTTGGTTGGCACGAGGACTGAGACGATGGAGGCGCTGGAGTTTGTTCGGAGGGGGGTTGTGAAGCCTGTTGTGCAGTCTGTTAGCTTTGATGAGATGGACGATCTGGCCAAGAGGTTTTCTACCGTAAGTGTTGAGTCTTCTTGTCTCATTCTTGACCCTGACTGACGTTCATAGACTTCTGGAAAGCTGGTTATTCAGTTCGAGTGAGTTTTGTGTGTCGACTGCTGTCGCTCGAGCAGTTGCAATGAAGTTGAAGAAGTTCTCTCTGTATCAGGTAGATGATCTGGAAGCGGAAAGCGACAGTGATTGCTATACGAGTTTTGCTTGTGTGTCTGTCAAGGATTAGTTAGTGAAACCAGAACTTAGGCGTAATTTCGTAGAAGTTGCTTACTTCACTTGCTGTTTGCCAGAGTCCAGTGTTACACAAACTGCTTCCATCATCACAACCCTCAGTGATCGCATTGAGTCATTGGAACACAAGAACCATGCCTTTCTGACTCATCAAAACAACCTGCGAGAAATAGCACCCTTTGCAGATGCACATCCGAGGGTCCTTTGGCTGATCCCTTCCCTTCCCTGCTCGGTGCAGATCTTGGCTCGTCGGACAATTCCCCACCTCCACCCACCTCTACCAATATGGGTTACGGTTAGCACCCCTTCATTGGCTGAGCTGTTACACAGCATTGTCAGGGACCGGGAGAATATATGTAAGTCCACCATATCGAGAAACTATTTAAATCACATCATTCTTCCATTATGATCTCCTATCTTGTCTTTCGTCTCTGCTTTCCATTCATACCTTGAACTGTCATAACCATGGCTACCGCAAACCCCCTTGTTTTGCCTCCAGGTATAGAACCCTCAGTCTTCCACCAATTCATCACAGAAGCAACCCAAATCACCAGCTCAGAAAATGTTACCATCATCTCCTCCCCCTCCCAACTCAACAAGCACGACTACACAGACCCCAGCAAAGTCCACGACATGTTCCACATTACCGACGCCGACCACTTCGTCTCCTCCGCAACCATAACCCCCCGCGATGTCGCTGAAGTCCAAGCCATCGTGAAACTCTGCAACAAGTTCGAGATTCCCCTCTGGCCGTTCTCCGTTGGGAGGAATGTTGGCTATGGCGGTGCTGCGCCCAGAGTTCCTGGGTCCATTGGGCTTGATCTGGGGAAGCATATGAATAAGGTTCTCAGGGTTGATGTTGAGGGTGCTTATGCGCTTGTTGAGCCTGGTGTTACGTATATGGACCTTCATCAGTATCTTGTGGATAATGGGTTGAGGGATAAGTTGTGGATTGATGTTCCTGACCTTGGAGGTGGCTCGGTCTTGGGAAACACTACTGAGAGAGGAGTTGGTTATACACCTTACGGTAAGTTGTCCCAGACTGAGCGTCAATGTTAACCTGCTAACTCAGAATAGGCGACCACTTCATGATGCACTGTGGTATGGAAGGTAAGCGCAACTCTCACCACCTCGTCAGGAGCTCATGCTAACACATTATCAGTCGTCCTTCCAGACGGAACCCTCGTACGCACAGGAATGGGCGCTCTCCCAAATCCCAACGCCGACCCCAATGCACCTCCGCACGAGCAAGAGCCAAACGAGGCGTGGCAACTCTTCAACTATGGCTTCGGACCCTACAATGATGGCATCTTCACACAATCCTCTCTCGGTATCGTTGTCAAGATGGGTATCTGGCTTATGGTCAACCCTGGCGGCTATCAGTCGTATCTCATTACCATCCCCAAGGACGAAGATCTCCATCAAGCCATTGAGATCATCCGGCCGCTTCGGACATCAATGGTGTTGCAGAATGTACCTACAGTCCGACATATTCTTCTTGATGCCGCTGTCATGGTATGTACCCGCCTCCATCAATAACTCCTTACAGTAGCTCACAATTGTCTCAGGGGAATCGAGAAAAGTACACGGACTCCAAGTACCCCCTTACCGACAAAGAGCTGGACGACATAGCAAAGAAGTTAAACCTGGGCCGCTGGAACTTCTATGGCGCTCTCTACGGGCCTGAACCGATCCGAAAGGTCATGTGGGAAGTCGTCAAAGGCGCATTCTCTGCTATCCCTGGCGCAAAGTTCTACTTCCCCGAAGACATGCCCGAGAACCTCGTCCTTCAGACACGAGACCTCACATTGCAAGGCATTCCCACAATGACAGAGCTAGAATGGGTGTAAGTCACCACAGCCTCAACTGCATCCTCAATACTGATCAAGTACCACAGAAACTGGCTCCCCAACGGCGCTCACCTCTTCTTTTCCCCCATCGCAAAAGTAACAGGCGACGACGCAGTAGCCCAATACGAAATAACCCGCCGGCGCTGCGAAGAAGCAGGCTTCGACTTCATCGGTACCTTCGTAGTGGGCATGCGCGAAATGCACCACATAGTCTGCCTCGTCTTCAACCGCCTCGACCCCGACTCATGTAGACGCGCACACTCACTTATAAGCACGCTCATCGACGACGCTGCGAAGAAGGGATGGGGAGAGTATAGGACGCACTTGGCGCTTATGGATCAGATTGCGCAAACGTACAACTTCAATGGCAATGCGCAGATGAAGTTGAATGAGACTATCAAGAATGCGCTTGATCCGAAGGGGATTCTAGCGCCGGGGAAGAATGGGATTTGGCCGAGGGGTTATGATGCTAAGAAGTTTGCTGTACAGCCGCAGAGCTTTGGGCCCGGGGCGCACTTATAAGCGTTTGTAATGCACTTCAAGACTATACGAATCTGCGGCGCTCTGTGAAAGGAACCTTGAACTATGGACTGGGCAAGTTTGAAGTATATTCTATCCATGTACCTTCCTATGAAGCTACTGTGACTCCATCCGCCTCCCTGCTTCGATACAGTATTGCGTCCATCAAAGACCTCACCAGTTGTAATAAGAACTGAGACCACTTGACCGAGCTCAAGTATTTAAGTCATAACTTTTCCATTACTTAGAGACGACACATTCTTAGACTGCTAGTAGATGTCTCTAGGACTCGTCAATGGCAAGCTCACCAATGTTTAAATTCTGCTCCAGATCGAACTGGTCGAGCATGACTTCGTCCTCCTCATCTCCATCTTGACCATTTACAACAGAAACAGAGCCCTCAGACTCACCGGCATCCTCTTCGTCAATATCAGGTCCCTGGTTGGGACGCCAGATCTTGGCCCAAAGAAGCTCGTACGGCATGTCCACAGCCATGTAGTGATCGACCCGCATGAACTCGTCACGGGTCACCTAGACCCCGTGTCGGATGGGGACTGGAACCGCCTCTACAACCAGAAAGCCGTCGTCCCGGGAGCCGTCGGCAGTGTAATTATGTCCAATCAGGTTGGAGAAAATCTGGGCCTCCAAGGTAGGGGTGTTTTCGTTATCCTGGACATTAAGAATAACGTCGTCGACAGTTTGGCGAAAGGTCGACCACCCAACGTAGCCTGCTTTGTGTAAGCGGATGAACCACTGAAGACTGAGATTCTGTTAGTTACTACCAATGTATGAGATGTGATAAGGACTTACAGGGCATCGCGGTAGCCACGGGGTTCATCGTCAATTTGGGTCAGGGGTGAGAATCGGAACCTGAGCAAGTTGGAAGGGAACTCGCCGGGAAGGAGGTCTGCAAGTTGCTCAGATTTTCCCTGAAGAACCCCGATAATGTGAAGAAGATTTAGGTTCTTCTCACGACTGTCGGCGGCACCCTTGAGAGGGAAATCGAAGGATACAAGAGGAGTGAAAAAGGGACGCTCCTCGACGACGAAATGAACGTTGAGGTCTCCAGCATTGTGCTCCTTGCACTCCATCCACATAGCCAAGCCGCAGACTGTAACGGTTTGGTTGTACTCGTCAACGAACGTGAAGTTCTCATTCAGTTCAAGGTGTAAATGGTAGAAGGTCTGCCCGTTGGGCTCCTCCTGAAAAGCTTGAAGGGAGCATGAGATCAAGCCGATACGAATAGCAGAGTAGAGAACGTGCTGAGGTTGACATTCAACGATATCCTTGAAAGTAAAGATCTCTCGTTGTTCAACGGGAGCTTGACGCCAGCCGTTGGTGCCCATTGTCTTTATTCTTTCTCAATGATGGTGTTGCTTAGGGTGTCTCGAGTATCGTAGGTAATCGATGCGTAGTGAGGAGATTGAGAATGGTACTCTTGGAATAGTAGGTTTGTCCTTCCTTGTATTGATGCTTTAATGGAAGTGAATGATACAAAGCAGTGCTGAACGATAGGCAGTGCTTGGTTACCTGGAAGGGAGATTGGAAACTGGGCACTGACAGCTCTGGCACGTGGGGACCGTGACTTACACATGACTAGTCTGCCTGGCGGCTCTCGACCACTTACACTAAACTGTAAGGGGGTATTCTGCATGCCTGATATCGTGGGAACGTTACTTCGCTTGAATAACTGGAGAAGTTGTGAATGTTGAGTTAAGTCTCCTCGAAGTCAGCGCCCATCCTCCCAAATTATATTCCACCAAGCAGTCATCGTCAGTGATCCAGTCCCTATTCATGAGCAGGCAGCTTTAGGGTCCAGAACAAAGCGATAGTACCACTGTCACGACTCGAGCGCCAACCCTTTGAAGTGAGCTTGGGCAATATAAATCTCTGACGCTGCTTTGCTAACGGGGGACTTAACAGTTTCTAGATACTTGCAATCACGACCGTCAGCCCCTTGTTGTTCAGGGTGTTTTGAGAAGTGTAGGTAGTCGATACGTGATAAGGAAATTCAAAATGCTAATCTTAGGAATAAAAGGTTCGTTCTTCCCCTCCTCTGCGAACTGTTCGGTCGCGAATTCATACTCCTCAACTCCATCCTCAGGTTCCTCAGCGCTGGGGCCGCCAAAGATGCAGACATCAAAGTACCGAACCTCGCCGACGAGCTCAACAGCCTTGGCAATATTCCTCTTCGCCTTCCTCTTCTTTTTCGCCTTCCTCTTCCTCTTCTTCTTTTTGTCCTTCCTCTCCTTGCTCTATTTCGTCTTCTTCCTCAACAACCTCGGAATTGATCTTCTTCTTCAACACAGGCTCTAAGCTTTGACCCTGAAGCAAGAGAAGATCGATTTGACCGAAAGCTCCACTGAGCTCCACGTCCGCCTACTCCTCA